>VDFB02009658.1:0-42472 GCA_007258455.2 Sequoia sempervirens | reverse complement strand
ATCTAGATATAATTGAACCGAGATGACCTGAGTATTGCTTGCATAAACAGACAAGAGTTAACCTGTTTCCCATGCAAATTACGAAATGTCATCAATGATACTTAGTAGAGCATGTCTCGCGACCAATTTGCATAGTACTAATGATTCGCTCACAAACAATAGACAAAGAAACATCATACTCCTTCCTTGCTTTTCTAGTTCAGTACATCATGGAATTGCTCCAGAGATATGATAGAAAATCAAACAACAATTCAAATTTTTCTTAAAGTATTTCAAACATTATTCAGATTAAGATCATCCAAGTTGGTTATCATCATTGATGTTCTTGTTTTGATGTTTGTTTGGATCACTTTCTTTTGATTTCAATTGGTATTGAATAAGGAGGTTGTGGTTGATTTGATACGGCAATGTTTATTGCATTTTAGCAAACTGTCTTGTGTCTATTTTTGATGTTCGAAAAGCTCATTGCCCCTCTCTTATTTTAGTATTTATTGCTGCCCCCAGTGTAAACACAACCTAAAGATTAAGGATATGTACAAATTTCATCAAGCCCTGATGAAACATAATGATTCCTGTCATATGATATGGATATGAAAGATATGTATAGATGGATGATGCCGAAAGTGAATAAAAGACATAAGCTAATAGATGGAGGAGCCTATTTCGATCACAAGTAGCGCCTGTTTGCCAAGTTTTCACCACTTGTTTTTATTGCACTTTTTCAGGATTTTTTTAATTTTTTAATGATTTTTTCAGGACTTTTTATGATTTTTTATGATTTTTTTTAGGACTTTTTCTAATTTTTTTTTATGATTTTTTCTAGATTTGATGATTCAAACATAGAATTTCTTCAAATGAATGCTGTTGATCGGCTCTTCAAACTGGTCCCCTTCTAATGTAGATAACTGATATGCACCAGAACCATATGCTGCAATGATGACAAATGGACCAAGCCAGTTTGGTTCAAATTTTCCTTTCTTTTCTCTGTCTTGCTGATTACGTGGATTTTCTCTCAAGACTAGGTCACCCACTTGAAATTTCCGTGATTTAACTCTGTGATTGTAGCTACGGGACATAACTTGTTGATAACCCTTCAAATGGTTAGCTGCATGTTGACATCTTTCATCTAACAATTCTAGCTCTTGTAGACGAGATACTCTATAGTCCTCATCATTTATCAATCCCTTGAGTGATACTCTAAGCGAAGGTATTTCAACCTCTAGTGGTAAGATCGCTTTTGCTCCATAGACTAAGGCATATGGGGTAGCTCCTGTTGGTGTGCGAATGCTGGTTCTGTATGCCCACAAAGCTAGATTTAATTGGACATGCCAATCACGACCAACATCATTTACTGTTTTCTTCAAGATCTTCAAGATTGTTTTGTTGGAAGCTTCTGCTTGACCATTACAAGTGGATAGTAAGGTGTAGAGAACCTGTGTTGGATGTGAAATCTTTCACAAAGTTTGTCAACATCCTGATTCTTGAAAGGCCTCAAATTATTAGTAATGATAGAATTAGGAATTCCATATCGACAAATGATGTAATTCAGGATGAATGAAGAGATCTGTTTACCGGTCACGATCGTCAAAGGAACAACTTCGATCCATTTTGTAAAATACTCTGTAGCTGTGATAATGAATTTATGCCCATTTGATGATGAAGGATGAATTTTTCCAACAAGATCTAGTCCCCACTGAGAAAAAGGCCATGTCAGAGTGAAAGGTTGCAGTTCCTGTGCTGGTGCATGAATAAGATTCCCATGGATCTGACATTTAGAACATTTTTTGACAAAATTAAAAGATTCTTTCTCCATGGTAGGCCAATAATATCCCATTCTGACAAGTTTCTTGGCTAAGGTTAAACCACTTGAATGAGTTCCACAAATACCACCATGAACTTCTTGTACGGCTTTTTCAGATTCGTCACGTTCAAGACATCGAAGGAACGTACCATCAAGACCACATCAGTAAAGGATATCGGCGATCAAAGTATAACAAGATGATTAGCGTATGAAATTCCTTTTTTGGTTTCGAGATAAGTCTGGAGGTAAGATGTTATCTTTCAAATAGGTATAAATCTTTCCATATAAAGGTGAATCAGAACTGGTTAAATGACATATGACTTGGGTCTCAGGATTATCATAGGCGGGAGAAAACAATTGTTCCACCAAGAATTCATGCTTGGTTTGATCTTCTGATAGTTGTAATAAGGAAGCAATTGTAGCCATTGCATCTGCAGCTTTATTATCAATCCTTGGGATTTGTGAAAACTTGATTGACACAAAATACTTCTTATAATCATCCACCATGTTTTTGTAAGGTAGCAACTTATCATCTTTAGTTTGATAATCATCATTGATTTGATTAATGACAAGTTGTGAATCACCGTAGACTTGCAACTCTGTAATCCGCCATTCCAAGGCTATCTTTATCCCTATGAGCAATGCCTCATATTCAACTATGTTATTTGTGCAAGGAAACATCAACCGATATGATTGTGGAATGGTATGTCCTTCAGGTGTGACAAAAAGAATCCCTGCCCCCGAGCCATGTTGTGTAAAAGATCCATCAAAGTACAATTTCCATGAGTTCCTAATTATTGCTGTGAAGACGTCTGCATCAGGAAACTCAATGTGCATTGGATTTTCTTCTTGTAAAGGTGCCTCGACCAACTGATCTACGATGACCTATCCTTTAATAGCTTTTCGATCTACATAGTGTATGTCAAACTCACTTAAGATCATTACCCATTTTGCAAGTCTTCATGTTAAAGTAGCTCTGCTTAATAGGTATTTTAGTGGATCAATTTTGGTTATCAGCTTAACTGTATGAGCCAACATATAGTGTCGCAACTTTTGAGAAGCAAACACCATTGCGAGGCAAGCTTTTTCAATGAAAGTGTAGTTTAATTCATGACTCGTTAAAGTTCTGTTGATATAGTATATAGCCCTTTCTTTGCCTGTAGAATCCTCTTGTGCTAGTAACGCTCCCAAGGATACTTTTGTTGCTAAAATATAAAGTATGAGTGGCTTTCCTGGAATGGGTGGAATTAAAACTGGTGGGTTCATAAGATATTTTGCTTGATCTGATTGAATGCTGCTTCACATTTGTCTTCCCATTTGAATGGGACATTTTTATGCAATAAATGTGTAAATGGTAAGCTTTTGTCTGCCAGTTGAGCTATAAACCGCCTAATGGATTGTAGTCATCCTTGCAATGATCAAAGCTGACTGATATTTCGTGGTGGCGGCATGTCCATTATAGCTTGTACTTTTTCTGGATCAACCTCTATGCCCTTTTCTGAAATAATGTATCCTAGGAGTTTTCCAGATGTAACGCCGAAGACACATTTCTTCGGATTGAGTCAAACATTGAACTTCTCCATTCTGACAAAGATTTTTGACAAGATTTCAAGATGTCCTTCTCTTGTGTGAGATTTGCAAGGAGATCATCAACGTAATCTTCCATGAATGTATGCATCATGTCATGAAAAATAGTTGTCTTTTCTCTTTGATAAGTGGCTCCTGCGTTCTTTAACCCAAATGGCATTACGTTCCAACAATAGGTACCCCAAGGGCATGTGAACGCTATTTTATCTTGATCCTCTGGTGCAATCTTTATTTGGTTGTATCCTGAAAATCCATCCATTAATAAATACATTGCATGACCAGCAGTTAAATCAACAATCATATCTATGTTTGGCAATGGAAAGTCATCTTTGGGACAAGCTTTGTTCAAATCTCTGAAATCTGTACAAATTCTAATCCTTCCATCTGGCTTTGAAATAGGTACAATATTGGAAATCCATTCTGCATAGTCAATAGTCCGGATGAACCCAACATCTAAAAGCTTCTTTAATTCCTCTTTGACCAATAATGCAACATGTGGATGCATTTTTCTGAGTTTTTGCTTCACAGGTTTTGCCCCTGCATTTATAGATAAATGATGCATTATCAGATTAGGATCTAACCCTGGCATATTAGCATATGACCAAGCAAAGTTGATTTGATTCTCCTTCAAGAACTCCATGAATTTCAGTACTTCTTCAACTGCTAATGACGCTGCAAGTTGCAATACTTTTGGTTGCTCTGCTGTACTTATGTTGATTGATTCTGTTGGTTCAATCAGGATAGAAGATCTTTCGTGATAATGCTTGGGAAGAGTGTCAAGTTTCTCATCCTTCAGTGCCTCAGAAAGGTTTTCACTGTCGGATTCGCTCTTTATTTTTCTCTTATTGTGATCTACCACTGCCATTTTTCGGTTTTCACCGATAGATCCATCTTTTATTTCATTTATTTTGCAGCTAAGAGACTTGACACCATCCCTATCAAAATCGTGAGTATGAAATTCTTGGATGAAACAATTGTTTTCTTCATTAGAGGAACAAAAGAAATTTATAATGTCCTCATCATCATGAAATGTAGGGATGTGGATAGGTACATCATTGTCCCAATCAATAAGTTTCAGATAAACTAAAGGCATGGGATCATTAGGTTGGGCAAGGTCTTGAGCTATCAAAGTCATGATGTGGTTGTCATCTTCATAGTAGACAAGGTCTATGATGGTATTCTCCTGTTGATTGTCAATCTCGTTAAAATCTGATTCATCCTCACTTGAGTCATGATCGCTTTGTAAAACATAATCAAGTGGAGGCCTTGAACCTTCTCCTTGTATGAGAACAGGTGCATATTTATGTATGTTATCAACTTGTTTGTCTCTCCAAAATTCATCATTATAAATGGTGTCCCATTCATATTCATTAGAATCAGTATCTGAACCATTTTGCAATTGGAAAACTGATCCATAAAATTTTTGTAGAGTGACATCTTCATGATTTTTATCTGAAATTGATTCTCTTTTAGGAGTTTGTTGTGCTTGCTATAAAACTGACTCTTCTGTATCCTTACCATATCCCAATCCTGTTTTATCATTTGGATTTATTGAAATAGGTTGAATTGGTTCCATGATTCCTTTTCTTCTTTTTCCTATAGGACCATTTCCTTTATAGCCCATTTTCTGCATGATAGCGTACCCCTTATCATATTGTTCTTTAGGTAAGTTAATGTGCAAGAGAGATTCATCTTCATCTTTGTATAGCCAACTTAGGATGTCCCTATCTTCAGCTTCTTCCTCTATGGTGTTGGCTTTAATGAATTTTCCATCAAACTTTGTGATTGGCACATAAGCTTGGGATGTAGAGGCTGTTGCAATCTTTTGATTTGATAAGGTTGGCTAACTGTGTGACCTCAGAGAAGGAGGTAAGGTAGAAAGAGATAGTGAATATTTGCCTACTCCTTTGTCTTTAAAATTTAGCTTAGTATCAAGATTCTTTGTCAGTTCTTGCAATTGGCCTTGTAGATTGGAAGAAGAAACAGCAAGAGCCTCCCTATTATGTGGCACAAAGGCGTCTTGAGTTGCTACGAGATTTGAACAAGCTTGGGTGCTATTGTAATCAGCTTGTATAGTTATTTCTTGTCCATCATACGGAAACTTGAGGCATTGATGGTACGTTGATGGTACTGCTTGCATATCATGAATCCATGGACGACCCAAAAGTATGTTATAGGAAAGATCCCAATCTAGAACCTGACAAAATGTGTTTTTCACAACAGGTCCCACTCTAATAGGTAGCATTATTAGTCCTTTAGAAGCCCTTTCTTCATCATCATATGCCTTGATAGTTATTTTCCTTTGTGGATCAATAGAATTTTCTAATATTCCCAAGGCATGTATTAGCTTTAAGGTACAAATGTTTAAACCAGCTCCTCCATCTATTAGGACACATCTGATTTGGTGTTTATGGATCATGACTTCAAGATAGAGCGATGAATAATGTGGATGTGTCATGGAGGCATCATCTTTTTCGGAAAATGAAAGACAAGTGGGGGAAGACAAATGTCCCACCATGGCTTGAAATTTGTTTACATCCAGATCAGTGTTGACAGTTGTGTTTACAAGAGCTTCTTCTAAAATAGTCTTGTGTATGGGGGATATTTTGAGAAGTTCAAGGATGGAGATTTGTGCTGATGTTTTTCTCAGTTGATCAACTAGATTATAATGATTTGGAGAAGGAATAGCTGTCTTAGATGAACTTCCTTTTAAAACAAATTTTGCTTGTCCTCTCGTAGTCACATTAACCTGTTGCTATTCTTGTTTTCCCTTGATTTTGATAACATTAACTCGTTGATCATCTACATAGATGTGACAGATTATATTGTCTTCAACATTATGTATGCTTTTGGCTTTTGCATCTGATGTTTCCCCCTTTTGATAGTTCGGTAAAGGATCTTTGAATGCTTGATGATCGTCATTGGTATGATGTCCTTCAATTGTAATGGTGTCATTGTCAATTAAATCTTGTACTAGATTTCACAAAGCCTGACAATTATTCATTCTATGACCTTTACATTGGTGATAATTGCAATAATACGAGTCATTCCATGATGGTGGTTTGACTCATGGCTCATAATCTCTTTGTGGTGGTAAGGTGATAACCTTATTATCAAGAAGCTCCTTGAGAGCAGACTCAAGAGATTGACCCAAAGTTGTAAAATTCCATCGATTTGAAAAGAATGGAGGTCTGGACAGATTTGATGTTTGGGTATTGCCAAGATTGTTATTGAAATTACCACGATTATCCTTGGTGTTTTGATTGGTCATGCTTTCTTGCTTGGTGTTTTTCCCTTGTTGATTGTTGTTTCCTTGTTGATTGGTATTTCCTTGTTGGTTGGTATTTGCTTGTTGATTGTTTCGTGGAGCACTTGATAGGTTGAAGACATATGGTCTTGTTCATAGATTATTTGCATCTACGATACCATCATTGACAACATTTTTATTTCTATTCCAAAACCTTGTTTTATCGTTGTTTTGGTTGGATGTACTTGGATTATCAAGTTTTATCACTCATTTAACCAAGGCCCCTTCAATGGTGATTGTGTTTTCAATCAATTTTTCAAAGTTATGAGGGCAATGAAGGTTAAGCCTATAGATTAATTCTTGATCTAGGCTATTAATGAAGATATCCATCTTTTCCTTTTCAGGAATAGGACGGGAATATCGCGCAAACAACCTTCTCCACCTTTGCAAAAACGTAGTGAAGGATTCTCCTACTTTTTGTTTCACTTTACAAAGATCAAGCATTGTTATCTGGTGTTGGATGTTGTAGGAGTATTGTGATATAAACTGATTTATTAACTCCTCAAAGGTTTTGATGGGGGGAGTGATCTTGGAAAGCCACTCCATGGATTGTGCACCTAGACTTTGTGGAAATAATCGCAGATAAGGTATCACATAGAATTTAACTCATACTGAAATCCCTCACATGTTCAATGGGATCATTTTTCCTGTACCTATCAAATTTAGGGGATTTCTACAATGTTTTGAAAAGGGATCATTTGAAGACTCCTAATTTAATGGATAAGGAGATATGTCTTCCCAAAACATACTTCTTTTGTTGCACCCCTCTCCTTTATTTTCCTCAGGTAATTTTTATCCGTTGAGTAAGGGCACTAAAGTCATTAGAGGAGTTTCGTGATTCCTTAATCCCTTCTATATCAAAATTGTGAGGTAACTTAGCTCCTTGATTAGCTAATGAAAGAAAATATCTTTCTTTGTTTCGTTCTAAAATCCTTTCCATAAGAGTATGGAATTGGGGATCTTGTTCTACTTCTTGAAGCTTTTCTTCTGTTAATTTGTCAATATTAAATGTATCCTCTTCTTTCTCATTATGGTCACCCATTTTGCTTGTAGTGGTTTCTCCTTCGTCTTTTTCCATGTGTTTTTGAGATCTCGTGAAGACAGGCATAAGTTTTGTTCCAAATTCTACTCACTTTTGATCAAAAGAATGAAATAGTGCAATTTTGTGATAGATATGAAAGTCAGGATAGAATGAAAATTCTATGACTTGAAAGATTTCTAACCTTTAGCTTGTGTTGTTCCCTAATTGAAAGGATGAAAATCCTGTTGGCGGGAATTTAAGCAAAAGATCAAGTAAAGAATGATTTTGCACTTTATGAAGTTTTGATCCTAGCTTTGTAAAAAGATGGATTTTGTGAGGAATGCCTAATGTGATTGAGTTCTCTATTGCAGAAATTGATTTGGACGAGTAGAATATTCAATTGCAGGTTGGGGAATATAACAAAAATGAATACGTTGACTATGATTGTGCCTTTGAGAAAGGGCTCTTCTTTGAAAGAAAGCTTGTGAGTATAAAGGTTCTATAGCATAATCATCAGTGAAGCCTCTAACACAGTCATGATATCGATGGATAAAGGTTCTATGTTTAAGTAAAACCTTTTGACTTTGGTACAAGAATCATCTTTTCTTCAATAGTTTCTTGTAGCTAAGTGGTTTCTTTGGCTTTTTGATTCATTTGAGAATGGATTTCTTAACAAAGGTTGTGGATTTACAATCTCTTAACATGAGAGTAATCAATGTAATTGCACTTTATCTTTACCTAATTAATGTATAGAAACACATCAAGCAATTGGTAGAGTAGTTGCTGTAAGTACCATGCTAAACATCAAGTGTATGATCAAAAATGTTTTTCAAAATTGTTTTAATCGTGTTTACATTTAATGTATAGATCAAACACTCACTCTTAGTTCTCAAGTAGGTCATCATAGTAACTAACCTGACATCTTAGAACTGCGGTTCCATCATTACTGTACTGCGGTCACCCTCGAAATTTGTTTGTATTTTCTAGAAGCGTAATCGAGTGACTTTAGCGGGATACCGGATCCCCGTGTGAGCAAACAACTCTGGTAGTTATTGGTGAGTATCTTCTGGGGTAGATTCTTCCCTCGCGACCGCAGGATTATTATGACGTAAACCGACTGCTGGATACTACAATTAAGTTCTAGTGTAAGGGTTTCCGTTCGATGCAAATGATATGTCTCCCTCGAGAGACCTCCCTACCTTTAGAACAAAGGCTTTGGGGATGGTTATCAATGCACACTACCATCAAAAGAGGGTTTCCCAAAATTTGCTTTGAATTTTATAGTGGGGTGGAATAGCCTGGCTTTGGCTTGAACCCACTTGAGTCGTTCCTCTTGGGTGAGTACTTTTTCTCACAAGAGCAAGCTCTCTAAAAGGTATTATGAAAACTTAAAATTGCATGGAATAAAATAGATGAGTTTGGCATTTTGATCACCCAGTTAAGGGGAGAGCATAGGCCTATCACCGTTTAAAGCAAAGCAAACAAAAGTTCAATTTTAAGCCCAAAATAGACAATTTTCTATGCTAGGTGAAGATGTTGCTTCACAAAAACATGAAATTCTTTTTAGTCCCAAAATAAAGTAATGAAGTGACTATCCTAGGATTGCTTTATTTTAAATTATGTGACTATCCTAGGATTGCTTAATTTTAAAGTATGTGACTATCCTAGGATTGCTTAATTTTAAAGTTTCTACTGTCCGCGGTCGCGTCAGATTCAGTCAAATTAAATTACAGATTACAATTGCAGCCTTTTTAGAAGTGCGCTATAACAGACATCACGGGCGCTAAAATAGAATTCATGGGCGCTGCAGGATGTGTCACGGGTGCTGCAGGATGGATTATGGGCGCTGTAGGATGAATCATGAGTGCTGCAAGATGAATCATGAGCGCTGCAGGATTAATTAAGGGTGCTGCAGGATGAATTAAGAGCGCTGCAGGATGAATCACGGGCACTGTAGGATGAATTACGGGCGCTGCAGGATGGATTACGGGCGCTGAACTGGGTGTAAACTATGCTGAAGCGTGTTTTATGTGCTAATCCGTTGTTTTTGGCCGTAACCTGTCATGAAAAACTTGCAAAAAGATGTTAAAATAGGGGCAAGAGCCCCACGGTGGGCGCCAAAAATGTGTGGTATATATGTTAGTATCAAATTAAAACAGTAAAAACACACAAATGAAACATTAAACTGAAGAAAAGCAAATAATCTGATTTCAAATGAAATAAACAGAGCTTCTTCAGAGCTGTTCCATCTTCCTCTATCTCCAGGGATTTGTTTGAAGCTGTTGCTCTCAGATTGTGTAAGCAAGGCTTCTCCGAATGGCAACCTGCAGAACGAGTGTGCAAAGGAAATTGCTTCTCTATCCTATATGCTGGTGGAGTGAAAATACTAATATAGATATGCACAGGGGCTGTGGATTATGGACAGGGGCTGTGGATTATGGATGCTATGATATGAAGTGAATAAGCCATGATATGGAATGATTCTATGCTATGCTATGATACTAGAATGCTGTGAATACTAGAAGGCTATGCTATTGCAATTTGGCTATAGTTTTTCTGTATGAAAGCTTCTTCGTGTTTTCAAAGACCTGGCAGTCCTTTTATAGCTTTTTGCAGGCAAAATCTTGGCTGGCAAAGATCAATGGCTGTGAGATTGTCTGGTAAAATTGAATGGTGAGAGATGAAGAGGTTGAGAGGAAGATGGAGAATGTTTGGGAGGTTGGAGAGAAGAATGGAGCCTTGTCTTCAACCCACATGAACAAGCTTGCACAGGAACAGAGAAATTAATTTTTCTGTCTTGGAAGTTTGTTTTCACGGTTGTTGAAAATAATCCCCAAATTAATTAAATAAATAAATTTATTTAATTTCATTTATGTGAGTTTGATTTTTAATTTTAGGACTATAGAAGATTTTAATTAAATATTTTAGAATATTTAATTGTGATGTGACTTTAGAAGAATTAATTAAATATTTTGAGATATTTAATTGTGAATGGATATTAGAAGAATTTAATTAAATATTTTGGAATATTTAATTATGAAAGGATTTTTAGAGGAATTAATTAGAAAAGAGGAATATTTAATCTTTATTTGAATAAAATATCCAAGCTAAGATTAAATGATAATTAATATAAATAAATCGTAATGTTTTATTTAATTAATTAAGAAATGGATAAGAAAAGTGATTAAATAAACTTATTTATTTAATCGAAATGAAAGAATGAACTAATATAAATAAATTATTTAAATTTATTTATATGCAAATTGAACTCAGAGATTTAATTAAATATTAAAAATATTTAATTAATTACCAGACTGTGAGGCCCACCCCTATGCCACATCTAAAACTTGGAGTATTTTGAGTTTGGTTATTATCTATGCCTATTGATAAGATTGATGACGAGATATTTAAATGTTTAAGTTCATATGATGATTGATCAAATTTTATGCTAGTTATTGAGTTTGTTTATTTTGAATCTAGAAACTTAATGATGAATGAATGAAACCAATGGTGGGAACCAATCATGTTCCAATTGGATGAGTATGAAAGTTATGGTTAATGAAAATGGGATAAGATAGGTGGCTAATGATTTTTCAATTATGTTATTGGATCTTTATGCTATGTGAATTATGAATCTTGTGTAAATGCAATGGTTTGATTTTTATATGAATATGATTTACTTGGATGTATTAACATGTGTATTGAGTGTGCAAGTACATTTTCCATTGCCAATGGAAATTGGAGGCAACTCTTGGGAACCCTATGTAAATTAACTAGTGAAACCGAGCTAAAGTCCATATGAAGGGACTATAGTTCCATCATGTAATTATTGATGTTATTTGTGAATGTTTTTAATTTGGTTTTTATTGCCACGTCAATCCATCCAGGAGGTGAGTTGTCTATCCAAGTGGACAAACTCGGATTTGAACTTTTAGGCACTTTTTGGGGATTGAAAAGTGATATTTTTTAAAGTGTTTTTATGGGTTTAAGGTCCCTAGGGTAGGTACCTATGGGTTAGGTACCTTTTTAGCTCAAAATCATGGGTCAGTCTCAAGAAAGGACACTCTTTTTGAGGCCTTAAATAGGTTTGAGGAAAATAAGGTTTGGGAAGTGGAGTGGGGACTAGTCCCTTTCCAATCCCACTTCTCCATGTTGTCTTGAATGTCTCCCAAGTCCTCACACATGTGTGAGAACACATGGGTGAGTGTGCCTGGGAGGGTGAATGGAAGGTTGACAAATGTCAGCTCCCTATTCAAAGGAATTAAAACTTGATTTTCTATAAAGAAAACTCAAAACAAGGGTTAGGGGATTCTTTTTGCATTCTTGATTTTGGTTGAATTTTGGGGGATTGAGGAGGTGGAAGAAGAAAAATCTTGGAAGAAGAGGAGTTGTTTGGATCCTCAACCCATCTTTCCTTGAGCTTGGTTTTTAAGGTAGATTCACCACTTTTGTTTTCTACTTCTTCATGTTTGTATTTGAAGGATTATATGTGTAGGTGAAAATATGTGCTTGAAAATTTATCTATTGTGTTTGATTTGTATGTTTATTTCAAATTGCTCTTGGATCATATCTTCTTGTGTTTTTTTGATGTATTATGTGTTATGGGAAAAAGGGTTGTGTAGGGATAGGCTCACCCAATTTGGGAAGAGCATCCCTTGTTGGGGATGGTATGGGGTAGGAACCTCCATGGGGAAGTTTAAATTCCTCCTTGAAAGGAGAGGCTCAAAAAGGGTATGAGTACCCATATGTAATTGTGAAATGGCAGACATAGTTTTGCTGGTATGGGTTTTGGAGAAAGAGAAGATATTAAAGAAGGGTTGCATGTGAAATGATGGGAGTATGATATTGACTTGTTCTTGTTACTATTATTATAAGTCCCCATATGGAGTGCGTAGTCCACCCTACATTCCCCACTTTGGATTCTTGATGGAATCCTAAAGTTATGTGAAAATCCCTTGGGTGGGTGTGAAAATAGTCTTGTATGTATCATGTGTGTAAATATTGTTTTGCTTGGATTTATTTGTACCCGATTCCCTCGGTTGCCTCCTAGCTTGGGGGTGGTTGGTTTTCCAACCAAAGGTTGGGAGGTGAGCACTACCTTGGCCATGGAAAGATATGTTTGAGCTTTGTGTAGGTTGAAGACAATATGAGGATCTTACAAGCTTTGGAAAAGTTACCTTTTTGTTATGTCATTATGTCTATGAAGTGAATATACTCTCACTAAAATGTAACTACCTTTACGGTAAGGGTGAGAGGGAAAGTGTATATGTGTGAAAGTGGTGTATATATGCATGATGTAAATGATGATGCATTATAAAGATTTCATTAGATTATATTTTGGAATTTTACAAGTATTATGATATATAGGAGAAATATTTTATGTAGTAAGCATTGTAGTTTACATGAAAAGTTTTCAAGGATGTTGGTTTACTATGCCTCTTAAAATATAAGGAATGATAGAGCCTTAACTTCTATTCTTAAAGTAAAAAGATTCATTCTACTAGGGATACATCACATTCCTTGGATATCTTGTGGTCTAGTGTATTTCTCCTTGAATATTATAAATGAAAGAAAAATCTGCTTCCAATTAATTACTGATTTTAACATTTGTGTAGTGTGCTATCTTGTTATAAGGAAATAATAAGAAAATGAAAGTGAAGTATACATTTAGATTGTATTGATCATTGCATCATTATCCTTGCACCCCAATTCTGCTACTAAAATCAAATGTAAGAGAAAAATTGTACTTAGCTGCTAGGATTAGAACATTTTTAAAATATGTAGATTTGATTCCTACAAACCTATTACATACTCTTAATTTTATGGTTTAAAGGAGAAATTCTAAGTATTCCATAAGCTTGACAAACAATAAAGTTGTAAATTTATACGCAATGGTGTTGGAAAGACATACTATATTTCTGTGTGTGCACTCTTACATAAAAGAATTCCAGGAAAGAGTATATCACACTGTTAGTACAATATTTGTAGTTTTCTTATGTCTGAAAGAACATAGTTATATTTCATATGCAAAATTGACGTGTAATCACTTCAATCAACTATTTTTATTTAGTTTAAAAAAAATAAAACATTCTTTCCTTATAGAAATTCATACACTTCTCAAACTTTAAGGATCAACAAGGAAACCTTTGAATACCTAAAGCTTGCTTTGTCATTAATTTATTTTGTGTAGAGTAAATGTTAAGACATATCTCATTTCAAAAAAATAAATATGAAGAATTGTTTCTGGCAATGAAATCTGTATAGATTTAAAAGAGGGAGGATATACTTGTGTAAGTTATATGCATGGATAGGATTGAAGTGATGAAATATTTATCGTAGATGATTCTTCAAGTAGAATAATCAGGATGATAAAATCATGCAGAAAGAAGTAGTTTATTCAAACTAAAATAAAAATAAAAAAACAAAAAAAACAGAAGAGTATAACTTGACTCATCAACAACTCTGGCCATAGGTTGCAACATACTCCAGCTGTCGGCACCCCTACCTTCTCTTTCATCAGATCCTCATCTCACCAATTTCATGTCACTACCATAGATCTTCCTGCACAACTTTAGTTGGTCACAAAATCCATACTGTGGAAGGGATATCCCATGGTGTTTCCCTCGAATACTTCTCTTCTGTAAACTGGTAAAACCAAGGAGCATATCGAGTAAGCAATCCCGTAGAGTTCTGTGAGTTTCCTCCTCACTCCAAATTTCACCACAGCCATAATATTCCTCCACCCAGCCTCTAGCTAAATTTGCTCAATATAATGGGTTGGGATGGAAATTTGCGTAGATATATATAAAAGAGAGCTTAAACAGTAAGGCTTTAATAAATCTTGAACCTGTTGACGAACCGACCCCATCGCCTACTAGACTGTGACACATAAGTCCCTAGGTTCGTCCTCAACTGTTTTGTACAGAGAGGATGCATACAACGGTTATTATGGAGGGAGCTTTTTCGCTTGTTGTACGGGCTGCTCATTGCATGAGAAACACCTTAACACAGGTAGCAGTAGCATTTGAGATTGCGCCTTTGTCATGTTTCTGATAGGCGCCCCTCCCCCTTTCATCTGAAAATGGCAGCACTCTCCCTATGCATTTAGCTTGCGTAGGAAATCAGACCATTCCCAATGGAGAAACCTGGACGACATCTTTGTTTACTTCTGATCGCACATCCATCTAAATGAACCACTAATGGTAAAGTATCCTACTTGCTCGTTTAGGATTTGGTCATACGCCTAGTGGAGTGTTCGTTGCTGCAAGGCCCCAATTAATGCTACCACCAGTTTCACTAAACCTAGTCGTTGGTGGGCTGCACTCCCTCGAAAAATGGGAAAGAATAGGGGCTGGATCTATTGAACAAAACAAAATTTATAGAGTCAAATATATTTGAATAGGGTACCCTGACAGTCGGGGGAGATTAAACTGTCCTGCATTTGTTGCAGCCTTCTGAATTGTGTCATATTTTCCCCACAGTAGCATCCCTATCGCTATTAATATTGTTGTTCATCTTCCCTAGTAGTGGGCTGAATCGCGCAACAATATACAACTTCCTTTTCACTGAACAGTCACCTCCTTTTCGTACATGCTTCTGAAGAGGCGTAGGAGATATGGCATGAAACGTTATAAAACGTAGTAAATAAAAGAAAACTGTCACATTGGACAGCACCAATCTTGATGCATAGATAATGGAAAGAATCTTAACTGATAATTGATGTAATATACAAATTATTTTAATACCTTTGGCTCGCCTGAAGTGGACCTCTTACGTGCTTTTGTTAACTAGTCAAACTCTCTTCTTCACCTAATGGTCTTCGCATAGCTGTCAGCGTTTTAAATTTCACTATTGTTAATATGCCCATCTCAGAATCTCCTTTATCGTAGGATATAAATATATAATTGAGTCACTCCTTACATTCGAGCTAATATCATTTTCACTTGACGTTTTTCCCTCTCTTCAAACAAGGATGTATAATTCTGTTTTATTAACGTAACGCATGACTCCCATAATAACGTTTATGTGCACATATGAAAGAAAAAAAACTAAAACGGTAGATTTTCCATGTGTCTATGCTGTCCCTTCATGAGAAATCACTCTTAAATTTAAAACAAAATCCATCGTGGATATACCTTACATATAAATCTCCTTCCTTAAAACAGGGGAATATGTTCCCATATTCTTTAAAGAGAATCCATTAAATTAAATAAGATTTTAAATAAAGGTGAAGATTAGTAATTAATAGGGATTCTTTAAGAGAGAGAGTTAAACCTCTCTTTATACTTTTCTTCTTACTTTTCTTTTTAGGGAAATTAATAATTTTAAATATATCTATTTGTATTTAATCAAATAACTTTTAAATTCACATATGTATAATAATTAAATTAGTAATAATTTAATAGAGGATAATAATAAATAAATTAGAAATGGGAATATAATAATTAATATGTAAATTATAAACATTTTAATTATTTTATATTTAAGATTTGTGGTTATTTGTTCTAAATGGTTTCCAACAATATCGTCAAGATGGCTAAAATGGGTGGGGCTATCAAATTAAATGGGGTTCCATCAATTAACCCTTGAGATTAATAGTAAATCAATTTGATGATATTTATATATTTTTCTTCACATTAGAACCCGTACCATGGAGGTCTTTGAAGGACATTAACTTCCATGCAAGAGTGAGTATCAACTTTTGGTTTGTAGTTAAGAGCCTCGTATACCCTATATTTGGAGTCAACCCAAAATAAATAAATAAATAAATCATTTTTTTTTACCCCACTCTCGAGCGATGTGTCAGTGACAATGTTGTACAAGCAATGTCACCCAATGCGCATTGCATGTACCATGCACATGTATGGTTGTTAAATGTTAGAATATTGTATTATTGTTCAAAAAATAAAAAATAAAAAAATTGTTAGTTGCGTTTTTTGCCCTAGTGTAAATTATGGGCATTACATTTTGGTATCAGAGCCTAGGTTCTAACTCTGGGAACTCTGGGCATTGGTTGGGTCTCACAATAGGAAAGTTTGGTGATGTATGGATGAAAGTTGTATCTTGCAATTGTCATATAGATTATTAATAGAAATTCAACTCTTGAACATGAAACAACATTATGGGTAATATTAAGTGAACGAATTAGGGAGGTGGGATCCTCAAGAGTTCAGAAACCAATATTGCAAGTTGAAGCAATGTGTGCTCATAGTTGGCCAACTTTAAACCATCAAAACACCCCTTTATGTACACCTAATTGTGGCTTCTCATACAAACTAAGGTAAAGGAAATCTAGTCATCAAATAGGAAAAATACCCCAATTCTTCTTCTTCCCCATGGGTGACTTGATTGAAGTCACCTAGAGATTGTGTTGTGGAAACTTATGCAATTGAGGAAATTTTTATTATCATTTCGTTATTTTGATTTTATTTACTTAGTCATTTATTTATTTTCTTGTTTTCTTGTTTTTATTTTTTTTTCAACAATTTGAAATTGTTAAAGTTATTTGACCTATTGGACCTCAAAATTGTCCTTTTTCCTCAAGGACTATTTCAATTTGACTTAAATGGATTAAATTTTGAAACTGTTTCATGGTGGCCACCGTTGAAAGTTTTATCATCATATTCAAATTTTCATTGGTTGATTTTTATTGGAAATTTTATTCGTTTCTATATTGAAATTTCCTTGTTTTGAGGATTTTATCAACATTTTTGTTATTGGTATTTGCATAAGTAATATGAATGACTGTGAGTCTTTCACACTCTAGGGGAAAATTTACATACTTGGAATCAAATAAGGAAAAGTAGAGGGTTGATTTAGAAATGGGTCCATAGCTAGTAGTCACATTAAGGCCATAATGGGCAAGGGATTCCAAGACTAGGGTAACACCATGTAAGGTCGATATAAGGATTTTCATGATATAAATATTATAAAACTTAGATGCTATGTGTAACATTATGCAAGACTAGGGTAGCTATTATAATTGAAAGGAAGTACACACTAATAATGGAAGTTCATTGTGAAGGGACTTGGACTGGATCCTCTGTAGTAACCCTAAGATTCAATATCAAATAGGAGTTCCCTATGTTTAATTAATGAATAAGGTCAATACAATATTTTCACCTTGTTGAGATACTTCTAACTACTTAATTGAACCCTAGGAAATAATGTTAAGGTGTTCTATCTCATTTATGTGAACTATGAAAGATGGTGTTCATGACCACCACTTGGTGGACAAGAAGTAAAGGGGTCTCTAATTTTATTATGACCCCCTAGAAATACATATTTCTTAACCAATAAACCTACTCAAAACTAGTATTCGCTATTTCAACATATGAGTAATAACATTTTCATAAGATTCTAGATGATATCAATTTTCTTATATAGGATGTATTTCTATCATGTTTATTTGTAAGTATGTAAAATGTGTATGATATTAAAGCCCTTAAATAGTGGTTTTGTAAGTCTAGTGTGAAGTCTTAACCCTTCTAGCGAAGAGTTTACACCTAATTTAGAAATGTCATTTCTTGGTGTCAAAGATGTGGGAAGATATTTTAGCGAGACGAATGTGGAAACGGGCCAAGAAGACAAAGATTGCAGATGTACCCATGATTAGAGTTAAGAAGAGGCCACCAATTGAACTAGAAACTTTTGATACATAAACACTAGCTATGGCTATAATACGACTAAAGCAAGAAAAGGATAAGAGAAAGCCATCACAAGGGGAAACTCCCACTAGGCCAACACCTACCTATGGAAAAGAAGGAGACATAGTAGCCTTAGATAACAAGGAATAAATGAAAGAATTTTACGTTAATACAAGTTGTAACTATACTCCTTTTGGGACTAAAACTAGTCCATGATATATGAACTCTTCATGATGTTTCATGAATACAAGCTACTTTGTTTCATAATCTTTTGCTATGTATGGATTTTTATTACTTATACATTTATCGTCTCATGGTGCATATGTGTGAGTGGTATTTGATTACATCTAATTCTTATAAATTATACTAAGAGAGTTGAATATACAAGGATTATTGTATACTAATAATGTATATGTAAATTATGATGTTCTTTCAGTGAAATAAATTATAATGCTAGATGGTAAACAAATGGAAGACCCGACAAATCCTGACCATGTTGGATGTTTCTTAGATATAGATTTAGATGAATAATCATTATTATGATAAAAATTGGAAAATACCCATCATCAAGTGGAGTGATCAATTTTGTTTTCATGTTCCTATATGAATAGGTAGGAAATTTTAGAACTAAAATGCTTAAACTTTGTTAGATATGTGGATATCATGTGACTATCCCCTTAAGTGGTTAAAAGTAGTGGAATGATTATATGAATAATATTGAAGTGGGTTCTTCAGGTCATACTTTAAGTAATGCCTTAGTGAAATTTGAATCAATGAAGTAATAGTGGCTGTTAAACTTTGCACCAATCCTCCTTATAATATAATTCTCTCCTAAGCTTGTAATGTAGGTAGTACATTCATATTTTACATGCATTATTATGAATGAATGTGATCATCAATTAAATTTAGTTTGAAATTGGTAACTAATGAAAACGAAATGTTGGAATTTTGGTACAGTTGTTTATGAGGCTTATGGATGAACTAGAACATTCTCTTTATTCTATAGGAATGGCTAGGATGACACGTCAATTTGGTAAGACTTCAAGAGGCACACAACCTTCTCCATCCTATCTTAGCCCTCATACTTTAGTGTATTCTCATCAGGGACCCCCATCAAAACAAAACTCTCAAATTAGTCATACGATACAAGAGATGATTGAAATTATTTGGGAGAGGTTACCTCCAAAAGTCGAGGCTCATCAAGAAAAACAACCTCAACCTCTTGCAAGAGAAAATGGTGGAGAAAATCAATGAGGTAGCAAAGACCCTTGTCAGCTCTTGGAAATGACACCATAAGAGGAATATAGGTGAACCCCATAATTTAGGACAACAAGGACTCGTAGGTGCTCAAATTTTGAGAACGATACATGGAATTAATGCAATGGGTGAATGTAAATTATGGGCATTACACAGACTATGTGATGTGACCATTTTTAGGTGTATACATTTTTCCCCTCTTTGAAGTGATGTGTTTTACACATTGCTTCAAAGAATTTTGAAATTTTCCCTAGATGCTGATTGTCAAATGTTAATAGGTATATGCCCCCTCGAACGATGAATCGATAAGATTTTGATCTTGGTGAATTTTTTTGAATTTTTAGATATATATATATATATTTTTATGATTTTTAAGATTTTGAAGATGTCGATTCATCGTTTGAAAATTATGATATGAAGAAAATGACACGGAAAGATTTGAAATGAAAAATGGATGATCAAAATTGCCCCTGTTGTGATAAAATGTGTTAAAATGCCCCAATTTTACCTTTAAATAGGTTAAAAATTTCATTTTCCATGTCATTTTCTCATTTTAACCTAGTAAAAATTGTAAATTTTGAGCTTTGGAGGGATAATTATGGCACTTCCGATTCACAACACCGTTTCGAGCACATCCGATGACATCAGCGGCTGGCGCACTATGGACCCGCGGTATGTACCCCATTAAACTTTTGCTTTTTGAAAATTTTCCGTTTGAAGCACGTTTATCTATGTTTTGAGTGTGAAATATTGTGTTTTAGCGCCCTTAATAATTTGCATAGCACCCATGACTGTTTTCATAGTGCATATGATTCTGTAGCGCTCTTGATGAATTCTGTAGAGCTCTTAATCCTTTCTGTAGTGCCTTTGATCTTGTAGCGCCTATGAAGAATTCTGTAGCGCCCTTAATAATTTGCATAGTGCCCTTGATTATTTTCATAGATCCCATGACTTTTTTCATAGCGCCCATGATTGCATGTTGATGGGAGTGATAAATTTGTTCCCAAAGTTGTTGGAAAACAAATAATAACTGATAATTTTGCTTTTAAAGTTGTTAAAAATAAATAAGATTGATAAGTTTGTTTCTAAAGTTGTTAAAAACAAACAAGATGTTGATAAATTTGCCTTCCATGAAAATGAAAAACAAAGAGTTGATTGATATGTTTGCTTCTAAGGTTGTTAAAAACAAACATGATTTTGATATATTTGCATTCCATGATGATGAAAAACAAATAGTGTGATTAATATGTTTGCTTCTAAGGTTGTTCAAAACAAACATGATTGTGATATATTTGCGTTCCATGATGAAAAACAAATAGTTGATTTGATATTCAGATTTTGATTGATGAGTCGTGATGATTTGATATTGATTTTGCTTTGTCATGATGATGTGTCAACAGGAGAGATTGGGTGTTTTGCAATCACGGGAGACATTCCCAAAGACATGGGGATTGATTCCATAGTTGTTACAGTCAGATCGGGATGTGATCGAGGCATGTGAATTGACTTCATTGCTTCACATGCCTGAGGTGCGCCTCAACAGAGCTTTATTGACAGCACTCGCAGAGTGGTGGCATAGTGATACCAACACATTTCATTTACTGACCGGAGAGATTACCATGACTCCAGAGGACGTGTACCATATCTTGAGAATCCCAGTGATGGGAGAGATAGTGGTATTTGATAGCCGAGAATCAATAACAATAACAAACTCCTGAAAGAGAATCAATTTTAGATAAACATCATGAAGATGTCACTCTACAAAAATTTTATGGATCAGTTTTCCAATTGCAGAATGGTTCAGATACTGATTCTAATGAATATGAATGGGACACCATTTATAATGATGAATTTTGGAGAGACAAAGAAGTTGATACCATACATAAATATGCACCCGTTCTCATATAAGGAGAAGGTTCAAGGCCTCCACTTGATTATGTTTTACAAAGCAATCATGACTCAAGTGAGGATGAATCAGATTTTAATGAGATTGACAATCAACAGGAGAATACCATCATAGACCTTGTCTACCATGAAGATGACAACAACATCATGACTTTGACAACTCAAGACCTTGCCCAACCTAATGATCCCATGGCTTTAGTTTATCCAGAACTTATTGATTGGGACAATGATGCACCTATCCACATCCCTACATTTCATGATGATGAGGACATTATAAATTTCCTTTGTTCCTCTAATGAAGAAAACAATTGTTTCATCCAAGAATTTCATACTCACGATTTTGATAGGGAGGGTGTCAAGTCTCTTAGCTGCAAAATAAATGAAATAAAAGATGGATCTATCGGTGAAAACTGAAAAATGGCAGTGGTAGATCACAATAAGAGAAAAATAAAGGGCGAATCCGACAGTGAAAACCTTTCTGAGGCACTGAAGGATGAGAAACTTGACACTCTTCCCAAGCATTATCATGAAAGATCTTCTATCATGATCGAACCAACATAATCAATCAACATAAGTACAACAGAGCAGCCAAAAGTATTGCAACTTGCAGCGTCATTAATAGTTGAAGAAGTACTGAAATTCATGGAGTTCTTGAAGGAGAATCAAATCAACTTTGCTTGGTCATATGCTGATATGCCAGGGTTAGATCCTAATCTGATAATGCATCATTTATCTATAAACGCAGGGGCAAAACCTGTGAAGCAAAAAATTAGAAAAATGCATCCACATGTTGCATTATTGGTCAAAGAGGAATTAAAGAAGCTTTTAGATGTTGGGTTCATCCGGACTATTGACTATGCAGAATGGATTTCCAATATTGTACCTATTTCAAAGCTAGATGGAAGGATTAGAATTTGTACAGATTTCAGAGATTTGAACAAAGCTTGTCCCAAAGATGACTTTCCTTTGCCAAACATAGATATGGTTGTTGATTTAACTGCTAGTCATGCAATGTATTCATTAATGGATGGATTTTCAGGATACAACCAAATAAAGATTGCACCAGAGGATCAAGATAAAACAACGTTCACATGCCCTTGCGGTACCTATTGCTGGAACGTAATGCCATTTGGGTTAAAGAATGCTAGAGCTACTTATCAAAGAGCAATGACAACTATTTTTCATGACATGATGCACACATTCATGGAAGACTATGTGGATGAATTATTAGCCAAATCTCACACAAGCGAAGGAAATTTAGAAATCTTGTCAAAAATATTTTTCAGAATGGAGAAGTTCAATGTTCGACTCAATCCAAAGAAATGTGTCCTTGGCATTACATCTAGAAAACTGTTAGGATACATTGTTTCAGAAAAGGGCATAGAGGTTGATCCAGAAAAAGTACAAGCTATAATGGATATGCCGCCACCATGAAATATCAGTCAGCTTCGATCATTGCAAGGATGACTACAATCCATCAGGCGGTTTATAGCTCAACTGGCAGACAAAAGCTTACCATTTACACATTTATTGCATAAAAATGTCCCATTCAAATGGGAAGACAAATGTGAAGCAGCATTCAATCAGATCAATCAATATCTTATGAACCCACCAGTTTTAGTTCCACCTGTTCTAGGAAAGCCACTCATACTTTATATTTCAGCAACAAAAGTATCCTTAGGAGCATTACTAGCACAAGAGGATTCTACAGGAAAAGAAAGGGCCATATACTATATCAGCAGAACTTTAACAAGTCATGAATTAAACTACACTTTCATTGAAAAAGCTTGCCTCACAGTGGTGTTTGCTTTTCAAAAGTTGCAACACTATATGTTGGCTCATACAGTTAAGCTGATAACCAAAATTGATCCACTAAAATACCTATTAAGCAGAGCTACTTTAACATGAAGACTTGCAAAATGGGTAATGATCTTAAGTGAGTTTGAAATTCACTATGTAGATTGAAAAGCTATTAAAGGACAGGTCATCAAAGATTAGTTGGCCGAGGCACCTTTACAAGAAGAAAATCCAATGCACATTGAGTTTCCTGATGCAGACGTTTTCACAACAGCAATTAAGAACTCATGGAAATTGTACTTTGATGGATCTTTTACACAACATGGCTCGGGGGCAGGGATTCTTTTTGTCACACCTGAAGGACATACCATTCCACAATCATATCGGTTGATGTTTCCTTGCACAAATAACATAGCTGAATATGAGGCATTGCTCATAGGGATAAAGATAGCCTTGGAATGGCGGATTACAGAGTTGCAAGTCTACGGTGATTCACAACTTGTCATTAATCAAATCAATGATGATTATCAAACTAAAGATGATAAGCTGCTACCTTACAAAAACATGGTGGATGATTATAAGAAGTATTTTGTGTCAATCAAGTTTTCACAAATCCCAAGGATTGATAATAAAGCTGCAGATGCAATGGCTACAATTGCTTCCTTATTACAACTATTAGAAGATCAAACCAAGCATGAATTCTTGGTGGAACAATTGTTTTCTCCTGCCTATGATAATCCTGAGACCCAAGTCATATGTCATTTAACCGGTTCTGATTCACCTTTATATGGCAAGATTTATACCTATTTGAAAGATAATATCTTACCTCCAGAATTATCTTGAAACCAAAAAATGAATTTCATACGCCAATCATCTCGTTATACTTTGATCGCCAATATCCTTTACCGATGTGGTCTTGATGGTACGCTCCTTCGATGTCTTGAACGTGACGAATCTGGAAAAGCCTTACAAGAAGTTGATGGTGGTATTTATGGAACTCATTCAAGTGGTTTAACCTTAGCCAAGAAATTTGTTAGAATGGGATATTATTGGCCTACCATGGAGAAAGAATCTTTTACTTTTGTCAAGAAATGTTCTAAATGTCAGATCCATGGGAATCTTATTCATGCACCTGCACAGGAATTGCAACCTTTCACTCCGACGTG
Source organism: Sequoia sempervirens (assembly GCA_007258455.2). Taxonomy (NCBI): domain Eukaryota; kingdom Viridiplantae; phylum Streptophyta; class Pinopsida; order Cupressales; family Cupressaceae; genus Sequoia; species Sequoia sempervirens. The sequence goes on along the minus strand of VDFB02009658.1, from coordinate 17,985 downwards.
GCTTTTTTCTCAGTGGGGACTAGATCTTGTTGGAAAAATTCATCCTTCATCATCAAATGGGCATAAATTCATTATCACAGCTACGAAGTATTTTACAAAATGGATCGAATCTGTTCCTTTGACGACCGTGACCAGTAAACAAATCTCTTCATTCATCCTGAATTACATCATCTGCCGATATGGAATTCCTAATTCTATCATTACTGATAATGGGAGGCCTTTCAAGAATTAGGATGTTGACGAACTTTGTGAAAGATTTCACATCCAACACAGGTTCTCTACACCTTACTATCCACAAGGTAATGGTCAAGCAGAAGCTTCCAACAAAACAATCTTGAAGATCTTGAAGAAAACAGTAAATGATGTCGGTCGTGATTGGCATGTCCAATTAAATCCAACTTTGTGGGCATACAAAACCAACATTCACACACCAATAGGAGCTACCCCATATGCCTTAGTCTATGGAGCAGAAGTGATCTTACCACTAGAGGTTGAAATACCTTCGCTTAGAGTATCACTCAAGGGATTGATAAATGATGAGGACTACAAAGTATCTCGTCTGCAAGAGCTAGAACTGTTAGATGAAAGACGTCAACATGCAACTGAACATTTGAAGGGTTATCAACAAGTTATGTCCCGTAGCTACAATCACAGAGTTAAATCACGAACATTTCAAGTGGGTGACTTAGTCTTGAGAGAAAATCCACGTAATCAGCAAGACAGAGAAAAGAAAGGAAAATTTGAACCCAACTGGCTTGGTCCATTTGTCATCATTGCAGCATACGGTTCTGGGGCATATCAGTTATCTACATCAGAAGGGTATCTGTTTTAAGAACCAATCAATAGCATTCATTTGAAGAAGTTCTATGTCTGAATCAATCTAAAAAGTCTTGAAAAAATCCAAAAAAAATTAGAAAATGTCCTAAAAAAAAAATCCAAAAAAAAAATCCAAAAAAATCAGAAAAAGTCCTGAAAAAAATCCACAAAAAATAGGAAAATCCTGAAAAAGTGCAATAAAAACAAGTGGTGAAAACCTGGCAAACAGGCACTACTTGTGATCAAAATAGGCTCCTCCATCTATTAGCTTATGTCTTGCATTCACTTTCGGCATCATCCATCCATATCTATCATCTGTACATATCTTTCATATCCATATCATATAACAAGAATCCTTATGTTTCATCAGGGCTTGATGAAATTTGTACATATCCTTAATCTTTAGGTTGTGTTTACACTGGGGGCAGCAATACAAACTAAAACAAGAGAGGGGCAATGAACTTTTAGAATATCACAAACATACAAATGACAGTTTGACAAAACACAACATACATTGATGCATCAAATCAACCACAACACCAAAATGATCACTCAATGCCAATTGAAATCAAAACAATATGGTCCAAAACAAACATCAAAACAAAAACATCAATGATGACAACCAACTTGGATGATCTTAATCTAAATAATGTTTGAAATATTTTTAGGCAAGATTTGAATGGTTGTTTGATTTTCTATCATATCTCTGGAGCAATTCAATGATGTACTGAACTAGAAAAGCAAGGAAGGAGTGTGATTTTTCTTTGTCTGCTCTTTGCGAGGAAATCATTAGTACTATGCAAATTGGTCGCGAGACATGCTCTGCTAAGTATCATTGATGACATTTCAGAATTTGCATAGGAAACGGGTTAACTCTTGTCTGTTTATGCAAGCAATACTCAGGTCATCTCGGTTCAATTATACCTAGATGCTTGTATTATCTTGCTATATCAAAAATCATGAAAGCAATACTTAGGTCATCACTGGTGCTAACATACCCTTTGATGCTTGTATTAACTTTCAACATTTCAATGCTCTATGATGATACAAAAAAGCACAATTAAGCTCTCAGAATGGCAATATTGTACAAATATCCTGCATGGTTAGTATAGATTGCATTCATGTTAGAATTTGCATTTTGCATTTATAGATTTGCCCAAAATGCTGGCAAAGTATCAAATGTGTCATATCTTTTTGAATAAAATGACTAAGTATATTTTGACATTCACCAAAAACATCATTTCATACATTTTTCATACATATTTGCATTGGAAAATCATACAAAACAAAGCATACATCATAATCAAAACATTTATAAGCATTCATAAATTGTTTCATCCATCATATTCATACAATCATTTATCAATAGATTTCACTCATTTCATAAATCATGCATACATATACATCATAAGCATAAAAATTGAGAAACCATCATATCATAACACATCATGCATATATAGAAAATCAAACCACTCATCATAAATCATCGCTGCATTTCATATATCTCAAAAATGAATGTCAAAATGTACAAAGATGTCAACTATACATGATATAACATCATAAAAAATGAGATCATCTCAGGGTGTATACAAATGTCTAAACAGAGTATCACAAAAACATCATGTACAATGCACTAGGCAGTGCTATCCTCTGATGGTGCTGGTCTGGGACCTATCCCACCTGCACCTGATGGACCTGCTCCACCTGTCCCTGATGGCCCTCCTGGAGGTAATGGCTATGTCACACCCCTACTAGTAGTTTGAGAGCGGCTATGAGTCGACCGGGACCATGTATAACTCTCCCTCCGCTTAGGTGGCACCGCATCATGATACCTGGTCCTATAGAACTCAGCCTCCCAGGTGGCTCTGGTCACCTCTCTCATCATGTCACCAGGCAAAGTACCTGCTGCTACTCTCTGTAGACTATCCGCCAAAGCAATGGCTTGCTCACCCCGCTGTCTGGCTATATCCCTCTCAGCAGTAATGACGTCAACTGTCCCTGAAGCTGTGTAATCAAGGTCTATGCCTGTGCTAGCTGACTCTGTAAGCTCTGCACTGTACTCTGCAAAGAAGATATCTAACCTGACACCACTGGATCTACTGAAGATGATGGATCTGTATGTCTCATCCGCGGTCCACCTCTACCACCTCTCCTACCACCCCTACCACCACCTCTATCACCTCCCCTACTATCACCTCTATCATAATTTTCAAAAGATGAATCGACATCTTAAAAATCATAACAATCATAAAAATCATAAAAATAAAAATAAAAATCTAAAAATTCAAAAAAAATCACCAAAATCAAAATCTTATCGATTCATCATTCGAGGGGGCATATACCTATCAACATTTGACAATCAGCATCTGGGGAAAATTTCAAAATTCTTTGAAGCAATGCGTAAAACACATCACTTCAAAGAGGGGCAAAATGTATACACCTAAAAATGGTCACATCACATAGTCTGGTAATTAATTAAATATTTTTAATATGTAATTAAATCTCTAAGTTCAATCTCACGATAAATAAATTTAAATAATTTATTTATATTTGTTCATTCTTTCATTTCGATTAAATAAATAAGTTTATTTAATCACTTTTCTTATCCATTTCTTAATTAATTAAATAAAACATTACGATTTATTTATATTAATTATCATTTAATCTTAGCTTGGATATTTTATTCAAATAAAGATTAAATATTCCTCTTTTCTAATTAATTCCTCTAAAAATCCTTTCATAATTAAATATTAAAAAATATTTAATTAAATTCTTCTAATATCCATTCACAATTAAATATCTCAAAATATTTAATTAATTCTTCTAAAGTCACATCACAATTAAATATTCTAAAATATTTAATTAAAATATTCTATAGTCCTAAAATTAAAAATCAAAGTCACATAAATGAAATTAAATAAATTTATTTAATTAATTAATTTGGGGATTATCTTCAACAACCGTGAAAACAAACTTCCAAAACAGAAAAATTAATTTCTCTGTTCCTGTGCAAGCTTGTTCCCGTGGGTTGAAGACAAGGCTCCATTCTTCTCTCCAACCTCCCAAACATTCTCCATCTTCCTCTCAACCTCTTCATCTCTCACCATTCAATTTTACCAGACAATCTCACAGCCATTGATCTTTGCCAGCCAGGATTTTACCTGCAAAAAGCTATAAAAGGACTGCCGGGTCTTTGAAATCACAGAGAACCTTTCATAGAACCTTTCATACAGGAAAACTATACCCAAATTGCAATAGTATAGCCTTCTAGTATTCACAACATTCTAGTATCATAGCATAGCATAGAATCATTCCATATCATGGCCTATTCACCTCGTATCATAGCATCCACAATCCACAACCCCTGTGCATAATCTACAGCCCCTGTGCATATCCGTATCAACATTTTCACTCCACCAACATATAGGATAGAGAAGCAATTTCCTTTGCACACTCGTTTTGCAGGTTTCCATTCAGAGAAGCCTTGCTTACACAATCTGAGAGCAACAGCTTCAAACAAATCCCTGGAGATAGAGGAAGATGGAACGACTCTGAAGAAGCTCTGTTTGTTTCATTTGAATTCAAATTATTTGTTTTTCTTCAGTTTAATGTTTCATTTGTGTGTTTTTTATTGTTTTACTTTGATACTAACATATTTACCACACAGTTACATCACTATTAGGTTGTTGGAACAACTACTATTAGTTGTGAAAAGTAGTAATTTGGTTCAATTTAAAGGAAAATACTTGATGGCAGAAGTTAAAGAAGGGTTGCAGTTGAAGGGAATCATCATTGTGGCTACCATAGGACCTAATTGGGTACAATTTCAATTGAAATGTGATTGTCCTAACTCACTTCCAAAGGTGCAACAAGGACATGACAAATTGTTAATGCATTGGCCCAAGTTATTGCAATGTGAGATCCATGATGATGGCATGTTGGTGAGAGAGTATCATCTATTACAAAGTGCTTCAAAACAAAAGATATCCCAACTTTGTACTTGGTGTTTTTGAATTGAAGGTTCTCCATTGGATAGGTGTGGGATAGAGGATTGATGAGCATCACTCCATGATATGTTACCTTGACATGTAGCAGATGGAGCTTCTTGATTTATCATTGCTTGAGGGCAAGCAATTTGGGGAAGGGAGGACTATCGTGTCCCCTTTTTCCTGCCATAAATCCACCCTATTTTAATAGTGTTTTTAAGCACTAGTATATATTATATAATATTAATATATAAATAATATAATTAAAGTTAAATAATAATATTAGTTAATTTCAAATTTCAAATTTTGGGCCGACTTGAATTTCATCTTTTGGAGTGCCGACTTGGAGATTTTTATTTTGGAGGCTGACTTGGTTTGTTTTGTTAAATATGACAATTAGGTATAAATAATTTTTTTTGGTATTCAGAGAGGACAACTATAAAATTTGATTGCAAAAATTGGGGAGAGACTCCTGAGCTAGTTAGCTAAGATGAAAACCTCAGTCACCCTAGCAGATTGGGACAAAACCTCTAGCTTGCTCTGATAAAATTTCCATAGAATGTTTATAGGTTTGCATATTGGAACCCTAAAGGTGATTTCCATGAGAATATCTCTTCATTAAGAGAGGGGTCAATTTTTCACCACATAGGAGACCAAAAGGGAGCAATGAATAAATATTGAGGACCACAATTAGAACTAGGAGCATACAAATCACACTTTGAGATTAAGGAATTATGGGGCAGACCGCCCAAATCTACTTAACACATTTCCTACCAACAGATTGCTTCACAAAGGGACTCCTTACATCAATAGTACAATGCCATATGTTTAGCAATGTAAACTACCAAATGTTAAAGGTAAATCATTTCAATGAGAGGAGCATATAAAATTGAGAATAAATATTATGTGATTTTGCAAGTAAATATTACAGCCAAAGAGGATGAAAACCCTCCAAGGAAAATTAAGAGATTTAAGGACGAAAACCCTTAATTTCTCCTATCAAGCTATTGGGAAAAGCCCATAACTTGTCTAGGTATCAAGGACAAACATTTAAGGAAAAATAGCTACAAATTGGAAGAAGAAACATAGAAGAAAAAAAAGATAAGATTATTTTCAAAATTATATCAAAATGAAAAAATATGAATATTATAATAAAATTCATGATTTTGACTAAGTTATATCTATTAGTATAAATGCAATTATCATTTTAGAATTAGAAATATTGTTTTAAAGAAAAAATAAGAAATGTTCAGAAAGGGACATTACACTTTGGACATAAAAGTAAATTTTTCTGCTACCATACTCTCTAAACCACTCCTCATCCTTCCAACATTAAAAGTATATACATATATCCTCCTCTATATGCTGCTTATAAAGAGATTTTAAGGGCTTGTTACATAGAAATCATCCATAATTGCATTTTCTTCTCCAAGTTTCCAACCTTTTGTACGACACTGACAAACCATACTCATGGCCCCCTCTTTGGAAAAGCCCTTTCTGATCCTCATACTATGCCTTCCTCCAACTCCATGCGAGCCCCTCTTTCAAGTCCTCGACTTATGCACATGCACTGTGGAATAGCACACATACAACTCTTCTCGTGAGCTCTCCAACTCTTGATCAGTGTCCCTGGCACTCCTTCACTCCCATGTTCTGTCACCAACCCAATTGACTCTCAGAGGAGCTCCAAGATTTAACACCAACTCCTTGGCTTCATAGGAGTTACTCCCTAACTCAACTCGCCCCTTCAACTCGGCTCGCCTACCCGACTCAGCTCCATGCCCTTGGTGCACTACACTCCATGCCTTCGGCCTTACTCCAAACCTTTCCCATGGCATCCTCCTCATCCACTTACTTGGACTGCTACTGCACCCAGTGCAGACTTTGTGGGTTACTCTGAGTCCTCATCCCTTGTGTCCCCCATAAGACCCCCGACTACTAACTCACCCACCTTAAATATTTGACTCACCTTGTTCTAATACCTGCAAGCTTCCTTGGATTGGCTCCAAGCCTCTGCATACATGCCCATGTTGGTGAACCCTGTTCCTCATGCATCCAATGCATTCCGACCAACTCATGCACACATCCAATCCCATATTCGACTCCCTAAGTCCTCCCCTAGCTCCTAAAACTTCACTCACCTTCCTAAGTCATCCCCTCACTTGCATTGCACCCAAGAACACCCCTGCATCCTTGTCCAATGACTTAACCCTCCAATAGGTTGTCCCACTTGGTTCACCACAACACCCCAATTCGGCCTTCCCAAGTCCCTCTCATACTGCCCCCAATGTTGGACGCTGGACTTCTCTCCAACTTGGCTCCATCCCTTGACTTCACCTAGACATCCCTATGAGATTCCCTTAGTCTTTCCCTCCTCAGCTCACCTCTACAACCTTATGTCACCTGGGTTCCAATCCACGATTCTCCCTTCATGGTTCCATGTATCCATTCCCTGAAAGGGTGTGCCCAACATGCCTTGACTCAGCTCTCCTATTTAGATACACCCATTGCACCCTCCTCCTTGGCACCCCTGAGACTTGCCCTGCACTCCCAGACTACTAGCACCAACTCAGGTTCCAACTCACTCGATGACGTCCCCTGCTCCTCACCCCTAGGATGAGTCCAACATTCGTCTCCCTTAACGACATTCCTTGGAGGCGACCCATGCTGAGTCCCCAACTAATCTACTTCAATAGGTTGGGACTTGTCCCACTCTGATTACTCCTTGGACGCATATCCCCGATATGCTCCTACTCCTTGAACTCTATGTCCAACACAAGTTCCCCTTACTTGTGGCATTGCACCCGACCAATAGGTACAACCCACCTCTTCCTTGAGGTACTACATCCGCACACTAGACACAATCCACCTCTGTTGCTGTTCAGACTTAGTTCGATATTGCAATGGCTTACCTTTGTAGTCAATATAGAATTGTATATGCAAATGATTGTGTTTGAAATGTTTGTTTATTTATTAGACCATTCAATTCAACAAGTCAAATTCCATATAAGCATTTTAATGTTAGAAAATTTGTTCCATGTTCCATGTCAACTGTTGACTTGTCAAAGGGTTGTCCTTTTAGTTCAATAACACATTTGTAATGAATGTGGTGACTTATAGGTTTGTGGAGTATTTGTGAGGTGCGATGAATCTTTATGTCTGGGTGACAGTGGCATATATTGTTGGAAAATTTATTGCTCCTGAGCCTCTTCCTATTGTCACCTACCTGTTAGGAGTAGTTGCTACTAGTGCATCTGAAAGATTGTTTTGGGGATTTCTTTCCCAACTTGCTCCTGACATGTAGATCAGTCTGTAGTAGAATTAATGTTGGTAGGTAAATTCGAATTTGAGAGGGAATGTTTTTTGAAGAGACAAAAGGAATGAATGTTGATAGTTGAAAGTCAGTTGGGAAGACTCAGTTTTTGTAGCAGCAGTTTGAGAAGAGAATGTTTTTGTTCTTTGTGAGATTCAGAGAAGCTTGTACACAACAACAACTGTATTTAGTTTGTTTTTTGTGATTGAGCAATGATTGCTCCTAAAAGAGCTTTGCGTAGCTCCTAACAATGAGCTCCTAGCAACTCCTGAAGTTGTCTATCTGTGTGAGTATCTCATGAAAGCTCCCAACAGTTATTAATCTGTAGCTTAGGTTTATTTTCTGAGTTTTATGTTTAATATTTTATGTATTGTCATTTCTAGTTAATTGAATAGAAAGGAAAGTTGCATGTCTCCTTGTGATTCCACATTTTGATTTGGGTATTTCCAGTTTGGCTGGAAAATAGAGCAACAACTCTGTGCTATTTTTTGTGCATTCAAAATTTGACATGGTATTAGAGCCATAGGCCCCATTTCTTCGTGAGTTAGGGCATTTGTTTTTTCTGGGTATTAAGTTTTTTCTTGTAGGAGACATGGCTGGAGATGAAGGGAAGAGTTGGAAGCAGCCACCATCCTTTAATGGACATAACTATGATGTTTGGAAAAAGAAGATGAAGACCATAATAGTTGCCAATGATTTGTGGGAGTTTGTGATCAGCAGGTTCAATGATGTTATTGACCCAACACAGTATGAAACTCTCTCAAACAACCAGAAGACCCAACTGAAGGAGGCAAGGAGGAAAGATGCTAAGGAATTGAGTTTAATAGAAGCAGCCTTGATAGAGGCCATTTTTCCTAGAATAGCAACAACTAACTATGCCAAGGAAGCTTGGGAAATCCTCTAGACTAGCTACAAAGGGACTGGAAAGGTCAGATTGGTGAAGCTCCAGATGCTTCGAAGAGAGTTTGAGACTCTTGAAATGAAGGACAGTGAGTCCATCTCAGTTTTTCACACAAGACTCTTAGGTTTGATAAACTAGTTGAGAGTGAATGCATAAGTCATGGACGATCAGAGGATTGTGGAGAAAATCCTTAGGAGCTTACCCACAAAATTTGATGCAGTGGTGATTTCCATTGAAGAGGTAAAGGATCTCATAATGTTGTCTGTTGATGAGCTGATGGGTTCTCTGCAAATCCATGAGAAGCATCTTAATAGGTTTGCTACTTCTTCCCAAGAGAAAGATTTTAAAGCTTATTCAAATGCAAGAGGAAGGGGGAGAAGAAACAATGGTGGAAGGAGCTCAAGAGGTAGAGGTCGTGGAAACTCTAGACAAGGAAATGCTAGAGGAGAAAGCTCAGGATGAGCAAGCAGCCAAGAGGGAGCAAGTAGCTCTCAGACCAGCTCCTGGAAAGGCAAGAAGAACTATAGTTCGAATTAGAATAATGAAAAAAGCAATGTTGAATGCTACTACTACCATAAATTTGGTCATTATGCAAGTAAGTGTTGGAAAAAGCATGAAAATCAGTTAAAACAAAATGAAAATGTGGCTGATGCGAATGTGGCTGATGGCAATCAGTCCACAACCTTCATCATGTGCAACATTGGTGAAGAAGGCAACCCTGAAGTCTGGTATTTGCAGAGTGGTTGTAGCAACCACATGAGTGGTAATGAAAGTTTTTTTTCTTTCATTGATAAGAATGTAAAGTCATAGATAAGAATGGGGAATAATGGATTAGTTCTAATTGTGGGAAGAGGATCTATCATGATCTGCACCAAGCAAGGTGAAAAGAAAGAGATACAAAATGTATTTCTTGCTCCTGGGTTAAAGCATAACCTCATGAGTGTTGGACAACTGATCCAAAATGGATATAAAGTGATAATGGAGAAGGGTCAGTGCATTATTTATGACAAGAATGAGAGGACGAAAGTGTTTGTAGTAGTTCAAATGACAAAGAACTAGATGTTTCTTTTGAAGATTGAGACGTGTTTCTCATCTCAGTCCATTGCTACACCTCTCATGAATGAAAAATGTACAACAAGACAACAAGTATCCCTCAAGAGCACCATTTAAGACCCCTCCAAGCTATGGAATCTCAGGTATGGACACTTAGGCTATGCTGGTTTAAGTCTTTTGTCTAAGAACAAAATGATTGATGGTTTTCCAAGAATAGTAGAGCCTAATGTTAAGTGTGAGGCTTTCATTTTGGGAAAGCAACATAGGCAGCCCTTTCAATCAGGCAACTCTACAAGGGTAAGAGCACCATTGGAGCTGGTGCAAATGGATTTGGTAGGCCCTATGCAAACCATATCTATTGGTAAACGCCAATTTTTTATGACCTTCATTGATGATTACAACCGTAAGATGTGGCTCTATTTTTTGCAACATAAATCTGAAGATTTTGATAAGTTTTTGTTGTTTAAGGCCCAAGCTAAAAAGGAGAGTGGCCATTTTATCAAGGTCCTAAGGTCAAATTGTGTAATGCCCCGCCATGCAACCCTAGGGGAAGTTGCAATTTACTACACAAATGAACCATTTTTTTTTTTTAAAAGAACAATTAACATGCAAGTTCACTAACCAATTGCCAACAACCCCTAAGGTTACAAGACTAAGCTACTTAAACCCAAACAAGAAACATGAATTAACCACCATTTAATTACTTAACAATTAAGGTTCACATACATTCCATACATAATAATTTACATCAAGGAATAAGAGATACCACTTGATTCCAATAACAATTAATTACCCTAAGATTACAATGCTCATTCCCCAAATGAGATCAATCCAATAAACATGATTACATATTACAAATTCCATCTCGATAACAATGAGGGGTAATGAAATACAATATACAACTGGAAGAATAAAGCATGAAAAGATACTGGAATCCACGAGCTCTCCAACCAGAAATCTCGTCCACACGAACAAGAAGACAACCCAACGGAATAAGGTGCACGTTCCACCCAACCATGTGATACCCGAAGGCTCACCCCCTGTGCTAGGAGATAGTAACAAGGAATCCAACACAAGACCATCTACCACTAGACACAGGCTAAAAGATAAACTAAACTGAAACAACTACAACCACAATATCACATAACACAAAGTTACAATGCTTCCAGAGAACAAGGTTCATGAACATCATCTGACTGACTGCTGACGTAGGTAGAGTGTCATACATAAATTTCCATGAGTTACACTAGCTCAACCTTCCTAGGCTACCAGACCCCCATCTTGGGTTACCCTGGCTTGCCTCTACCGGCCGCCGGACCCTCATGCAAAACTATGCGTCTCGTCTCATCTCGAGCCTTATCAAACACATGCTTCATGAGAGAGGCATTCATTATCTTTATTAGTGTGAAAGTTCCCCATTAATTCTTTTAAATTATCACTTGATTAAACCCTAGGTGAGTTACCCTGGCACCCCTTTGTATGCCGGACCCCCACAAAGAGCCACTCTCCTATCGACAACACACACGGTACAAAACCACAATCCAATGGATAAACTAGAAAGATGACCTCTCCAACCCAAGGAGGCAACATATAACAAAACCCACTCCAAACACTTGGAGGAAAACGAAATACAAAGTCCACTCCTTCCAAAGGAGGCACAGACCACACAAAACCTCTCCTAATCCAAGGAGGCACTTACCACCCTGTTCAAGAAAACTGGGTGAACAACATGATACAACTCAACACATTTCCCAAGGCGATTCACAAATCGAACCACTACACGAAACATCCCAAACTAGAGAACTCCTCTGGAAGACTTACTAGACAATTAACCCCATTTCCCCAACATCAAGAAGGAACAAAACCTCATTTAAAAAGCATTTCCGACAACTCAATAAACTAATGTTCGGGTTTCCTAAACCCAAGCCAAGCACTGGTATAGTTCAAAATTCAATTTAAATAATTAACATTATTCGTTCGTACTCAAAATAAAACAAATCACTTCGCACCATTAAGGAATTTAAATTTAATATTTTAATTCTATTTGCTCAATCATAGATAAGTATTAAAAATCATCTTTATAAATAAAGTCATTTGCTTTCCACGCCATTTTAAATAAATCAACTTTTGCTTCTATTACCTAACAATAATCATCTTGAAATAACCTATATTTAAATATAATCATATTATAAATATACATATAAATATATATACTTAATGTATATATACACACATATATATAAGATGAATATAGAGGGTAAGTGCACCAAGATGGTCGCACTTTTGTGGCCACAAAAGTGAAAAATGAGACAAAACGCGTTCGTGTTATAACGCGAACGCGTTTTGTCTTTTTAAAAGCAAAAAAAAAAGTAACATTCTTCATTTATGTTTTTACTGTTTTCTATTTCTGCCCGCGGCCAAGAACCCTGCACTACGCGCTCGCGTTGTTGAGGAGGTGACTACTTCACATTTGATCAACTTGAGCTCAATTTTCTTCACAAATATGGCACCCCGACGACGAAAAGATGCAAGAGGTAAGTTTGTTTGGTATTTGTAATGAATTTTTTTTGTTTTAAATTAATTTTGTTTGTTTTAGTTTAGAAATGAATGATTTTTTTTTAATTTGTAGGAAATCCTCAACAAGAGGAAAACCCCAACCTCAACCTCAACAAAATCAACCTCAACAAAATCAACCTCAACAACAAAATCAACCTGCCCCACCATTCTCTCAATACCCTCCTGGCACTCAAGAAAATTTGAGGAGTGAAATTGAAAACAATAAAAAAGAAGTTGAGGATCTTATTAGTAGGTTGAGTGATCAAAATTCTTCAACCACGGAAAGGATACATCTAGCAGATTCGTTGAAGGATTTGTTAAAAAATGTGGATGCAATTACCCAACAAATATCTGGATGGCAAAATAGGAGGCAAACATCAAGGGCATATTATGTAGATAAATTATCATATAAACAAGTTAAAGATTTAAAGATTACTAAAGGTGATTTGTGCTCTCTATTCACTGACCCTAGAACAAATCAAAATCTCACCCTCAATGCAAAGAGGTTTCTTATCCATTGGTGCCACCACGTAGAGATTAGGAACCGTTTTTATGACAGATGGTATATGGTCTTTGATTACCCACCGTGCAATAACTGTGAAGTTCCCCAATATTTTCTTAGGAAATTATACCGTGAGTTTGTATTGAACCAAATCCTGAATTATTTTGATATGAGGGAGTTTCAAGGGAGAGGTGGGTCGCGACAGATAGGCCCCAAAAGTACGTACCAAATCCTGGCCACCTACGGGGAGACGACCTCGCTAGGCCGGTGAGAAGACATGCATGAAGCTGCAAAGGAGAGTGCCGATGTAGAGATTCTGCGGTGCATCACATCCTTGACTCGGAGTGTCATCCACCACACTAGCCCCCATTGTACCGCAATCCGTGGGAGTCTTCGTGTGGTGGCCTCGGAGGCCATGTGTGTGTTTATCTTATGGAGCTAATTTGTTCGTGATGGACCCTACCTGCCCCTCAGAGGGTGCTACAATGTGATCCATATACTTCTAATGCCAGCCCGATCCATATGCATCTACTCGGGATGGAGAGGGCGGCCTTCCATTACTCTTTGCATGATGCATATGGTATTGACAAATGCAAATTGAACGTTCATTGAATTTAGTTTATTAAATTTTAATTGTCAAATGCAAGATTAACTAATTTAGTTTTATTATTTTAATAAAATTGTAGGGTCACGTTGCTGGACCCCGGGTACACCAAATAATCTACTTATTTATGCAAGACACCCATCGTTGGGTATGTAAAGTTAGTAAACAATTATAAATTGATTACATATGTTAATAGCATTTTTTTTACGAATGGTATTTTAATATGTGATTTTGGATGTTGAACAGGGTGTTGTTGGAGGTTTCAAGGAAACACCTCTAAGTGCAAGTAGATTTGATCAAACTTTCACTGAGGTAATATAGAATAAATAGAACTTAAAGTTAATGAATTCTAAGTTTAATCTAAATTTGTGTATATATATAGTCATAAGAGTATATGGGTTCACTAGGTTATTATTTGAAATCTTTTAAGAATGGTCCCACCATGATTGTTTGTCTTAGAATTCCTACACTAGCAAGCTATATATAATAAAAATTTAACATGGAACTGACAAAGGTAGAGCTACATTCTATCCATCCTATATAATTTTTTGTGATGTCAACGTAACCAAGAATAAGACGATGGATGTCCTACATGATTTCAATGTAACCAAAAATAAAATTTCTATCCTCGACCCTATCTATCAGCCAAGACTCCTTCAATATCTCCTAGACGCTTGGAGATGCTTAAGACTAGGTCAAAATACCCTATATTCTCTTCATTTGTTGCATAGCTCATCAAGTTTCCCTATATGTTCTCTAACTAATCATGATTGCATGGAAAGAAGTTATAATTACTTCATTAAACTCTCAACTATCGAGCTCTCAAACTTCTTCCTATATAGGACGTGGAAAATGTGCTTAGAAATGATTAAATTCCCTAATAGGGTGGGGAGATCTTTAGGAAAACATTTGACACTAATTTTTCTGATCCATTAGTTCTTCTTCATTCTTATATATTCCTCAAATATACCTTGCAATACCCCTCTAATTATACCCCAACCTACTAAGCATTCACAACCTTGTTAGCTAGCATGTAGGTGATATAGTATGGTCCATGAATTTTATGTCTTCTTTTTTCATTTTTCTATACAGTCCTCTTTTATCTCACTACTACGTCCTCACATAAAAAGAAAAGAAAAACATTACTTCTTTTTCTCATCTAAGGCCCCTAAGGTTTTAAACCCCTTAGATGTAAGGATTCAAAGCACATCAACCATGTGGTACAAATGACTAAATCCCAAAGACGATTTGTAGCAATGAAAGAGTTTGGAAAGGTAGAGAGAGCTACACTGGTGACTCAAGAGAAACTTCAGCTTTCAAAAACAAAGCCAATTAGGCTAGTAGACATGTGGATCAAGACAACATTTGGTGGAAGAGGAAGAAAGATGACTAGAAGTCTGGAGGCCCACCATACTGGATTTTGATATTCAACCATGAGAGCAAAAGAGAGAGTTGATATCATGTATCAAAACATTAAGCATGCATTCTTCCAGCCAATGGATAAGGAGATGATTAATTTTCTTCATTTTCATTTGCATAACCATATCACGGCGTGGGAACCATGAAGACCAAGGATGTCCAGTTTTATGTGGAGGTAATGGATGTGGTCCAAACTTTAGGAGGGGCAAGAAGGTCAATGTATGATCTTGATGAATGATAGAAGAGGGGTTGGTCAAACAAACCAGGGGCACCTAGTCATGAGTAGGGACCTATAGGTTAGATTGGTGAAGCAAAGCACTAAGGAGGTCTTACAAGGAAAGGCCTAGAGTAGGTACATACAAGGAAAGGCTCCTACCTTCCTGCTCCTCTTCCTCTATTTGAACCTCCTTGAGGTCCTCTACCCCGTTATGTCCACCTCTTGTAGATGTTTCACCTCCATGCTCTCATACATATGAGTTTTGACTCTCCTTGGTTTCTTTTGGTCATTGCCCCTACCTTGTAGCCACCATGCTATCCCTTTGATCTCTTTCCCTTTGCCTCTACCCTTAGAAGTTTGATCTTACTTCCTCTTACTCCTCTCTTCAATCTTAATGCCAATTGATAACATTGGTGCACTGTTTTGGGGCTTAAGAGAACCATCTCCTCTTGAATGTTCCACTTCAAACCATTGAGATACCTTGCCACCTTGATACTTTCATCCTCTGTGACATTGGACCTCATGCAAAGTCTTTGAAACTCCTTAGTATAGGAACTCATCTCCTGATCTCTTTGCCTCAAACTCGCCTCCTTATGCAACCTACCTCATAGTCTTTAGGTAGGTATGCTTCTTTCACCTTGGCAACCATTCCCCTTCCAAGTAGAGAGGTTGCTTCCTCCTTCTCCTCCCTCTATCTAAAATGAATTTCCACCAAGTTAAGGTAGAACCTCTTAGTCTTGATTTAGCCACCTTTACCTTTTGTGCTTCAACACTCCATCACACCTGCCAAAATGGTTTTCCATTCCTCTATCCAATCCATAACTAAATCAGCCTCCATCTTTCCACTACAAACAATGGTACTCTTCAAGTAGCTTTTCCCCCACTCAAAGCCTTCAATGCTTTCTGCTAGCTGGATCCTCCTTCCAATATAGTCGTTCGTGGATTCTATCCTCCTCTGCAACCTCTTCTTCTTTTTCTATTCTTCCATCAAACCGCATAACATTCAGTGCTTGCTCAAGTTGGTCTAACTTCTCTCTCAATACCCTATTGTCTTCCTCTATTTCTTCAACCCTCTTGGCCAACTCAACATTTGTCACCATGATGCTAGAACCACTAGACTCTGTCTCTGACATACAAAAATCAATCCCAAATCTTTTGCTTGCTTTGATACTAATCTGATAGGGAGGCTGGATGAAACAATCATCGATTCTCGCTTCTAGGCCTTTCCTTGTAAGACCTCCTTGGTGTGCTTTGCTTCTCACCACTCCAACCTGGCAGGTCCCTACTCATGACTCAGCCTCCCCGCTCTGTCTCCCACCAACCCCCTCTTCTATCACACAAACTCCAACCACCAAGTCCACTCCCTGGTTCATTGCCACAACTCTTCCTTAGCCTTTACACTATACTAAAGACCAATCTTCCTCAACACTCCATCAACTCTTGCAGGGGTACTAATAAGTCTTAAAAGGCTTCAAACTGTCCTCCAAAGGTGTTTGAACAACCTCCAAGACTTTAACTTCCCATTGCTCTCACCAATCCTTTAGCTAGGGTTTGAAAGGCTAGTAGCCCTTGAGCCCCTATTAGGTCTCCTTCACCTACAAAACAGGTTAGAACTCACAAATCTGAAAAGGACTTCCCACTCTTTTTCCAAGGTTCTTGGTTCACATGGACAACACTCAAATATTCTTGAGGTCCCAGCCTTCCACTGTCCGTACAAAGCTCAAACATGAAATGGAGCAAAAACTAGGGTTTTAAGCCTTCACTTGATAGTTAGCAAACTTCCACTTTGTTTACACACCAAATGGAGAGATGGAGCCTCCTCCTTCATGTAGTAACAAGGTAACACATGATGTTCACTATCCATTTCCTTTAGATGCAAGGATTCAAAGCACATCAACCATGTGGCTTAATTTATATCATAAGTTGTACCATGATGTTCACTATGCATTCCTCTACTCTTTCGATTGTCAAATGTGCCACTGACTTGTCATTGATCACCATTATATTCTCCTTTTCATGATTATTTTCTCTATCATATTTGGTATAAACACTTGACTATTATATTTAACTCAAGTGAGGAAACTTAAAAATCATAATGATAGGCCAAAGAAAGAATATTCAGTCTTTTCATGGTAAAAGGGTGGACCCCACTTAATCAATCGTCATCCCTAAAAAGGTTAATTCCATTGTCAAACATTTATTGCATATCTTAAACTATGACAAGCTGCCATCAAGGGTTCAAGAATAGGCCTTGACAAGTTAGTTCCATCATTTTTATTGTCGTATCTTTATTTAGCTCTTTACTCCATTCCTTTTGCAATGTTGATACTTGGATTTGTCATATCTTAACTCGCTTGGCTACTATCAGCTTTTGACTTGATCATCTCTCTTCTTCTCATATTGGTTGTCATATTTTACATTGTGTTTTGACGCTTTTTCACTTAAAATTTGTCCTAAAGGGTCTTTTGTTTTTCAATGTGATTGTCCCAGGTTATTGCTTTTAAAAAAATTGATAATCATATTGTTGCTTACGTTGCATTACACATCATTCAAACTCAAAGCATTACTTCAAATTCAATAACTATTTTGTGATTGAATAATTTGTTGTTTTATTTTCA
>VDFB02009657.1:0-40357 GCA_007258455.2 Sequoia sempervirens | reverse complement strand
TTTTTTTTTGTTTTTTTCCTGATTGCTGATTGAATGTGTTTGCAGATGTTTGTTTGGGTTTCAATTGCCATTCATTGTTTTAAGCATGCATGATACATTGATAGCATAAAGAACAGAAAATATAGATAAACTTTCAATATATATTTCTTTGATTTTATACAAAAAATTCAGTCTTCTCATACATGAAAAATCAGACTCAGAAATGTTTAAATCAGACCTGGTAAAATAGCTTAAATAGCAACAATGAAGCTCCAAACTCGCAATGAACAATACCACTGTGTTTAGCAGCAAACCCCTTGTATTTTCAATGCCAATGACCACTGTATTCAGACTCCAATGATGGCGAATGAAGGCCTATACTTCAGCAGGCCAGCAACTGGAAAACACACCCAAAGAGGGCGCCACCTGGAGAAGGGCAATTTGGCCTAGAAATTCAATCCTTCAACAATAAATACCAATGAATATATGTTTTGGGGCGCCAAGATAAGTAGCATCCAAAGAACCAATGTCCAGATTGCAAATCCTAACCGATATAGAGTTATGATTAAACTACCAACTTCTGCCTTGGAAAAGTAATGTTCAGAAAATCACTGTAAACAGCTTCAGACCCTCAAAAGCGTCCTTGAAAATCAACGCCATAATTAGACCCAACAAAGGCAAGCTCATTCACACTAAACCCCAAAAGAAACACCTAAAAAATATTCAAAAATCTTCACATTCCTTACTGAAACTGAAATCTGTGAAGCACCAAGTGACCCCTGAAGTGGAATCACACCCAAACTGACTAGGGTGGATCTCTCACCACTGAAACCAGCTCCCAAATGAAGAGGGTTTTCGTCCTCAACACCAAATTGTAGACCTCTGGAGAAAATCCAGCAGCATCCCATTATGCAACCAATTTAGACATAAACAAATGAGACTTCAAAATGATGTTATAAAGACTGAATGAGAGATTAGGGCGACCAAGTTTGAATTCCGTCTTCCCTCCAAAAAGCCATGCCCTATTTGCCTTTGCTTTTTAATTAAAAATTCATTTTTAACTTCACTTATCCCACGTTGGGCGTCTCACTTATTCAACCATCTAAAACGCTTTTGACACTTTAAAAACAACTTAAGTCATTGGACTAGGCATCAAGGTACTTTTCAATGACCCTCCGACCCTCAACTTAAGTTATAAAATAACTTTATAAAAATATTTCAAGTGAGGAATACAGATAGTAAAATTATCAACCCTTAGCAATATCCAACACCCAAACAGGAAAGATACTGTTGGTGAAACCCGACTAGGACCAGCTACCATAAATAGAATTACTATTTTTAGTAACAACTAAAAATAGTAAATACATAGTAAACCCAAATTGACATGAAAATTGACAAGCAAAACAACTTAGTATAAATAGTAAATGTTGGAATTGGCCCTTGCTAAAAATAGAAAGTACTGCCTGAAACATTAAAAACCTCCACAAAAAGGGCTGGCCTGAGTTCCCTTACCAACTTTATTTAGCCTACAGGAACTCTGGAATAGGCTAAAAGACATCTCCACTGCTCAGAGGCTGGGAGGGGACATTACAGTCCTCCTTCCCCAAGATTGCTTGTTCTCAAGCAATCGCAATGCAAGATGCTATAAAATCTACCCACTCTCCCAAGTAGCATCCTCAACTGGTAAATCTCGTCATTTCACCTGGTATTCTCTAATGACTCTCCTCCTGATGGTACGCTCTTTGAAATCAATTATTGCCTCTGTAACAAGCACCAACTTGCCCACTTCATCCAATGGGGGCAACACTACTGAAGGGGTCACATTATGTCCAAGCACCTTCTTGAGGCGTGACACATGAAAAACATTGTGCACCTTACTCCCCTCTGGTAACTCGAGCTCATAAGCCACCTCCCCTACTCTCTTGGTGACTCTAAATGGACAATAGAAACAAGGTTTTAGCTTCTTTGCCCCACTCTTCTTGAGAGTGGATTGTCTGTATGGTTGCAATCTAACATAAACAATGTCACCTACCTCAAACTCCCGCTCTATACAATGCTGATCAGCGTACAACTTCTGTTGATTTTGTGCATGCTGAATATTTTCTCTTAATGCCCTCATAATGTCTTGACTCTCCTGCAAGAAGTCCTTAGCTCTGGGCACCCTACAATCACCAAACAACAAATCAATGAAGCTAGGAGCTTCATAACCGTACAAGGCCATGAAAGGTGACATCCTAATAGACATGTGAAATGTAGAGTTGTAAGAAAACTCCCCCCAAGTGCAACCATTTTACCCACGCCTTTTGCTGCCCCGAAACATAGTTTCGTACGTAAACTTCCATCCATTTATTGACTATCTCAGTTTGACCATCTGTTTGGAGGTCGTAACTAGTGCTAGGTGTTAGCTCGGTACCACATAACTTAAACAACTCCTACCAAAACAAGCTCAACTTGCTGTCCCTGTCACTAATGATGTTCTTTGGTGCCCCATGTAGTCTAAACACCTCCTTAAAGAAAAAATCTGCTACCTGTAATGCTGTATAACTTGTTGATATGGCAAAAAAATGGGAAAATTTGGTCAAACGGTCTACCACAACATAAATACAATCCTTCCCTTGCTCCTTTGGGAGCTCTGTGATGAAGTCCATTGAAATACTTTCCCACTTTGGAGTAGGAATGGGCAAAGGTTGTAGCAGACCAGCAGGGTACGTGTGCTCATTTTTATTTTGTTGGCGCACTTGCCACTCACGAACATACTTTGTAATATCCTCCTTCATCCCCTTCCATGAGAATCTCTCATGGATCTGCCTGTAAGTCTTATAAAACCCCGGATGTCCAGCCAATGGAGTGTCATGAAAAGTCTTAAAAATCTGCTCTTTCAACTTTGATTCAGGCATCAACAATATCCTCTCCTTGTAGAAGATCAAACCATCCATCACACTATATTCATCATCATGCAATGTACCACCTAAAATGCTGTTGGTGAGGTTATTTTTTGCATAATCAGCTTGTATACTCCTTCCAATCTGCTGCTATCTCAGAAAAACCACACAAATGAGGTCTTCTAGATAGTATATCAGCCACCAGATTCTGTTTGCCTTTAACATATTCGATACCAAAATCATATGCTTGAAGTTTGTTAACCCACTTCTGCTGTCTTTCACTCAAATCCTTCTGATTAAGAAAATATTTCAAACTATTATGATTAGTTTTAACAATAAATGTGCCCCCAACAAGATACTGCTTGAACTTAGCCAAAGCATGCATTATGGCTAACATCTCGTTATCATATATAGAATAACTTCTCTCACTCTCTCTCAATTTTCTGCTCTCAAAAGCAATTGGATGCTTATTTTGTGTGAGGAGAGCCCCAATACCATCACTTGAAGCATCACACTTGAGCTCAAATGGCTTAGAGAAGTTAGGAATTGCCAATACAGGATACGATCTCATGAAGTTCTTGAACTGATCAAATGATTTCTGCACTGATTCAGACCAAGATAAAGCCCCTTTCTTAGTCAAATCAGTAAAGGGGCAGCGACCTATGAAAAGCCCTTTACAAACCTTCTATAGAACCCACACAAGACAAAAAATCTCTTAAGCTGTGTCAAATTAGTGGGTAGTGGCCAATGAAGTATTGCTTTGGTTTTATCAGGATCAACACGTACACCATTAGTACTGATAATATGCCCCCAATACAAAAACTCAGTCATCCCAAACTCGCACTTGGACTCTTTTGCAAAAAGTGACTCACTCTCAAGAATACCCAACACTTCATCCAAGTGCCTCAAATGCTTTTCTCGTGATCTACTATAAATAAGGATGTCATCAAAGAAGATTAACATAAACTTACGTAATTGTTTGTTGAACACCCTATTCATGCATGACTGGAAAGTAGCTGGAGTGTTTTTCAAACCGAAAGGCATGACAAGAAACTCAAAGTGGCCAAAGTGGCATCTGAATGCAGTCTTCTCCACGTCCTCCTCTGTGACTCTAATATGATGATATCGTGATCTCAAGACTATTTTGGAGAAATAGATTGCTCCATGTAGCTCATCAATGCGTGGGATGGGGTACCTATTCTTAATTTTCTTCTTGTTCAATGCTCTGTAATCCACACACATTCGCATGGTTCCATCCTTCTTCACCAACACAACTGAAGAAGCAAATGGACTCTTGCTTGGCCTAGTGTGCCCCATCTCTAAAAGCTCCTGAATTGTTCTCTCAATCTTAGCCTTAAGTCTCTTAGGATGCATGTAGAACGTAGTAATCATAGGTTGAGCTCCCTTCTCTAGCTTATCACATGCTCAATGCCTCTATCAGGAGGCCTACCTGGAGGAATGCTACCGAATTCCTTGCTTCTTTTTGTGATCAACTCTTGTATGTTAGGTGGATAAGACCTCTTAACCTCTTCTGTAACCATAGGCATAATCACACACTCCGCTTCCCACTCAATTTGATCATGTCTAAAAAGTCTCTCCATACATTTGGAAGATACCACCCGAGGTCCTCCATTTGACATGCCCCTGAAGACCACATTTTTCCCTTCTGATTTAAATTTTAGCTCCATGGTCTAAAACTTGAGAGTAATCTCACCAAGTGAACAAAGCCACTGTATCCCCACACTGCATTAGTGTCATCAATACTAACCACGTAGAAGTTATCCTTGACTTCATAGTTCCCCAACTGCAAGCTCAACTATGGAACCATCTTAGTGAATTGATTGTAAATCCATCTGCTACCATTACCTGAAAACCACTCACCTCTTGTGTTTGAAGGCCTCTACGAACAACCAACCCTTAATCAATGAAGTTGTGTGTGACTCCTGTGTCAGTCAATGCAACCATTCGCTGCCCCTTAAGTACTCCTCTAATGTGAATAGACTCGTTCTTTTGAAAGCTGTGAAGTTGAGCAAGCTTTCCATCTTTGTCCTCTTCCTTTCCAACCTCTTCTGGAGTCTTTTCATCCTCACTTTCCTCAGAATCAGATTGCTAGTCTGATTTTTTGATGCACTTTCCTCAGTAGAATAGTTCTCTATTTTGTGCACCTTCCCCTTTGCTGAACACTTATAACCTTGAGACCAAGGCTCTTTACAAGTGAAACATAAGCCGTTCTTCCTTAGCTCATTTAAGGTCTCACTATCGATCCTAGTAACATGTTTCTTAAGCTGTTTGGGTTCCCTTGTGATATGTTTTTAATCCTTATCTTTCTTATGCAGCAATCCTTTGGTCTAAAATTTACTTTTAGAAGTAGAAGTCTCCAGGTCTCTTGCCTTCTTGATTGCTTCCTGAAGAGAAGGTGGGTTGAAAGCCTTAATCCAACCCCTAAGAGGATCGGATAACTCATCAATGAAGAGCACTATAAGCCTTCTCTCTGATATATCCGTCACCAACACTGATAATCTCTGAAAATCTGCAACATAGGCATCCACTGTACCCCACTGTTTTAGTTGTGCTAACTCCTTAAAGTATAGCTCTGGGTCTTTTTTTATCAAACCTCTCTATTAAACTTTTTGTGAACTTTGCATAAGAGGTGATATGTGCATGTCCCATAGTTGCCATCCCATTGTACTTGAGATATCCCCCTATGGATATTTACTCTAGATTTCACCAAATGTTCCACAAGAATTTAAAAAAACAGTTTGCATGAAACTAATTTCCATTCATCCAATAAATTGCAAACAAATTTCAATGTAAATCATTTAATAACAGTTTTAGAATAAAGATCTGAATTACATATGAATATTGCCTTCAAATCTTCAGTATAATAACAACAGAAATATCCAATCGTAGCCACAAAACTTATAGTCGGATTGGATAACCAAAAGTATGAATTTGAAGCACAAAGTGAGCCACCTGAGTAATATCTCCAACAGACAATGGGTTTCTGTCCACTGTCTGCAAGCTCAAGCGTTTCCGTCCTCAAATTTGCTAAAAGCCAAAGCTTCCCATAATTCTCCAAGAGAAAATAATAACCAAGCATAGCTGAAAGTGAGCCCTTGCAACACTTTTATAAGCTTCTCATAAGAGCTCATTCACACTTTTAACCAATGTGGGATGAAACATAAACTTCCTTTTTTTCCTTTTTGATGTCTCATGTATTTTAAAATAAGGGGCCCCTTTTACTATTCATTTTCCCCTTAACTTTAGACTCGCATTAGTAAAGTTAAATAATTGGATTTAACATTATAATTTAAACTTTATTAATGCGGAGACGAATTAAATCAATGGAACTGAAATCATCTGACGATAATAACCAATCTTCCATTGAAAAGGCACTGTCACTGGAGATCACGACCCACTTGATGAATTACTATTGATAGCATTAATGACTTACTAAAAATAGTAAGTATACCAAAACTGCCTCCAAACACCCCAGATTGACTTGCAACGAAAATTGCCTAGGCCAAAAATCCTCAAGATTCCTTAAAAGCCCTGCTTAGCCTACGAAACCAATGAGAAATAGGCTAACGACAACATCTTACAATGCGAGCTAGAAAAGGGGACATTACAGTCCTCCCTTCCCGAGATTGCTTGCCCTCAAGCAAACATCAACCAACTTGCTGCTCCACCCTGATAAAAACACCATACACCACAAACTGTGAAGCAACATCATGAAATCCATAAGAGACAATGTAACAATTATGTCAGTACCCGGATCCCAAACCAAGATGTAGAACCCACTGTAAGAGATGAAAAAGAAGTTTGTCAATCGAGCACCCTTACGTAACCCTCCGTGCATGTAAGACATCCAACCAATGTGAAGATGAACCCCCATATGCCCATAAACCAGCACAAATGGCCACCAAACCTCACTGTCATAACTCTGATTAGAAACATAGATGATATCAAATATGTCATCAAACCAATGCCAATCAAGGAAAATTACTCCACACTCCAACTCAACCCAAAAGAATTGCCCCTCAACATTCCCATACTGCTGAATCACTGATGTAGTCAATGCAAAATCAGAAAGTGCTACATGATTCCAACTAGGACAACCATTAGTCCATAAGAGATCGAAGACTATGAAGTCACCAAACAACAAAGATATCACTGCCATATCAAGAGGAACAGTTAACCAACTCAAAAGTGAAGTATGTATGCCGACACTGCTCAACACATACAACTCTTGAGTGGCTGGCCCACTAAGAGATTAATCAACCCAATCACTATCACCATCGTGGGAATGATCAACTATCTCAACTGGAGACTTTGGGTTTGGCAATTCATGTCTCTCATCATTAAAAGAATGGCAAATATCACGAATATGTTGAAAGTGAAGCTTGGCTTGTTGAGCCACAATCTTAGCTTGTTTAGCTCTTTCCGACCATTTTTCGTTCAAAACTTGGGCATATTCTATATCAGCTGTATCGAAATGTATAAACTCAGTCCTATGACAAGAGACACCATCAAAATTACCATGTACCATACTTGCCTCTTGTAGTCCATCAGTAGGTGAAACTGTACCCTTACTTTCTTCATGATTGTTAGTGGCAACATTATGAGAAAGGTGAAATATATCACTGCTGTTCTCAAACTGAAATTTAAGATTGGTTTCAACCTTTATGTCCTTGCCTATGCGATCTTCCTTGGAATGATGAGGAATTTCCATACCACGGTGGCTTGAATCCACCCTATTTTCCCCATAGTTATCACACCCAATTTGGGTGCCATCATAGGTAGATTCTATAACGCTATCCTCCTCATGTAACCAAGTTGTTAGCTCTTGTTGAAAGACAAAAACATAACTGCTGTCATTCAAATCAGAATTATTGTTATGTGCTTGAGCCATGATTTTGACCCCTTTTAGCGTATCATCATTGAAAATTTCTTGTCCAACACTTGCAACATTGTCTTTGTTGGCGTTTAAATTCGTACCTCTGGAATGCGTATTTGAAACGGACAGCTATGCACAGTAAAACTGCTCTTCAAATTAGGAGGGGAAGCTCCCTCTTGTTGATGGTGTTGAAAGAAAGTAAACTAAGAACTAAGTTGCCTATCTTTTTGATCAGCTTAGAGCACAAGGTTTATTAAACACAAACGCCGTAGCTGAGATTTTCCGTTTTAAGAACTTCAACTATGACTAACTTAAACTAAAGACGTTTCTAACTTCTCAAGTAATACGCAGAGCAAGAGAAACTAGAAATGAACAAGGTTGATTCTCTGACAAAATACTTCAATAAAATCTTTCTCAACAAACATCTACACACTTCAATGTAAGCTGAAATCAAGATCATAAAAGTAGAACACAAATAACGGAAATTTGAGATGTTATATCAAGGCAAAGGAGGCTCATGATTTTATTACTCAAACTTCTGGAACAAAACTTACTTCTAACATGCCTAGAACAAGAAATTGCTGCTAAAGAGGCTTGCACTCTTGTTCTTACACAATACGAACAAAAATTACAATAACTTCTTGTTGGCTAAAAGAGACTCAACAATTAGCTATCATAAAACAATTGAACAACACTTGAATAACAAATAGAAGGCACAATAGGTTCAGCGTTTTGTTATCACTAGCATGGTTAAAGAAAACTAATGAGCAAAGGCTCTTATTTATAGGCAAGTAGAGGAGTAGGGAAACCCTAAAATCTCTTTGTTTTCACAATCTAGGGCTTGCTCAGCAAGCAAGCTTTATTTCTAAATCTAGAAAGAAGATAACATCTAACACCTAAGAAAGCAGAAAAAACGGGAAACGCCAACTATTACATTTTATCTTCTTTCTCTTCTCAAAGAATGGATAAGAATTATTCCAAGAATAGAAAGAAAGCGAGATGAAAGCTTCTAAAAGAAAGTTGCTTTAAAGCTCGATCACATCCGCTAGAAAATTAGAAATTGTGTCACGGTTCGGTGCATCTATGCCATCAATAGCAAAACACCGCTTTTCTAGAATATCTTCAGCATCTGCAACAGATCTCAGGAAATATTCGACCTCATTGGCCGCCTTTTCAAATTTTGCTGACATCATCGAAATATGACTCATCCTTCCGCCAATTGTATTGCTGCTATCACAGCTGCGAACAACACTCTGAAATTGAGTTTGCACCTCATCAAGCCCGACGTAGGAACCATCTTCAAGACTGTACCGAGAAGGAATCTTTGTGACGAACTCACTGATGAAAAGAAGAGCTTCGATCACCCTTTGTCTGTAGGCAATAAATTCCTCAGATATCCTCTCGTAAGTTTTAACTTTGAAAACATGACGCTCTCTTCAAGCAAGGATCTGCCTCTTGTGTTCTTTTGAAACTTCTGAACCATAGGCTGTATCTAAATCAACAATAATGATCTCATGCCTTGGTCTTACTTCAGCCAGTGTTTGTTCAAACACTTGGATACCTTGGCGTAGCTCATGAGCGTTTTCTCTCAACTGAAACATCTATGCCAAGATCTCCTTTCCTCTGATAATGAAACTCTCGATCCACTCCTGAGTCTCTTTCCCACAAATGACCAACTGTCTCAACTGATGATGATTAGCTGGTGTCTCTAAAATTTGGGGCAGCAACTGGGTTGCCTGTGAAGAACCATGGACAAGGTTAGAAATATAAAGCCTGAGCTGCTGGTTTTCAGCTTTGAGGGCTGCCCTGTCTTCTCCATCCTTGAGCACTCTTTCCTGAAGGTTTTCGGATACAACTCTGAATAGACTCACATCCGCATGTCTGGTATTTCTACCAAGATTAGCCTTGACCATCACGAAGTCATCCATATTCACCTCATCCTTATTCTTATCTTCTGGGGGCAATGCAGTCTCCATGACTATCTCACTATCAGGATTCCTAGCAAAATGAACTTGCTTTTTTGCTTTCTTTTTAGGAGGTTCCTGATAGATGTTATCAAGATCATCAAAATTCACCTGATATGAAGGTCTTCTTCTTACCCTTCCCAAGGAGTTCTCAAGCCAAGACACGGTAGTATCTTTACTAACCTCCTTAGGAGGTACAATTGCAATTTCTTCATCATCTTCAATATCAAGATTGATGTGAATTGGTAAAGGTTCTGTCAAAGGTACAGAGACATGTGTTAAAGGAGGCTCCCCTGCTTCTTAATGAGGTATGGGCTCGTTAGGAAGAGCTTCTGTTACAACTGTAGGCTGCTCCTGTATGACTATGCCTGAGAAGTCTAACCTTCTTCTTACATTTTTACTTGATCTACTACCTTTGATGCCTTCTTGAGACTGACTTTTGCCCTTCCCTTTTGACTGTGCTCTGGAAGAAGAGGGAATTGTCCTTAGCGGCTCTGCTACTGGAATGGAGTTTTTCCTCTTAAGGATTAGGAAAACCTTGCTATGTTCAAGGACTTTTCTTGTCCTTTCTTCAATTGAGAGGGACTCCTTATTAGCCCAATTAACTTGGGAAAGGGGCTGATCTTCAATTCGCTTCTAAGCATACATCGGGAGAAGCACATCCTCATCATCATCTGATAACCCCTCTATATCTTCATTTAAACAGTCTTTCATCTGATGAAGAGTGAGCTTGCTGTAACTACGCCTTCGCACCTCGAACTCATCTGTACAATTAGCCCAAAAATCTTCAAGGGCAGATATATGAGCATAGTTCTTCTCAAGTCAGCCAGCGTAGACACCATGAGGATCAAATGATCGTCTCTCGTTGTAAGGCTTGAGGCCGAGTTTGTCTAACTCTTCTCCCATTGTCTTAGCATCTGCGGCAGTCCTGCATGTATAGATTCCTAGCCCTAATGGAAAATTGAGGGAGGGTTTCTTTCTATTCCTCAAGAATGCGTGGACATCGTGGGCCTACCTTAAGAACTCCATGAAGACGACCTCGTCTGACGAATACCTTGGTAGCATGAGTGGGGCACCTGAATAGCCATAGACCCTGCGATAGGTGAAAGTAGGAAATTGTATGAACCAATCTGCCCACTCTGCCATCGCTGTCCTAGCAACTGAAGAGATACGGACGTGCAATTCATTGTCCAGGTCCCGCACTGTGTATATCAGAAAAGCCTCGTTCCTTGTAGTGATGCAGTGACTTCATGAATTCCAACTGGCGATAGTAGTTGTATACATGCTGTATACTCAATGATCCCTCGGTTTTCAACCCTCTGAATTGACCTTGATAGGCCACCAGGTAGATTAGGTAAGAAACCATATGGAACTCATGAAACTGGAAGTATTCTGTTATCTACTGATGTAGGCTGTCACTGATCAAGGTGGGCCAATCATAGAACTCGGTCTTCTTCATGATGTGGGGTATGGCGTAAAACATCCAAGGTTGAAACTTGGTGGCATCTTCTGAACCAGTGACCCTGTTGAGCAAGGTGATTATGATGGCAATCTCATCTTTGAATTCTCCTCGCCCGACGTTCTTAGGAAAAGTCTTATGCTTCTCCTTCATCCACCTTTGTGCAATCTTCTTACTATATTTGTCTTTGTGCATTTCCCATATCCTTTCACATTCACCCTTTGAGATAGTAACACTTTTAGGCCATGGGGGAATGGAAAAACACTTCTCGATCATATCAGGCTTCAGACTGCAAATCAATCTGCCATCAATTGATTGAATCTCCCTTGTAGCTGGGTTGTAATGCTTGATGCAAGCGATTACAAACTCAAGACTTTGAACTGATATAGGAATAGACGCTGCTGCGAGGAGTCCAGAGTGTCCCAGGTTTCTGATTGAAGTGTTGCCTGTGCTCTCCAAAGCGTGTAGATCAAACACCGGCTTGATGTGATGCAAATCTGTCTCAGTTGTTTTGATGTAATCATGATAAAGAGCTGATCCAGTCTTGAAAACATTGGGAGTGTACTCCATTTTGGAAACCTTGAAGAATGATTGTAAACTTGCCTAGGTTCAGACAAGTTTAGAGCAACTTACTATTTTTAGAATGCTGATTTTTCTTGCTCCAACCGACAAATTTTTTGAAAATTTTATGAGATATAGGTTTTGCTCAGAATTTCATTGCAAGACAACCCGGATCGTCCGTTTTTGAAAATTTTGAATTTATACTGAAAAAGCAACAAATCCTAATTTCTTCAAATTTTCACGAAAAAAACTGGCACCTGGGTTTTGTTCAGAATATGATTAGAAACAGACCCAGTTGATTAGATTCGCAAAACCCTGATGACTGATCGAAAAAGGAGCCAACCCTAGGATTTGGAATTTTCTTAAAAAAAACTGTGATATGGGTTTTCTTCAGAAGACTGATTTGAGAGGACCCAGATGATTGAAAACTGAATTTACTGAGGATTTCACTGACATGCAAATAAAAAGCAGCTATTGCAACTTGATGAAGTTTCTTGAAAATTTCTTCAGAAGAATGAGGTGAAAAGACCCAGATGGCTGAAAATTTTAAAACCTTGGCCTTCTTCTTGAAAAATTTGATCTTCTGGATGAAAAAACATGAAAAATCAAGGGTTTATGTTGCTGTTCTGAAAATTTTGATGAGTAACCAGCAAACTAAGCTCTTGAGTCTTGAAAAATTTCTTCAAACTTGTTGCTCCAATTTTCTCCTCTGAATGCTACCTGCAAGAATAATGAAAATTACATTGAAGAGAGGTGTTAAATAGACTTAGGGTTTGAATTAGGTTTTCTTTCTTTTGCTTTTATTTTCAAAACCCTAAAAATCTCTGATCATTGAACTTGGACGCCCATGCTTCATCCTTTTGCAATTTTGAAACTTTGAAAATCTTGAAAATTCTACTAAGGCATGAGAAGTTAAGCACCCTTCTTGGCTAGGGGCGCCCACTTCAAGCAGTGTTAAGTCATTTTTTTTGATATTTTCAACTTTTCACCATTTTGACCCCCTATTTCGCCTTCGATTTCCGGCTTGCAGACTAATCTGATGGGCGAGCTGAAGGATTCATTGCGGAGCCAGACCCTTTCTGAGAAGATTGTTCTGGAGGCCTCTCTGGCTAAAAACTTCATTTCAACCTTCGAATTCATGGGAGCCTTTCTCTTCCAGGGGCGCCCATTTTGTCCAGAGTTAGCCATTTTCTTGATTTTCAATTTCTTCATCAACTCCTCTTCTACAGATGATCTTGTCGAATCTGGTGATCCGAGCATCGGATGGACTGATGATTATGCTCGTTGCGAAGCTGAGAAGATCTTAAGAGAGGTCTTCTGGGAGAGACTTTATCAAACAGTGAGTTTTAAACCTTCAAAAGCTTGGGCGCCCTTCTTGGCTGGGGGCGCCCAAGTTCACTATACTAAGTCATTTTTCATAAATTTTCACCTTGCTTCTGAATTCTGAAACTTCACTCTTGTTTCACCCTATGTTCAGCCTCTCATATCTGGCGACTGCAAACTCCGATTGACGTGCTGAATATCTCGTTGGAGAGCCGGATCAACTGTGAAGAAATCGTATTAGAGCTACTTTTGCAAATTCATCTGTTTAGGCCCTTGAAAACTTGGGCGCCTCTTCTTTCTTGGGCGCCCAAACCTTCCAGACTTAGCCATTTTCATTTGATTTTCATCTTCAAGTCTGAAACCTTCATTCTGTATGTTCCGCTTTGATTTGAATCTGCTGGAGATTGGACAGTTGGATGATCTGACAGAGACAGGTGTGGCGAAGTTGGCTGAATACTGAAGAGATTGAGCATATGCTCAAACCATAACTGCTGAGTTAGGTACTCCAAAAAGCTGGGCGCCCTTCTTCACCAGGGGCGCCCAAAGTTCCTAGACTTAGTCAATTTTTGATAATTGTCATTCTTTTTCATTCTGACTTTTGTATGAATCCTGTCTGGTCGGCCTCGAATCCTGGATGACTGGATAATTTGATGACTACATCGTTGGATTCGTTGCGGAGCTGGCAGAGAACTAAGCAACTTTGATTGGAAGTGTAAACTCTAATTTCAACTTTTAGTGCCCTAAAAAGATGGGCGCCTATTCTCTCTTGGGGTGCCCAAGTCAACTAGTGTTAGAAAATTTTCACAATTTTCACCTTCTTCCCCGTTCTTTGTGCTTGCTCACCAACTCGCCTTCTGTTGAATGCCTTGAGTGTCGAATCTGACGCCTGGCAGTTGAATGCCCTCCATTAATGACCTCGGAGCTCTAGATATGCTTATGAAAAAGCAGAATAGACCCAGTAGGGCAAAATTGATTATTTTGAGATTTTGACTGCACCAGCTTGATATGGAAGTATTTTGAGCTAATCTAAATCAGTTTGAACTCTAACGGATCAACTTTCTTTTTTTAGAAAGTTTTGCTAGTATCTGTTTCCAAAGAAACCCAGAAAAACCCAGAAAAAGTTACTATTTTTAGAAAATTTCTAAAAATAGCAGTTTTTCTAAAAAGTAGGGATGAAAAACTGAGATCTAGGTATTGTAGATTAAGCTGCTCTGAGCAGACCCAGATCGTCAAATTTTGAAAATTTTGCGTTTTAACCCCTCATGCAAGACATGCATACCCAAATTTTGACCTTTTTGACTGATTTAACAAGACTTTTACTCTTTTCTTCAAAATGTCTAAGTGTAACAAAATTTTTAATTTTGGGGTACAACAGTCTTCATAAGTATTCTCAAGTGTAAGAGCCACAATATCAAGAGAAGGAGGATGTAGGCTATTGCTGCCCCAAATCAGACTTTTGGGATCTTCTTCTTTGCTTCCGCTGGAATCATAAAACATCGCCAACTCTAAACTTGTCTCACGTCCTTCCCATGTGATTAGAGGTGGTAGTGTCTCAAATAATTCTTCTTCAATTGATGTCACAAGGCTGCATTTATTTCCTTGTGAAGCTCTTCAATTTTTTCATAAACTTGTTCAACTTTTGTGCCCCTTGCTTTGTCATTCTGTATCCTGGAAGGGATTGCTATAGAAGACTGATTTTTTGAATTATACATTGAATGATGAAACATACTCAACTGAAGACAAAGATTTGCGATCTCCCTATCTTTATCTTCCACCAACTTGACCGCTTTGTCCCTATTGCTAAGCATTTGCAGGTAATCCTCTTTCATCAACTTCAATGCTTCCTTGAAAGAATGCAAGTGCATATGAGAAATTCCAAGTCCCATTCCATTTTGTCTTTCCTCTCTTTGGGCTGTCCAAATGAGGTACTCTAGGTACTTATGAATAGAATCCATCCTTGATAATGCTTGAGCAATTTTGTCTTTCGTTACCATCAAATGGTCTTGCTAATCTTCCCATACCAAAAGCTTTTGATCTGATTTTTCTTCATGTGTAGGAATTGTGTCATCATAGGAATCAACTATCACACTAGAAGATGCGTTGTGATCATCCAAAGAATCACACCATCATTATCCATGTCAACCTCGTGTTCTACATCAAGGGAAGCTATGTTTATAATATCTCTAAAGGGCTGATCCAGGTTTGCATTATCTTCCACTTTGTGTTCAACCAAAGGAACACCAATAGAAACCGTACCTTCATATGGATTGTCAATCATAATCTCTACGTCACCCACCAAGAGACTCATGCACTCTTTTGTAGATGCCTCATAATCTCTGTAGGAATGATCTAGATGCAGGGCTAAGGCTGCTGCCATGTCCTCATTTCCACGCAACTCTTTATCATATGAAGATTCTGATGATTCATTAGAGACATCCTTAACAACCCGACCCTTCGGTAAAATTAAAATTTTCATAATTTACATCCTACAAGTATGTAAACATGTTAATCATGTCATTGCAATAGAATCTTTCTTTTTCTTTATTGACAAAACATGAACAAGTTGCCATATTAATATACAACAAAGATTCCATTTCAATATAATAACTTCACAAGTACATGAAACAAGATTACGTACCTTAACTAACATAGCTCCAATGAGCTTTAGAACAAATAGTAGTAAGAAGGTCCAGGAATCCGTCCTTTCAAATCTTGGTACATCGGCCGCTTGCTGAGGAGGAGAAACATCACTCGGGCGCTTTTCCGCCAACCACGGACTTATAATGCGGTCCCCCGCACGATCATTTTGCAATGAACGGCCCTCCCTTCGAAGAAGAGATTGGTAGGGTATCCTTTAACGATTACCAACTGAGCATAGTGTTGTGTACCTACATAACTAGGTCCTGTGCATACGGCATCTCTTGAACTAGTATGTACTTCGGGAACACAATGAACTGACAGTGTAGTCTCAACTATTTCACACCTAAGTGAATGTTGTACATTTCACTACTTTGGCCAAAGTATTATCATTCAGTACTTCGAATGAAGGTCATTTATCATATGCACTACTCAGGGCCGATTTGCATTAAGGCATTCTTACACTACGCGTAGGTTGGTCTATCGGGGTAGTACGTACCCTAGACGTCCTACTTCAAGTTAACTACTAGAAAGGAAAACAAATTAACAATTACTCACAACTATCTCCCTTATACGGGACTTTCTCATCCTAGGAGCTTTTAATAACTTGACTAAGTTAATCTTCAACTAGTTGTGATCGGTAACTTATTTCATTCCTTAGTATTTAAATAGCTATATGCAAACCTACACTCCTTATATGGAGTCAATACAAATAATTGTAATTTACTCTTCAATAGATCAGTAAATCCATCTACTAATTAATATAATTTACTCTTCAACGGAACAATAAATCCGTTTACTAATTAATGCAAGAGTTAATAGTATAAAACATGCGTTAGCCTTCCTATTTCACAAATTTTCCACTTGTTTAATGGTTCAACAATACTTCTATAATTAAGGCAATCCTTTTAGAAATCCTTTCCAAGTATACCATAAAGAACGACCTTCCTTCCCTATTATGTTTCATTGAAAGTGGACTTTTATTTATAAACTCTTCTAGACCAAAGAAGAATAGCAACTTCATAAAAAAAGTAAAAGAGTTAACATGCCTGGCAAGAGCTTTCCACCGGTGTTGATCTAGTGAGAATTTGCTACACCTATAGCCTCCAGCCAAAAGACTTCCAGATCTCTCAGACCAGTCTCAAATTCTTTCTCAGAAATTAATCACTTTGCTACAAATGAAAAGTAATCTCAACTTCTTACTGTGTACTCAGAATTGGTGAAGATAATAACAGGGGATGTTCTCTCAGCGAATGGTGATATATGATCTCAGAAATTATGAAAGGCTTCTCTCAGCAATAATAAAGCTCACTCACAGCTCAAACAGGGATGGCCACAGTAACTGGTAATTGCTGGTAAAGATTCACAGTCTCTTCCAAACTCAGCAATACAGAATAATATAACCAAATCAGGAAATGATTATGGAAGCTCAAATAAGAATGATAAACTCGGATTGTTCAATCTGTTTAAGATGAATTGAGCAGATATAAGTTCTCTCAAAACGTCACAAATGAGAAAGCACAAGAATGATTTCGAATGAAAGTTTGTGAAGTATTTATAGGCCGCAGTTAAAACAATTTCCCCATTTCTGGGCATGTATTTTGACAGATTTCAATGTTTACTCAGTCAAAGTGATACTTGCCATTCATCTAACCCTTTAGTCATGTTCTTTCATGATGATTCGACTCCTATACAGCCAGCAATTCGAAGAATATTTCAACTTGAAACAAAAACGAAATCTACAGCCACGTTTTTCTTGCCAGGCGTCAGAATTTCCATGATATTTTTGCTGCGTTCTAGGTCAAGTTCCAAATCGATACAGCTCAGTAGTTTGTTGCTATTTTCTGGTTTAAAGCTTTGAAATTGTCTTCTTTCATTCCCAGCTGTGCAGGGAGCTCCGCCATTTTCACGGGTGAGTTTCTCTTTAATATTTTCATTCATTTCCTAAGTTCGACTTCTCAATTTTTCCTTTTATGAAGTTTATTCCATTTTCAAATGTATTTTGAAAAGTTTAAATGATTCATACGGCTATCTTCTATACTTTCACAAATGTAAATGTAAAATGCGAATTTTAATCCTTCCATAAAAATGCGAATTTCATTCTTTTGAAATTGAAATTTGTTTTAATAATTTACATTTGTATATTTTACTTATAAATGTATAATTTTAAACATTAATATTTATTTGTATATAAATGTATTTATATATAAATAAATATTAATTTTAATATTAATACATTTTATTAATAAAATATACAAATATATATTATTATTTATATATTCTTTATGTATTTAAATAATCACCTTATATATTTATACATAAATATATAAGAAAATCCCTTAGACAAAAAATATAGTTCCCTTATTTATTTTATTATAAAATACTATTATAGTCTTTAAATATATTAATACATAAATATTTAAATACCCGAGTATTTTAAATATTTATATTTAATATAACTATAACAATTTTATATATAATCGTTAATATTTAATTACTTAAATATATATTTAACAAATATATAAATATATCGTGAGCCAGTCAGCAACCTGATATTTATATATATATATATATATTTACGTAAAGTCAACAGGGAATAATAATATAATATTATTATTAGTATGTATTTCTCTGTATGCAGTGTACGCATAAATGTATGTATATCACGTCGTCACGTACATATGGGCATATCCATCTGCCGAGCATATGTATGTATTTGACATGTATACTCATATGGATACGCGTACACGTATACACATACTCACTTGACCTTTTAACGTATATCCATTCACGTTTTTCCAAATCATGGTCAAAGCATAGTAAGTCAGACAAATAAGTAATCATCACTTTTCAAAGCATAAAGAAGTAAACATAACTCCAAGCCTAAGGATGACTTATCTAGACCAACATAACTGACTTGGTTTCTCAGAACCTATACTGACGTGTGTGTATGCTCATTTGGTACTCGTTACTGCTTACCCGACCAAGTTCCTCCCCGAGTGATATCTCTCCTCTGTCCGGAGGATCAGTCTTCATACCTGCACACCATGACATGACATCGGCAGTCATATGCTCATAACAAAGCAGGATACATGAAACATTTCAAAAGTTAGATTATTCATAAATCAATAACCTTCTATTCTCCTTTATGCAATATTTCACCAAGAATAACATCAAATGAAACATCATTCATATTGAAAACAAGGTTCAAGCATCATTAATTCACTTCTAGAATTCACATTTACTCTATCTAGTGATGGTAAATTGTAACGTCACAATTTGGGATGTAACACATCCTGAGACTCAAGCATACTCCCTTCTTGAGTTAAGCCATCCTCTTCAAACTTTGTAACCTCATTTGTTGGTATGTTTTCAACACTACTTGGCTGCAATGGTTCTTTTTCCTTATTAACTCCACATATGTGATCAAATGACAAATGTTCCTGACAAGTGAAACAAATCTGCTCTTTCCTCATTTGGTTCTTGCTCTTTTTGGGTGATCTTGGGACCTGTATACCCAAAGAAATTAGCTCTGTATCTGTCATTTGTTCCTTGAACCTCCCAATTTTTTGCTCAACCAAACCTTTTGAGAAAGCATAAATCGTGGGGGAAACACACTGCTCCTTCCTCCAAATGGCCAACAAGTCTGATTGCATCCACTTGCAAATATCATCATCCTCATCTAAGATTAAGGACATAATAGTTTGCATACAAACCCTGACATTGTCTGGATGCAGTTTTTTGATTTTGGTTAAAAAACATTGAAACATTTGCAGAATCAATTTATCACATTTGAGATCCAACATAATGATAAATGATCTGGTTCTTGCCATAATTTCTAAAATCTTAGCCCTCTTACCAAAAGTAGGGGCTTTGACATAATGTAACCCATGTAGGCTCTCCACAATAAGCTGTAGAACCTTCTTTAGTATGTCATCATTATAGGGTGCTACAGGAGTTGTTATCCTTATGATCACACTATGACAAGAAGCAACTGCAAGTCTCACCTCTTCATAAGGTTGTTCCACAAATTTGTGCTGAACCAAAACGAGCATTGAGGGCTGCAAAGCCCAATTCAGAAGCCTCCAATTTGATTGGTCTACTTTGGACAAATATGTGACTAATTCCTCCAACTTAGAGAGAACATCATTAGGAAATTTTGTAGACTTCAATTATAATCCAATTACATAGAGCTGATTCCCTACTTCCTTTTCTTTCTGTAAATCCCTTAACTGATCACCATTAAAAGTATGATTGAATTCTTTTGAGAAAAGGACACTTTTCAAATCTGCCATTGTCTTCATTTTATTTACTGGACCCTATTGCAGCAAATAAAATAAGCACCCTTCACAATGCCATGCATACCCAATGGATTTTCTACAGTGATTTCACCTTTTTCCACTAAGGAGTTTTGTCAAACAGTTGTGTGAAGGTTACTGGGAAACTCAAATTGCCAGGCAACATAATTAGAAAATTTACATCAAAAACTCAATTTGGAGGAGAAGAATCATTAATAGCTGCTTAGTTGC
The DNA here is from genome assembly GCA_007258455.2 of Sequoia sempervirens. Classification (NCBI taxonomy): domain Eukaryota; kingdom Viridiplantae; phylum Streptophyta; class Pinopsida; order Cupressales; family Cupressaceae; genus Sequoia; species Sequoia sempervirens. The sequence goes on along the minus strand of VDFB02009657.1, from coordinate 20,126 downwards.
AATTGCACTGTAAGGTCCTTAGCATAATCTGACTTTGTTTTTCAGTTTCAAGCCTTGGACATTTCGTCAAACACTTTGTTGGCAAAGTCTCTGTCTGCTGTTTAATGTTTTCTTTTTGTACTTTTTGATGTAAATGAGGATGGCATGAATATAAAGGCTTCTAACTGCAATTTGCTAGAGGCTGAAGTGAACAGGGATATTATCCAATACTGCATTTGGATTTTTCCAATGCAAGCTTGAATCACTCCAGTGTTATATTGCAGCTTTGAAAATGTAATCTGATTACAAACCACAGAATGCCAATCTCCTCCACTAAGATGATTACAATATGTATCCAAGGCAGTGACACATATGACTTTGATTGCAAAAGTGAATGCAAAATTTCAATGCTATAGTAATGATGAAGCTATATAGAAATTCATTACAATGATTGCAATGTCAGAACAATTAAATTATCGAACCCTGGTGGTTCTCGATTTCAAACCCTAACTGATGTTTTGAGATTTTTCGCAGTTTTGCGTTTTTTGTGATTTTGAGGTTTTTACAGGCAATATGAAAAATTGCGATTTCTCTAGGAATTGGAAATAAATTCATAAAAAATTCAAATAAACTTTGAAACGCATGGAAATCGTTCAGAATAGATAGGAGTTCTATTATTTCAACTTTCCCCGAACTTACAATGTAGAAATCTGAACATGCAATGAAAATATATTAAATTTTATTGAGAAAAACCTGGTTTTCTGTAAGTGGCGGCTGCAGCAATAAATGCTGAGTACGGCCAGGAATAAATCAATCTCCAGTCTCTGAATTCGATGTCAAATCTCCAGTAAAAGTTCAATACAAAGCCAACGCCTCAAGCTGGAAGCTGGAAACTGAACGCCATAAGAAAACCTCTGAAAAGAATGAAGTACGGCCTGCAGGTACAGTGGTACGGCCAGTCTGCAGCAATTAATAAATGGTACGGCTGCCTTGAAATTTGTGCCAAGTCTCAAATGTAAGATCTCTGAAGAATTCGCCTTGACTGCCAGATGATATTCTCTGTAAATCTCTGCTAAAATAATCCAATAATCTCAAACTGTGATCTCTGAATGAAATCACCAAGTGCCAGCTTCAACTGATATTTCACAGCCTCAGTCTGCCTAATCTCTGAAGAGTTTTCGTTCTCCAGAAACGTTCGTCTGCCAGAAACCCTAGGGTTTGCAAACTCCAATGCTCAGAGCAAAAATCAAGACAAAATTGAATAATAACATGATAGTTCGATTTTGCCTGTGAAAGGAATATATTGCTCCTTGAGAAAATTCGACCTATTCTCCTTTTTAATAAATCATTTAAATTAATGATTTAATTTGCACTTTGACTTAGGAAAAATAATTAATCATTGGCGTCCCCTTTTTAATGAATATAAATACTCATTAAGTCACCTTTTAATAATATATTATAAAGTATAATTAAATACTTTATAATTAAGCCAAATAATTAAATATTTAAATATTTCAATAAAGTGACTTTATTATAAAGTCAAATTATTAAATATTTAATAACTCATTAAATACTCCTTATTTCTCCGTCAAATCAATCAACTGCTGAACTGGGTCGAATCTGAGCTGAATAATTGCACCAGGTGCCCTGCCCGAAATAGTAGCTTTCCTGACCTAACTTTCTAAAAATAGAAAGTTCTCTCAAAAAGTTCTAAAGATCAAGGTCTAACCCGACACTTCAAGTAAACCGAGCTATCAAACACCGATAATCGCCCTCGATGATCCTTCCTCGCGACACCCTCTCGCCACCCTCACGAGGGATCTAAATTATAGGCTAACTCGGCGTCACCAAAACGGGGACATGACAGTCCGCCCTCCCTGAAATTGCTTGTCCTCAAGCAATCTCTGCAAATACAGCTGCACTGCACCACCTGGATCCCATGGAAAGTACCGGACAATGTTCCTGCTGGCCACAACGAACTCTTGTAACTCCCTCAACTGATCAGCAAGAATAGGAGACCCTTCCCTATTAACCTCAGTGCGGTCCGGCATAGGATCAAGAAACTCAGAAGGAGGCAAGTCAAACGACAAGCAACACTTACCCCCTAAAACTGCACGAGATATACTATCATCCAACATATCAAGCACATGCATACCACCACTGTGCACCTGAAACAAATCGTGTACATGCGGATTAATCATGAAGCTATATGCACTCTGCACCATATACACACTGTGATACTCCTCCGTGAGCTGAGTCTGAAATCCCAGTGCACTAGTAGGATCCCAAACGCTATCATCACTCTGCTCAAGACCAGGATCAGGTGTACTCATATCAAACTCAAAGAGCGGATTGTCATATGTAGATATAACATCTGTCTCAAACAATGGATTGGTCACAAACGGAACCAAACCACTAGACTGATCCCAAACGACTGCCTCAGAACCCCCGGGGTACTGAGCATAACCATGCCTGGTCTGCGCAAAATCCTGCTCTACCTTCTCGCTCTTCCCACTAACGAGAGAGATAGAACGAAGGCTGCCATCTGTAATTCCCCTCAACACATATTTCTTGCCCTGTACCTCAAATCTCATCTCCATTTTAGGCAAGTTGAGGGTGAACACACTAATGTCCTGCAGCCATCTCATACCCAGCACAAAATCCATCCCACCCAAGTTGACCACATAAAAGTCTGCCTGCAACTCATAATCAGTCAGCATGAGAGTGAGATTACAAATCCGTCGAGTGCAAGTGAGTGTATATCCATCTGCCACCCGAACTCTGAATCCAGCGAAATCCTCTGTCTGGAGTCTACATCTGTTGACGAAGCCCTCATCAATGAAATTGTGTGTGGCTCCAGTGTCGAGCATAGCAATACATCGCTGTCCTTCCACTAATCCCCTAAACCTGAATGAGTCATCCCGTACACTAGTAGATAATACCAACGGGGATAAGTTGGCATCGGGCCCAAACTCTGTAGAGGCATTCCCGGCCTCTGCATGTTCTGAAACAACCTGCTGGTCTGAATCATCAGACTCGTCATCATCATAGTAAACCCACATGGCGCGGTTGGCTCTGCCCTTCGGTCTCAAAGGACAATCGTGCTCCTTGCTGTAGGGTGCTTTGCACCAATAACAAAGTTGTTTCTTCCTGCATTCCTCCCGAGTTGCATCATCAATTCTCGCAACTGGTTTCCTTTTAGGCTCTGCAACTGGTGTATGACTCTCCTCAATAGGCAAGTTATTTGTTTTAGGCGGAAATTGTTTCTTCGGAGCAGCAAGCTCCATACTCCTTGCCTTCCGCATCGCCTCCTGAAGTGTAGTAGGATCAAACGCCTTGACCCAACCTCTCATGGGTTCTGTCAAACCCTCAACAAATAATATAATGAGTCTCCTCTCTGAAATGCCAGTCACCATGACTGCCACTCTCTGAAACTCGCCAATGTATGCTTCCAGACTACCAGTCTGTCTGAGCTGAGCCAACTCTCTGAAATACAACTCTGGATCCTTCCTATCAAATCTCTCTATCAATCGGCTCGTGAACTCCTGATAGGTATTAACCGCATGATGGCCTAACGTGTACATGCCATGGTGCCACCAATCATGCGCTACTCCGTCCAGATGTAAAGTGGCAAATTTAATTGCCTCATCCTCCTGCATAGGTCTAAGTGACAGATAGTTGTCCAATTTCTGGACCCATGACCTAGCTGATGTCTTCTCTGACCCATCAAAATATGGCAGCGTAATCTTGCTCACGCATACTGCAAGTCTCTATTCACCTGTGGCTGCTGCTGCTGATGCTGTGGGGGTCTACGATCAAATCTACCTCCTCCTCTGGGTTTATAGACATCTATAAACTCATGAAACGTAAGTGCCTGCCGGATCTCAGGCGCTAAAGACATGTACTCGCCATGAAATCTCGTCAAGTCTGCCACCGACATGCCGTTCTGTGGCTGGAAGTCCTGATGATGCACCTGATGCTCTGCCCCTGGAGTCTGAGGTGGAGTATCTCTGGGTAAGAAAGTAGGCTGGCCTGGCCTACGCTCCTGATAGATCGGTAACGGCTGCCTAGGAGCTGATGCCAATGGCTGATCCACTGGAGTGGTCCCGCTCGTCTGTCCAATCTGTATGAAATGAGGCTGTGTGGGCGTACACTGCCTAATAGTGCCCATCAACTGCGACATCATATCCATCATGTTGTCGTGTCTCCGTCTAAACTCCTCATCAGTAATGTCACCCTCTGCATGTGCCTTCCCTGGATCCCTGCGAGTCTCTGAGGAAGTCTCACGATCTGCCATTAGGGTTGCAACACTGTTTTCACTACCGTCTGAACTGGATCTGTGAAAACCAAGCACTCCTGATATTGTCTGACCTTCTGGAATCGGAGGACCTGTCCAGTCTTCGTCTTTGCCTGTCCCTACACCTCTGGTATACTGAATAATGTCTTGGTTCATAAAAGGCAACCCAAAAATGCACTGTATTCTGAATAATCACTGAAAAAGCACAGGATGGCAGGAGATCTGTGCTCTGATACCACTGTCAGAACCCTGGTGGTTCTCGATTTCAAACCCTAACTGATGTTTTGAGATTTTTCGCAGTTTTGCGTTTTTTGTGATTTTGAGGTTTTTACAGGCAATATGAAAAATTGCGATTTCTCTAGGAATTGGAAATAAATTCATAAAAAATTCAAATAAACTTTGAAACGCATGGAAATCGTTCAGAATAGATAGGAGTTCTATTATTTCAACTTTCCCCGAACTTACAATGTAGAAATCTGAACATGCAATGAAAATATATTAAATTTTATTGAGAAAAACCTGGTTTTCTGTAAGTGGCGGCTGCAGCAATAAATGCTGAGTACGGCCAGGAATAAATCAATCTCCAGTCTCTGAATTCGATGTCAAATCTCCAGTAAAAGTTCAATACAAAGCCAACGCCTCAAGCTGGAAGCTGGAAACTGAACGCCATAAGAAAACCTCTGAAAAGAATGAAGTACGGCCTGCAGGTACAGTGGTACGGCCAGTCTGCAGCAATTAATAAATGGTACGGCTGCCTTGAAATTTGTGCCAAGTCTCAAATGTAAGATCTCTGAAGAATTCGCCTTAACTGCCAGATGATATTCTCTGTAAATCTCTGCTAAAATAATCCAATATTCTCAAACTGTGATCTCTGAATGAAATCACCAAGTGCCAGCTTCAACTGATATTTCACAGCCTCAGTCTGCCTGATTCCTGAAGAGTTTTCGTTCTCCAGAAACGATCGTCTGCCAGAAACCCTAGGGTTTGCAAACTCCAATGCTCAGAGCAAAAATCAAGACAAAATTGAATAATAACATGATAGTTCGATTTTGCCTGTGAAAGGAATATATTGCTCCTTGAGAAAATTCGACCTAAACTCCATTTTAATAAATCATTTAAATTAATGATTTAATTTGCACTTTTGACTTAGGAAAAATAATTAATCATTGGCGTCCCCTTTTTAATGAATATAAATACTCATTAAGTCACCTTTTAATAATATATTATAAAGTACGATTAAATACTTTATAATTAAGCCAAATAATTAAATATTTAAATATTTCAATAAAGTGACTTTATTATAAAGTCAAATTATTAAATATTTAATAACTCATTAAATACTCCTTATTTCTCCCGTCAAATCAATATTGCTGAACTAGTCGAATCTGAGCTGAATAATTGCACCAGGTTGCCCGAAATAGCAGCTTCCGCCTGACCTAACTTTCTAAAAATAGAAAGTTCTCTGAAAAACTCTGGAAGATTCTGCGAAGGCCCAACCTGACACCACTTGGCCGGAGCTATCAAACCTTTGGATAGCATAGATGATCCCACTCTGCACCACTGACCGACCTACGGGATCGAAATTATAGGCTAACTCCTCGACAAAGCGGTGTCGGCTAAAAAGCGGGGACATGACAAATTATTGATGCAATAATTAAAATGAACCTAGTCGATGTAGAATATTCTATCTTTGCTTGATGAAATCTTCTTCAATCGCATTAACTAGAGTTGCCAAAGGCAACGATTATCTTCGTAGTCTCAACACGTCTTTTTTAATCAGGTTCGCATCACAAACAAACCCAGTCTTGTTTTTATCGAATCAAGACTTGGCCTAAGTAGCTCCCGTGATTTGTTTATATGAATTGATGCCTCTTAAAGAATATTAACATCAATCTCCCTTAATGAGGTTAGCGGCAGAGAATATTGGGCCCGTCTTTTCCTTCCTAGTAGCTAACTCGACTCAATATGACAGCTGGGAAAAGCTTGCGATATTTGCGGTCTCTGTCTCCAGCGCAAGCAATATGATTTGTCTTTTTTGATATTTGTCCTCTATTGAGAAGAGCCCTATCCACTTTTGAAGATACGTCAATTCTCCTTTGTCTTGTTTGACCTTGAGTGACCTAGCGCAGTTAGAGCAACCTGTCATACAATTTCTTGGCACAAAATATTGGTGCATTGCACTTGCAAAGTAGCTCCCGATATAAGATGTGAAATACAAATCGCCCCTCCACACAGGATAAATTCTGACGCCTAATATTTTGTCTTCAACTGATATTTGTCTTATCTGGGAATTCTTGTCTATTCTGCTAACAATTGCAATTTGCCTTTTCCACGTCACTGGCTCCTCAATAAAGGGGCGGAAATCTCAGACAAGTCTTGATTGATTTTTTTTTTTAATTTGGCTTTTTTCCCTTGTGACTGCTCACGTGGCCATAGTAAATCAAGCAAACGATGTGAGCTCCGATTTCTAAAAAAAACCCGATCCTCTAGCATATAAAGCGGCTACAAAATTTTGTTTGTATCTGGCTGCTGCCCTTAAAATAAAAATAGTGTGAATGTTTAAGTTTGGCGCTAATTTGTCTAGATTTGAATGTAACGCCACCTCATCGGTACTAACCTTTGAATACTTGGATTTCCTTATAGGCAATACCACGATTCTCTCAGCAGGATAAATACCCTTGAAATGCCTTAATGAATCAATTGTAGTAAGCCAACACTCACATATTTAAACAGAAATCTGCATAGATACTTGGAACTTGTCTTAGACCAAAACACTAGAATACATCAAATACTCTGAATATTTCTGATTCACCCAACAGGATGGCAGGAAAACTGCTCTGATACCATTGAGATATCCCCCTATGGATATTTACTCTAGATTTCACCAAATGTTCCACAGGAATTTAAACAAACAGTTTGCATGAAACTAATTTCCATTCATCCAATAACTTGCAAACAAATTTTAATGTAAATCATATAATAACAGTTTTAGAATAAAGATTTGAATTACATATGAATATTGCCTTCAAATCTTTAGTAGAATAACAACAAAAATATCCAATTGTAGCCACATAACTTACAGTTGGATTGGATAACCAGAAGTATGAATTTGAAGCACAAAGTGAGACACATGAGTAATATCTCCAACAGACAATGGGTTTCTGTCCACTATCTCCAAGCTCGAGGGTTTCCGTCCTCAAATCTGCTGAAAGCCAAAGCTTCCTAGAATTCTCCAAGAGAAAATAATAATCAAGCATAAACCAAGCATAGCTGAAAGTGAGCCCTTGCAACACTTTTATGAGCTTCTCATCAGAGCTCATTCACACTTTTAACCAATGTGGGATGAAACATAAACTTCCTTTTTTGCCTTTTTGATGTCTCATGTATTTTAAAATAAGGGGCCCCTTTTACTATTCATTTTCCCACTTAACTTTAGACTCACATTAGTAAAGTTAAATAATTGGATTTAACTTTATAATTTAAACTTTATTAATGCGGAGATGAATTAAATCAATGGAACTGAAATCATCTGACGATAATAACCAATCTTCCATTGAAAAAGCTCTGTCATTGGAGATCACAGCCCACCTGATGAATTACTATTAATAGCATTAATGAATTACTAAAAATAATAAGTATACCAAAACTGCCTCCAAACGCCCCAAATTGACTTGCAACAAAAATTGCCTAGGCCAAAAATCCTCAAGATTCCTTAAAAGCCCTCGTTAGCCTATGGAACCAATGAGAAATAGGCTAACGACAACATCATACAATGCGAGCTAGAAAAGGGGACATTACAATACCACCACTCATTAGCAATCCCATCTAAATGAACAGAAGCATATTGTATGGACTCAAACTCTGGCATGGGATTAAGAGTGAAGTAAGTGTCCAACTTTTGGACCCAAGCTCTCGCTGCCATCTTCCCTGACCCATCAAAGTATGGAAGATTTAGTTTCCCAACTTTCCTACGAAGATCATTATTCTGCTCCCTATCTCCCCTGTTGGGTGTGTGCCTCATCTTGAGATCAATATACTCCTGAAGTGATATGTCTTGTTAGAACCCAGGCTCTGCATCTAACCAATCTTGTCTAAACTGATCTTGCTGCTCAACTAATGTAATCTTCAGATTGGGTGGAGCATCTACTCTAGGTGGAAAAACAGGCATAAGAGGCCTTGCTATGGCTGCTCCATTCTGCTGATTGGCTCCCCTTCGTTGTGCCACATCATTATCTTGCCCGAAATGATCCAATCTTTGTACCAACTGTGCAAGTTGCTGATTGGTCTCATGAGCACGTTGGGATGCTCTTTCTTGACCTCTAACCACTGCATCATGGAGTAGCATCATCCTATTTGGTTGTGCATTTTGTCTTTCAGCTTCTTCTCCTCTGTCACCCATATTTTCTAAACTAGAAGATACAACTGAAGGTGATTCTGAGTGTTGTCGCTCTTCCATTGACCAACGTTCCCACAATTGCTCTTCTTCTTTTCTCAATCTCTCTTGGTACCTTCTTTTATGGTTACTAATGCTCATGAATAAGTATCGCCCACTAGTTGGCACGATGATTTGTGCTTTGATACCACTGTAATGACTGCCCCTGTTTTTTTTTTGTTTGTTTCCTGATTGTTGATTGAATGTGTTTGCAGATGTTTGTTTGGGTTCAATTGCCATTCATTGTTTTAAGCATGCATGATACATTGATAGCATAAAGAACAAAAAATATAGATAAACTTGCTTGCAAACTGATAAACTTTCAGTATATATTTCTTTGATTTTATACAATAAATTCAGTCTTCTCATACATGAAAAATCAGACTCAGAAATGTTTAAATCAAACTTGGTAAAATAGCTCAAACAACAACAATGAAGCTCCAAACTTGCAATGAACAATACCATTGTGTTTAGCAGAGAACCCCTTGTATTTTCAACGCCAACGACCACTGTATTCAAACTCAAATGATGGCGAATGAAAGCCTATACTTCAGCAGGCCAGCAACTAGAAAACACACCCAAAGAGGGTGCCACCTGGAGAAGGGCGATTTGGCCTAGAAATTCAATCCTTCAACAATAAATAGCAATGCATATATGTTTTGGGGCACCAAGATAAGGAGCATCCAAAGAACCAATGCCCTGATTGCAAACCCTAACCGATATGGAGTTATGATTAAACTACCAACTTCTGCCCTGGAAAAGTAATGTCCAGAAAATCACTGTAAACAGCTTCATACCCTCAAAAACCTCCTTGAGAATCAATGCCATATCAGACCCAACAAAACCAAGTTCATTCACACTAAACCCCAAAAGCAACACCTCAAAAATATGCAAAAATTTTCATCGTTCCTTATTGAAACTGAAATATGTGAAGCACCAAGTGACCCCTGAAGTGGAATCACACCCAAACTGACTAGGGTGGATCTCTCACCATTGAAACCAACTCCCAAATGAAGAGGGTTTTCCTTCTCAACACCAAACTGTAGACCTCTAGAGAAAATCTAGCAACATCCTATTATGCAACCAACTTAGACATAAACAAATGAGACTCCAAAATGATATTATAAAGACTCATTGAGAGATTATGGCAACCAAGTTTGAATTCCATCTTCCCTCCAAAAAGCCACGCCCTATTTGCCTTTGCTTTTTAATTAAAAATTCATTTTTAACTTCACTTATCCCTTCTTGGGCGTCCCACTTATTCAGCCATCTAAAACACTTTTGATGTTTTAAAAACATCTTAAGTCATTGGAGTAGGCGTCAAGGTACTTTCTGATGACCCTCCGACTTCTCAACTTAAGTTATAAAATAACTTTATAAAAACATCTCAAGTGAGGAATACAAATATTGAAATAATCAACCCTTAGAAAAACCCTACTCCCAAACAGGAAAGACATCATTGAATGAAGCCCGACCAGAATCAGCTACCATAAATAGATTTACTATTTTTAATAACTACTAAAAATAGTAAATACATTGTAAACCCAAACTGGAATGAAAACTGACAAGGAAAGCAACTTACTATAAACATTAAGTGCTGGAATTGGCCCCTTGTAAAAATATAAAGTCCTGCCTGAAACATTGAAAACCTCCACAGAAAGAGCTGGCCTGAGTTCCCTTACCAACTCCATTTAGCCTGCAGGAACTCTGGAATAGGCTAAAGGACATCTCTACTGCTCAGAGGCTAGGAGGGGACATAAAATATGAACCTTGGCTTTTCATGAAAAGTATGCAAAAACCCATAGTTAGCACCCCAACTCAAATAGTGGGGTTGCTACTTTTACAAGTACATTAATGATTTTTTCTAGCTTTGTGTTTCCTTTTTGTTTGTAGATAGGTAGATAGTATTATTTCTTGCATTTATTATTGTAATGCCTTTCCCTTTTCTTGCAATGTGTTTTCTTATTGTCCATTTTTAGGTGTTTGTTTAGGTTAAGTGTTAGTATAAACTTGACTATATTGCTAGCAGATAAGACATTGGTTACTTGAATTTCTAGAGATTCTAAAGTCCTCCTATGGCCCAAGTATGTCCCATGGTCCCTAGAAAAAGCCAGTAGTGTACTAAAATTGGTATCCCTACAAAACTTTGCATTTCATGTCAGATTTATAGTTAGTATCTTTGTCATGTTAGTCAGGTTGTCCTTCTTGTCAATCTGTCAAGTTATCAAGTGATAGTCTAGGTTGTATATTAACCATGTTTGTAGAACATTCATGAATAAAGAATGACAAACTATGATGAGTCAAGCTTTCCAAGGTTGAAGGCTCTAGAGTGAAACAAAGGATTATCACAGTGACAAAGATTGAAAGGCAAAGACAATGTGAAGGATAGTTTAAAAAGTCTCTTCAACACTCCATTCGAGTGAAACAAGAATGGAAAATGTCAAAAAGAGGTGGCAAAGATTCTTCACCAGATGATAACTTCAACATTGAAAGAAGATGATATAGTGATGAAGATTTTAATGCTCTAACAAGATTGGCAAATGGAAATACTCTGGCACTCTGGTCAAGCGGCAACATCAGCAAAACAAAAAATTATAAGGATAATGGGGCAGAATAATCAGCTAAATAGGTCCCTAATTCACGAAAATAAAATCAGGGATAAGTCCAATTTCTGCCTAAAATCAAGTAGCAGTTGAGTTATGAAATTGTGCCTAAGAGGGATAAGGGAAAAACAATAAAGTAAATTTTATGGCATCAAATTCAAATGGCAATGCTAGTCTAAGTCCACTATAAAGAGTGGCAGTCCCTCAAGAAAATCACACCGAGTTTCAAAGATCAACAAACAAGTTAAGATCACACTTTTTGCTTGGCAAAGACAACTCAAAATGGGAATTTGAGTGGCAGGGACATAAAGAAATCACATAGAAGGAAGAGGTCTCTGAAATTCACACCTTTTAAGTGATTGTGCTAGTAAAAAGAAACACCCAAATTGGCAAAGAAGACATGAAACTTCACCAAGTCATAAATTACCTTTTCAAGTGGCAATGCCAATAGGAAATCATGACTTAAGTGGTGAAGCATTCAAAAAAACGTGACAGTGGGAAGGGCATGAATAAAATGTGATTTAAAAGTGGAAGTATCATAAAAAAATTGCGGCATAAACAGGGTGAACAAATAGGTATAAAAATTGCATATCTTAAATGGCCGTGCCACTTTAAAATCATGACCAAACTAGCTTTGAGGTTACAAAATTGTGTTAACTGTTAAGTGAAATAAATATCTAAGTTATGTTGAGCTCCTTGTGTGGCAACACCACTTAAAAATAGCGACCAAGTTGGAAATTATTACATAAAATTGCACCTCAAAAGAAATGAGTTAAAAACATAAAGGAAAAGTTATGATTTTCAAGTCATAATGCCATTCAAAAAAGGTAACAGGCAAGTTAAGTCAGTAAAGTGACATCTAAGTGCCCAGTTTAGAATTAAAGTAGAAATAAGAAAGAAAACAAAGCACCACTTTATCTTAGCAGGTATATATTGAAGGAAAAAGCAGACATTAGAGCAGAAAGGAGCCTATTTTAAGATTTTTTGAGGGTTTTGTTTCTCCTTTGCGATTGATTAGGATTAAGTGTTTTAAAGTATGATGAGCACACACTTATACTGAGAGGAGGGATGAATTAGTATAGGGAAATATTTTTCTTTTTCAAATTAATAATCCTAATAATATCAATCACACAACTTCCACAATTAAGAACACAAGATTTACGTGGAAACCCTTTCGAGAGAAAACCACAGAAAAATATTGCTTACTTAAAATTCTCTTACAAACTTTGTAGGCACCAACCTATTGGAGACATCAATCCCCACTTACGGAATTTGTAGGCACCAACTCACGGGAGACACCAATCTGCACAACTAAGCACCAACTCAGAAAGAGATATCAATCATTTCTTTTAGGAGGCACCTACCTCTTTTACAAAATATCACCTTTGGGATGTTCCTTCTTCACTGGATGATGGACATAATTTTCTACTCAAATCTGATTATAATTTCTTCACAAACCTGCATATATTTTCCTTCATAAATCTGCAGATATTTCCTTCACAAATCTGATTATATTTCCTTTACAACTCTTCTCCAACATTCTTCAAAACAGAATTGAAATATTCTTCCTAATTTTCTGCTCTTGGACTGCTCTAGATCCGCTCTTCTTCTTTTAGAAAATTCTTCACAAATCTGATTATATTTCCTTTAGAAATTTGCTCCAACATTCTTCAAAATAAATCTGAACTGTTGTTTATAATTTTTTGCTCTAGAACTGCTCTAGATCTGCTGTAAATCAAATGATATTTCACTGTGTTACATTCCTTGAAAAACCTCCAAACACCTTCTATTTATATGCCGTCATGTGCCTTTTCACCAACTAGGTCGGCCTCCTCAAAGGGGGTAGGTCACGTATAGTTTTTAATCTCAGTTTTGGGAGCCATACACTAGGAAGTTGGCCAGCATCATCATAATATTTAATTTCAGACTTGGGTGCCAAGGATGGGAGTCACCCAAAGTAATTTAAATTTGTTTTACATAATGCCAAGGGTAAAGGAAGTCGGTCTGCATTCTTGAGCAACCATAAGTTTGTCTTTATATCTTGTTTGTCTTCAACAAAACCATCATCACAAAGGTCCTCCTTTGACATCAATAACAATAATATGAATTCCTTCTTTCCTTTGACATCAATGACAACAATATTTCTAACAAAGTAATTATTTTATTATTAGTTTCAGACCTAGAAGCTACTATTGAGAGCTATAAATGTGTCAAAAACATATTGAAAGGGGCTATAGAAGGATGGTTGGATGTAGACAAGTATGTTGTAGGAATCATCATTTGAAGAATTCAAATTCAAGTCTTAGTGCTTTTGTGTAATGAATGAATGTATGTAAGTTGACATAGCACCTATGTTGTAAAAGATTATGGGGAGATCATTCACCTTGTGTTTGTAATTCCATCAAGCCAATGAAATTGAGCAGCTTTCTCAGTGTAATGACCTGAACCAAATTTTTTTTGCAATTCCCCCCCCCCTTTCGCTAGATAGTCATTTTGTCAAACAGTGTGAATGTAAATGAATACGAAAAATTTCTGTGTAATTACTTGAATGATTCATACACAATCAATACAGTGTGTTTTCTCTCTAACTACTTAGTATATCATTCACAAATTCATTGATACAATACGATAAACAATTGACTCTCATTCAATATGTTGTGCCCAAAATAATATTTTTGCTTCAATAAGGCATTTTGATTAAAATGGTCTAAATCTTGTGAAATTGTCGTCAAAAGTCAGTTTTAGGTCAAACGAAGCATGGGCTTTTTGTGGGTTTATTGTCTAGAGGATACTGGCAAAATTTTGAAAATTAGGGTTTTCGGGACCCTCTTTCTAGGAAAAACCCTAAAAATAGGATCTTTCTAGAATTGACTGAAAATAATTTTGATTGGCTTATTTCACTTCACGATCACACTCGTCAAGTCAGAATCAAGAAAAAGTCAATTTAGCTCTGGTGGGTCTATTTCACTTTTTCAGGAAAAAAAGTTAGGACCTCTGAGGTCAACAATGGCAGATGGCTAGATACCAGGTTTCAAAATCTAAGCCTCAAATGCATCACAAAAATTTTTATGGCGAAAGATGCTCGAAACGATGCTTCGTGATGGAGGGGATTTTCGAAGAGGTGAAAATCATTAGAAATTTTCTAACTCTGGAGCATAAAAGCTGTTGGGAATAGGATGCCATTTAATTGCAATCCTAAACATATTTCATGTATCTCCTAAGTCCTTGGAAAGTGTTTCCCAACACTAGGATTAGAAAGAGATTAAATTCGAATGAAATGAACATGTAAATTGAAATTGGCATTTGTAATTAATTCTAAATGATAGGAACATGTGGGGACGCCCAAGAAGAGCTCCTACAAAATAGGAGCACATGGGGCACCCACATGGAAGGTGGAACTCACCTTGAGTTAAGTTCACTATTTGGAGAATGATAACACTTCAGTAATGCATGTAAAGATCCTAGAAATTAGGGATTGATGTTTACATGCATGGAGTTTAGTTTAGTTTAGTTTAGTTCAGTTATGGTTCAGTTATCTTTAGTTGCATGTAGTTAGTTTCAGTTGAATGCTAGTTGACTTTAGTTGACTTGGAATGCATGACTCATGACTTGAGTTGTATGATAGATAACATGTGATACATTTAGTTAAGTGGGGATGATCAATCATGCATCATGTTTGCATGAATTGATGGAGAGATATGTTTCAGTTAACAGAGATTGACTTGGACCCACCTTGGGCGCCCAAGTTGGCATCTTGGAGTTAACACTTTTGCATGAGAAGATATTTTATAAGGCTGAGTTAAGTAGGCCCATTCTTTGGCGCCAACTTTGAGGAGGAGCTTACAAGATATCTTCGTAATCAACGTTGAGTTAGGACTTCAGTTTTGGACGCCCAAATTGATGGACTTGGTTTGACATTGTTTTTCATGGAAGAACTCTACTTGCAAAGAATAGGTGTAGGTTTTGTGAGATAAGCTTTGTGCTTTGTAATTGTAAACTCTTTATTGTCTATAAATTGCAGCAAGTTGAAGAGAGTTCTATTAGATTTTATTGCAGGTTGTGAAGAAGAATTGTTGAAGGAAAAAGAAGCATCTCAAGCAAGGATTGATAAAGAATTATTGTAATATTGTTCTAAGGTTAAATAATGCAAGCACTATTGATTTTGGTGGCGTTTTTTCCCGAAAGGGTTTCTCCACGGTATATGCTGTGTCACTTCTATCTTCTGGTCTTATTCTTCTACAATCTTCTATCTACTTCTACAAATGGTAAAATGAATCTAAACAGATAATCATCCACTAAGAAATTGTAACAAAGAACACTTAATTTAATCTAAGTATAAAAGTTTTACAAAGTATTAAGCTACATAATTACCTCCATTTTCAAAAAGAGCGCCCCTGTTGGCCAGGGGCACCCAAGGTTTCAAAGGCTCAGATCAACTTTCCGGGGTTTGTCACTTCCAAGAAGTCTTCTCCAGAATTTTTCCAGCTTCGCGATGAACTTGCCAGCTAGTCCAGGAGATCTATCTAATGCCTGAATTTGAAGATCAAATGAAGAACGAAGGAAGACAAGGGGAGATGGAGTTGGTCAAAATTTGACTAACATTGATGGGGACAAACGCCCCTGCTAGCCAGGGGCACCCAAACTTTTGAGGCACCAAATGTGATTTTTTGAGCAAATGACATCTAAGATGTTTGTCTCAGACTTGATTAGGCTTCGCAATGAGTCCTTCAGTGGATTAATCAGAGTTCCAAATTGTTGGAATCAGGAGTCAAACAAAAGGATTGTCATAGTCAAATTGTGAGTTCAGAGCACAAAAGCGCCCCTATTGGCCAGGGGCGCCTAGGGTTTTGAGCCCTCAAATGTAGTTGCTAGGGTTTGCTAAAATATTCATCTTGTTCATAATTCTTCAAGCTTTCCATTGCATATCTCAGCCTGATCAAAGGAATTGTTAGTAGCCGACAACTGCAGTTTGAATGAAGAACGAAGCACGAAGGACAAAATTAGAAAGTTGTAAAAATGGTTGTTTGGCAATAAAAGCGCCCTTGCTTGCCAGGGGCGCCCAAGATTTTAACATGCCAGATGTAGTTTTTAGGGTTTATGCCCTCTAAAAGATCATGTTCAGTTTTGATCCAACACCGCAGTCAACTTGTTAGCCAACTCAGGAGATTTGTCAAGTGCTAGGAAATGCAGACTAAAGGGAGGTGAAAATACTTGAAAGTTTTCTAAGTTTGATGAGCAAAAGCGCCCCTGTTGGCCAGGGGCGCTCGGAGTTTTGATGATCCAAAAGTCAAAATTAGGGTTTGCAACCTCAAGAAGTTCCTTTTCAGCTTTGATCCCACTCTTCAACGAGATACTCAGTTAGTCTTCTGGATCTGTCAGTCATTTAGAAACAATGATCAATCAGAGGCTTCAGTGATGTTTGCAAAGGCTAAACAAATGAAAAATTTCAAAAAAAGTTTCTAAGTCTGGGAAAGTTGGTGCCTAAAGTCAACTTTGACTTGAAGATATTTTTGAAGTGAAGTGCATGCCTTGGCCGCCCTAAAATTTAGGGATTTGACAACTGAACTCAAAATTTGCATGCACCTCCAAATTGAACTGTTAACTGCTCCATTTTTCTTGCATGTTGCATCCTTTCTCACATGCATGATTTTTGGCGCCTATTTATGGTTTAGTCTTCTTTCTGTTGACTAAATGGAGGTCCAATGAGGTCGCTTCATTCCTAAATTTAGGAATTAATTGCATGTGACGCCTCTATTAATGAAAGTTATTTGAATAAGCATTTGGGCATCCATTTTCTTCATCACAGGTTGAAGACGAGCTCATATTTTCTCATGTAAGTAGGATTTGGAGGCGCTACAAGAGGAATTTTTCAGATTTGTTTGAAGATTCATGATTAGATTGCACAAAAGAACACATTGACAACATCATTTTCTTCGAAGCTTCTACCCTAAATTTTAGGGTTTTCTCTTTCGTCTATCTTTTTCTAAAATCGATCAACTGGGTTTACTTTGTACAAAATGTTATAGAATTTTTAGCTACATCAGGCTGAAAATTGGAGGCTTTGCATGGTGGTAAAAAAGACATCTTTTTCAAAATTTGGTCATCTGGGTTCGTTCAGCACAACGTTAGCAACAAAACCCATGTTCCAAAATTTTTCAGGAAAATTGCCTTGTTGTTTCTTTCTTTTTGAAGTTTCGCTTTTTTCTAGAGTTCCTTTTGCATGGTGATCAAAAAGTCATCTTTTTCGAAAATGGATGATCTGGGTTTGATTAGCACAACATTCTCAACAAAACCCACTTTTCAGAAAACTTCCTAAAAATTGCCCCTCGATAGGCTATTTTTAGCCTCACTAGGGGCTATTTTTAGCTTTTTCAGAAGTTCGTCCGAACATATCCAAGTTTACAGTCAAAAGTCTAGTTTTTCATAATGCAATTCAATCCAATTGAATACAAGACCAAATCGGTCTTGATTCATGAATTCTTGAAAAGTTTTGACATTGACTTGTGCTATGTTCATCCAATGATTAAATTAAGCACTTTGGAAGGCGTAGACAGTACTACAATCAAGCATCTTGATCGCTCTGGGTTGTTCGAGGTAGCTTCTATTCCCATCACAGTGTTAGATCTCGAGTTTGTCATTGCATGCATCAAGCATTACAACCCTTCTACACGACAAATTCAATTAGCAGATGGGCGAATTGTTTGTAGCCTCAAGCCGAGAGATGTTGAAAAGTGTTTTGCCATTCCACTTCGTATAGATAATTTCATCATAGTCATGGATGAATGTGATAAGATATGGTAGGCAAATAAGGATAGATCCCAAAAGAAGGTCGCTCAAAGATGGCTAAAAGAGCAACGAACCAATTTTTCAAAGAGGTTTGGGCATGGAGATTTCAAAGATGAGACTGCTGTCCTAATTACCTTGCTCAACCAGATCACGGGTCAAGAAGTTGATAGGTTTCGGCCATGGATGTTTTATGTCACCTCTCAAATTGTCAACAATAAAGAACATTTTGATTGGGCATTGTTGATCAGTGAAGTTGTTCACCAACAGATCACGGGATTTCTCAAGCTCCATGAGTTTCATATGGTTTCACACCTCGTCTATCTAGTTGCTTTCCAAGGAAATTTTAGAGTTTTGAACACGGTTGGAACTCTTGGTGTTCAACGTGTACATGAATACTTTCCATAGTTGGAGTTCTCACAAGCTGAATGGGATTTCAAGCAAGTGAACGATCATTTTCTGATGAAGACAGTGAGAGATCTTGACAACGAGATGCACATAAGGATTTCAACTGATGCCAAATCAACAATGGTGAATTGGGCTGATTGGTTTATCCAATTTCCCACATTCACCTACATTAGAGTATATGGTTTCTTAGGAGAACCTTTGATGCTACCAAGATACTCATCTAACAAAGTCTTGTTCATGGAGTTCTTGAGACAAGTTCATGAGGTTCATTCTTTTCTATGCAATCGACATAAGACAACATTCACTTTTCCATGTGGATTGGGCATATACAAATGTAAATCAGCAGCTGATTGTAAGTTGATGAACCACAAATTGTCAAAGCTTCATCTCAAGTACCTCAACAAAAAGCGCTTGTATGATCCTTTAGGCCTCTTTGCAGCTCGTTTGGAGTGGAATCATTCACACAAGCCAACACTTGACGACTTTTGGGTCAATTGTGAGGATGAATTCGAAGTACGCAGGCGCCATTATTGTAGACTCACTCTTCCTCAATTTGCTGATTTCTTATCAGAAGATGTTGAAAGTTTGTTGGATGACGATGGAGAAGTTTTACTTACTACATTCATCAAAGATCAAATTGCTTGCCAGCCCCTTTGACAACTAGATTGGTATGCTAAAGAGAGCACTTCAGTTGAGGATTTATCAAGCCAAGTTGTCAAGACTAGTATGCTTTTCTTGGACAGCAAGAGGAGGCAGAAGGTAGTCCCAGTTTCAGAGCCGCCAATTGTACATTCTTCACTACCTTCCTCTTCTAAGGGAAAACCCAGAGTCAAGGAAATAATGAATCTGCTCGAAGGTTTTAGGGTTAGCGGAAAAACGAAGAGTTTGAAAGGAGACGCGAGTCAACGAGAACAACTAGCAAAGGTGCCGAAAATTCTAGTGGAGCTAGTGGCACAAGCTGAGACCGGGTCCTCATCTTTTGGTCCACCACTATCTCCTCAGCTTCCTCCCATTTAGATAGATTCAGAATTAGAATTGCCAGTTCGTGGAGTCTAAGTGCCAATTGATTTATCAGGAGTTGACGTAGCTGCAGTCGTTTCTCCCAGAGAAGTTAGTGTAGACCATTCGTCTTGGCTTGAGAAAACTTTTGGTTGAAAGGGGCGAAAACCTTCCTATCTGTTGGATCTTTCAAAGTTTGGCAATGTCTATCAAGACACGTTTGATAAGAATATCAAGAAACAAGTGCACATAGAGCAAAATCCTAATGTAGAGATTGTCATTGAGGTTGCTACACCGCCAAAGGGAAAAAGACTGGATGAGGTTGAAGTTGATGATTTCACCTTTATCAAAGCTAACCTTGGTAGAAGCACTCAGCACGTGGATGTGAGCCTCTTTAAGGTGGTTGTAGGTAATCTTCAGGAGCGAGTGATGAAGGACGAAGAAGATAAAGCAGCCCTCAAGGCTGAAAATAAGTAGCTGCGACAATATATCTCAGATCTTCTTCATGGGACTTCAAACGTTGCGGCTATTCTTCCACAACTTCTAGAATCACTTGCAGATCAACAACGGCTAGGTCAGTTGGTCAATCATGGAAAGCTTTTGGAAGACTGGATCAAAGATTTTG
>VDFB02009656.1:0-49966 GCA_007258455.2 Sequoia sempervirens | reverse complement strand
TTCACTTGTGCATGGGGGACCTTCTACTGGAATGTCATGCCATTTTTTCTAAAGAATGTAGGGGTAACGTATCAGTGAGCAATGACAATCTTCCACGATATGCTACATACAATTATGGAAGACTATGTGGATGAAATTCTAGTGAAGTCCGTCAAAAGGGAAGACCACTTGAACAATCTTGCAAAAGTGTTTGATAGGCTAGAACAGTATAATTTGAGACTCAACTTGAAAAAGTGTGTATTCGTAGTAACATCTAGAAAGCTACTAGGGTACATATTATCAATAATGGGCATTGAAGTAGATCCTATGAAAGTAAAGGCCATTTTAGAAATGCATCCATCGAATACATTGAAGCAACTAAGAAGTTTACAAGGGAAGTTACAATCTATCAAGTGATTCATTGCACAACTGGCAGACAAGTGTCACCCTTTTACCCATCTCCTACACATAGACATCACATTCAAGTGGGATGGGAGATGTGACCAAGCATTCTAGCAAGTCAAAGAGTACCTACTTACTCCTCCAATGTTGATGCTATCTATTCTAGACAAAGAAATGATACTCTATGTGTCTACAACACAAACATCATTGGGAGCTCTCTTAACACAACTAGATGATAATAACAAAGAAAGAGTAGTCTACTATATCATCTGAACACTGGTGGGCTACGAGTTGAACTACTCACCCATAGAAATAGCATGTATCTTTGTCATATTTGTGACATAGAAGCTAAGATAATATATCTTAAATAGACAAGTAAATTTGATTTCAAAGGTAGATCCATTAAAGTACCTATTAGAAAAAGTAGATCTAACAGGTAGAATTGCTAAATGGGTAATGATTCTGAGTGAGTTCAACATAGAATATGTAGATAGGAGAGCCATCAAAATACGAATCATAGCAGACCAGCTAGTTGAAGCACCGATGGAAGATCACCAACCTCTCATAGTAGGCTTCCTAGATGAAAGTATATTGCTGATAGAATAGACAAGCCATTGGATGTTGTATTTTGATAGGTCCCACACTCAACACAGCTCTAGAATAGGTATCCTATTTCTCACACCATAGGGAGATAGTATACCAAAGGCATATAGAATCTCTTTCCCATGTACAAACAATATCTCATAATATGAATCCCTAATCATAGGACTCAAGTTGGCTATTGAATGGAGGATAAAAGAACTGCAGGTCTATAGAGACTCTCAACTAGTAATCAAACAAGTGAATGATGAGTATCAAACAAAATACAACAATTTGATGCCATATAAAAGGATTTTGGATAGCTTCAAGGAATATTTTGTCACCATCACCTTTGAAAAAATTCCTCATATCAACAACATAGTAGTTGATGCCATGACAACTATAGGTTCACTTCTCGAAAAATTTTAGAACATTCCTAAGTATGAGTTCCTTGTAGAGCAATTACTAATACCGATGTTTGATATCTCAAAATAAAAAAGTAGTGTGTGTTGTTTCTGGTCCTAATTCACCATGGTACCAAGACACATTTGATTACATCCAACATGGTATCATACCACTCAACCTAACAACCACCCAAATTGAAGACCTTTACCCATAGGACTTCCTAATTCACGATCCTAGGAGATACATTATATCGTCAAAGTTTAGATGGTATGATACTTCAATGTCTTAATATAGAAGAAGCAAAAATTTCCTTACAAGAGGTACACGAAGGTGTTTGTGGGTCCCACTCTAGCAGACTTAACCTAGTACAAAATTTGCTGAGAACAAGGTACTATTGGACCTCCTAGGAACAAGAGTGTATTCAATATTAACAAAAAATTCATTAGTGCCAACAACACAGTGACCTTGTTCATGCACCAACACAAGAGTTGAGACCTATCACCACACTATAGCCTTTTTCACAATGGGGATTAGACTTGGTAGGTAGGATTTATCATGCTTCCTCTAACAAACATAAGTTTATTATTACCACAACTAAATATTTCACCAAATGGATAGAAATAATTCCATTGACCTACATCACTGGAAAATAGATATCAAAGTTCATTTTGAATTATTTGATTTGTGGGTATGGAATTCCCCAAACCATCATAACAGATAATGGAACCCCATTCAAGATTCAAGATGTCCAAGAACTTTGTTCCAAGTTCTCTATCCAGTAAATATTCTCCACACCCTACTACCCCCAAGGAAAGAGTCAGGGAAAGTGTCTAACAAAACCATCCTAAAGATACTAAAGAAGAATGTTAATGAATCCAACTATGATTGGAATTTGAAATTGAACCTAGCCCTATGGGCTTATCAAACTAGTATCAAAAAACCTACAAGTCATGCCACACCCTTCTCCTTGTTTTATGGATTAGAAGTTGTCTTACCTATCAAAGTTGAAATCCCTTCAATACGAATCTCACTAAAAGGCATGGTCAATAATGAAGAGTATCGGGTATCCATCTAGATTAAATGAGTTGGAACTCCTAGGCAAAAGGAAATTGAGTGCATTAAACCATCTTCAAGTTTATCAACATCAACTCAAACAAAACTATGATAAAAGGATCAAAGATAGAAATTTTCATGTCAGTGACTTGGTACTCAAAGAGAATTAGAAGGTATAGCTGAACCAAGATGGCAAAGGTAATTTTGAACTCAACTGGTTAGGCCCATTCATTATCATAGCAAGCTATGGCTCTAGAGCTTATCAATTGGCTATTCCTGAAGGAGAACCTTTAGCCAAACCATTGAATAGCAACCACCTCAAGAAGTTTTATACTTGAAGCACACTAGAATACCCTAAGCAAAAGGGTAAAAATATTAAAAAATAGTTAATTTTTTTTTAAAAAAATCAAAAATCAAGAAAATAGTAAAGAGAAATAAAACATTCTATAAGTGAAAACCACTTTGTGGCACTTCTAGAATAGGGACAATAGTGAAAACCTAGAAAACAGGTGCTATGCTTGAATAAAAATTGCATCATTATCTATTGATACTTTTTTAAGCATCCACCCATCCGCCCCATAATAAAACATGTGTCTAAACATGGCTTGATGACTAATTATGTGTTGAACATTATTGCAACATCAACATTCATCTTTCTTAGAGATGGTATTCTTATCTCGAACTGGGGGAAATCTCTTGAAATTGGTCATGGATTAGATCCTTGAGCATCCCATCATGGTTAAAACTATCCAAAATCAAAAACATCTAGAAAACAACAAAATAAAAAACATCTAGAAAAAAATCAAAATCAAAACAACAACTTTGGATTATTCCTTCACTCAAAAGTCTAAGATATCAACATTTTCTTGAACCTCATGACTAGTTCAAGTAGATTCCCTGCAACATATCCTTTGGAAAGGGAAGTGAAATATCAATCCAAGTTATCAATGTTTTAAATTCCAAAACATGTTATTCTTCTTTTTTTCAACACTAGTTAAACTATGTGGTCTCTATGTGTACAACGTAGGAAAGGTTTATCAACCCCCAAATCCATAGGTCAGTCTACTTAGGTGTATATCATGCTTTATTTCAACTTAGTCAAAAAATAAAAAATCCAAAAACATTCACAAAAAACACAAAATCAAAAACATTTGAAAAATAGAAAAGATCAAAAACATGTTCACATCAAACCAAGCAATTTATGAGCCTTTGCGTGTATAAATAAACTATTGCCCGACCGGAGGAGGACTCTAAGGATCAAGTTGTGGAACAGACTATCTAATGAAATATGCACTGAACACAACCTCCATAGAAGTATTAGGCTCTCCAAACCATTGTCATCACTGCACTCTAGGAACAAAGGCATCATAGAGAGTCTGATAGTATTTCGCCCTCTATAACAACTAATCTTTCTCTACACAGAGGGCATCACGCTCTACTCTAAGAGTATCTATCTCCATCATATTCACCTATACCTAGGCCTCTTTAGCATGATGTCACCTACTTTCACTATCTCGCTCTGTCCTCAAGCGGTCCCTCTTCGCTATTACAGTAGTAATTTGAGCCTCTGTGGCCTGTCACCGCACTACCTTTATGTCCCTCATGGTTTTCATCTATGCTAGCTACAATACTCTGTCTCTAGGTGGAGGAGGAGGACCCAAAACCTGTCCTTGATCCTTCTGCATCAAATCATCCTACTTTCCCTTTCCACCATCCAATTAGGCCCTGGCATGCTACTTAGCAATGATCTCAACATGCTGCCTCTCTCCTTAGCGACTAGTAATGCCAGATCTACCTACTATAGGAATGCTAGTAGGATCTGTAAATCTCAATGGAATGCACCATGCCCACCACTGATCAAAATTTGGGATAGTCCCAAGATCTGCTAAATTGATTGTCCAATCACACTCGAATGTGGCAAGAGCTCTGAAATCCACCAAAGCTACATCACAATCGGCCTGTAGACCCCATACATGGATCTCTCTAGTATTCCTACCAAAATGAGCCTCATAAAAATATGGGAAATGGCCCTATCTCTCTCCAAACTGTCGACAAACCCTATCGGGTAGATATCTCTCGAGTAAAGAGCGAACACAACCAATGAGCCATCTAGTCTATCTACAAAATACTAACTACTCATGGTCATCAGACCATGCCTTGCAATCCAATATGGTCTCCATACAAAACTTAGCATATCATCAAAAACACATGGCCAGTAGGGAAGCTATCCAGGCCAACTATAGTGAAGAAAATCTCCATAATGATAAGAATATGGATCCCTTGGAGTCTGATCCAAAATACGATTAGGTCGAGAAAATGGGATGTACTCCAAAACCCATACATGTAGTAGAGAGACACCATAAAAAATAGATCTATTGCCAAGGTAGGTGACCTCACAAATATCTCAATGTAAATGGGCAAGGAGACATGGGCCCCATTTGTATCTAGTCCCATGCTTAAACATCTACTCGATACACACACCCTAACCAATGGGAAAATGCCTACCTCTCCTATTAGGAACAACAAGCCCCATGACCAAACCATAGAGAACCAAGGAAATAGGATCGACACTACCAAAAAAATTAGATAAGTCTACCTCCGCCCTATGAACCTCAAGAATGAGTACCCCATTGAATAGAATATGTAACAAGCTCTCCATGAATGGGTATATGGAGGATCCTCCACACATCCTCTAGAGTGATGATGGCCTCCCTAGTAGGTAAATGAAAGGATGAGGTCTCTGAGTGCCACCTCACCATTAGAGTAGTGATCATCCCTCTATGACATCTAATGGTCGACATATAGTAAATGTGTCACAACTCGACAACATCTAAAACATCTCGCTCTAACTCTTGAAACCGAGTGATCAAATCAAACAGATCATGCAGTCATCACTCCCTTGACTAGATCAGATTAAGAACCACATGCAACCATTCAACCCATGATGTTAAGAATTTTCTACGAAAATGCAAAATGCATCTCAATTGGCAAACAAATTGACTTAAAATTCCAAAACAGTCAAAAGCGAAATCTTTTTGTCAAAAGTAGACATATTTTTTTGCAAAAGCATTAAAGATAGGCAAAAGGGATAAATTTGTTGTCAAAAGCGAAAAATAAAGGAAATAGCAAAAATTTCAACAAAATCACATATGTATATCAAAAGTGAAATTTTATCGCGAATGTGAATAAAACGAAGACAAAAAATCAAAAGCAAAAATGAATATCAAATACACACATTTTGAGTAGGTGTGAGTGAAAATGTCAAAAGAGAACCAATCATAAACATCAAAAGCAATAAAAATGATGCAAAAGAGAAAAATTCCTAAACCTAACACATTCAACTACTTTGAATTCAGGCATTAATTATGTAAATAGGGAAAGACGAAAATGAGATACAAAAGGGTACAAATCGGGGCACCGACGCCTACAGGTCATCCAAACTCATGAAACATATCCATGCAATGAGGGGCTCCTTGAATCCTCACCATATCTCCTCGAAAATAAAAAAAATAAGAAATCCAAAGGAAAGAATTTTATATAGGCTCAAAGTGCAAATGAGGTATTTTGAACCCTAATTACCTATTTTGACCCCCATAACCCTAATTTTTTACCTACAAAACACTCCTAGGTTGAAATTAAGACCTCCTAGGAACATATGAACTATCAACAAGAGACATATAAGATTAATTTTTCATCCTTTATGCATCTAAACTAAAATGAAATAGTGTCATGAGCTTGACCTCAAAATTGATATTTTCAGCCAACCTCTCGAGGGGGCAGCCCAATGTCCTACCATCATTCCACTGACTTTTGAGGCATAGTGGGGCATATAAATTTTTTTCAAATCTTGATCTTAACATCAAAATATTTATAACAAAGCAACCAGTACTTTGTCTCAAAAAGGGGGAAAGTATAGACATGTAAAAATGACCTAACACTTATCACACATCCTAAATGACATTTCTCATATCATTGACATCATTATCTCTAAATATCATTACATTTCACATCAAAAACATCAAAAACCCTAATTTCCTCTATTAATTGAATAATATTACATTATTTAATCAATTCACATTTTCACCATTTTCAACTAATTAAATAAATTTTATTTATTTAATAAAGTCCTAATCTAACTTTATTCCTCATGATTAATTAAATAATGTCAACTATTTAATTATGTCGCTAATTCACCTTATTCCCCTAATTCAATTAAATTATTAAAACACAATAATTTAACCGTCACTTTCCCCTAAATTTGTATAAATAAATAAATTATTCAAATATCATCAAAAAGGTCAAAAAAAACAAATACAACTTTATTTGCAAAAGTCAAACATGATTTGCATGTTCAACTCAAAAATATTAATTAATTAAATCAATTAATTAATTATCCTCACCCACTTTCATGATTGATCAAATTATGATCCCTCGATTGCTCACTCTATTGGCTAACTGATCCATCTATTTCCTAACAGATCAATCTATTCTTCAATTCCATAGATTATTCAATCGATTTCCTCAATCCCATCGAACACTCAAAATGATTTCTTCAATCACATCGATTACGTAATCAAATTTCACTTATTATTCCCATCTAAATCCTCTCAATGGTTTTCAACCATTGATCAAGATATTCTACTACGTGATCTTGAACATTCATTTTGAAACACAAATTATATATAAAAACCATCTTTCTTCTCAAAAACGATCAAAGAATCAACATCATTTGCACAATGAAGTAATGCCAAAATATTAATCAAACTTTTGAAGCTTCAACACACATCTTCGATCAACAACATTGCACATTCTTCAAGCTTTTGCATGCACAATCGAGGCTTCACATTGATACAAACAACGCAACATCTTCACGAACACACCTTGACACGAGATGGTAAAGCTACTTTATTTTGAGTCCATTGTTATTTTTTAATTTCAATTACGTTCTTGAATTCATTTGTTTTTTAGTTTCATTTTGTGACTAATGGGCATGAATCATCTTTTTGTTTCTTTAGATTAGTTTCTATTATTTCAATTTGATCTAATGCATCTGACTAATTTCCCCCTTACACATCAATAAGTCAAGTCCCAGTTCCTGGTAACTTTTTCAAGGTCTGGTGCCAGGGATTTCAATCCTCTTTTGATCAAATTTTTTAAGTATCCAAAGTGGATTTGCTTATAAATTCTTTGCCTTGTAATAATTAAAGTGACACACAAGTGTGTCATGTAATCCTTCTGCATCATCTTCTTCTCTAATGGTGGGCCTTGCACAAAAACCAAGGTGTTCATGATTTGAACCCTAATCTACCATGATTGCACCTTTATTTAGGAAAATTAATGCATTGTAACAAGTAATTAATGAAGGTGGAGAATGACACATGTACTTAGTGCCATCTTGAGCATGCAGTTGCTTTCATAACACTCTACCTTGCACCATACAACTCAACTGTAAGTACATTGAAGAATTAAAATCATTATTGTGGCATGCAAAGAAATGCAAAACTTGAGAAGCCAAAGAACACAACTACCAAGGGTTTTGAGGTCGCATTCTAAAAGAAAACCATATCACCAGTAAAACCAAGTATTTTTTGAATAACTAAAATTCTGTTAGTTATTCTATGCATGCATGTCTTGGGATAAATGGTGTTTCCCTTGGTCTGGTAATTAAAATGTTGATTATTTTGAAGTAAATTTAACCTATCTATAGACTGAAAGTTTTATGAATTATTGAAAATGAATGGTTAAATCTAACCCTAACTTACACACAAGGCACACATCTATTAATAATGCAGGAAACACAAGAAAATATGAGCACTTCCAAAATGAAGCCAGATGAGGAATTTGAATACTTTGCTTCACAAGTTGCACCAGTCGGTGGGAAAATTACTGACACTCCTCCAGGGTGGTTTTGTGATACTAAATTCATTATATAGGTTCGATGAGAAAATGCTCCTCAGTGTTCAAAGAATGTTATAACAAGTGGGTTTCATTTGGAAGGAGGGTTTCCATTGGTAATGGAGACTCTTGAATTGGTAATGGAATGTATTAATTTCTATGACCCAAACAAGCGGGTCATTGAGAAAGAAGAGAGAGTCTATGCAGACCTCTCTGTAAAAGGAATTACATACACATTTGAGGTCCTCACATCTCACCAGATGAATCCGTTGGATATGAAAACCCTAGCTAAAACATATCTGAGTGCAGAAGAACATAATAGAAGATCTATGAATGCAAAGTGGTGCCAAGTGGAAATTACTAAGAAATGAAGCCAATTCCAAGGTCCGTGTTATGAAGTTAGTGAGAATAATGAAGGGTGACAAAGCTAAAAGGTTGTCCCTGGAAGCATAGAGTTTCATTTAGTCAGTTGGGGGTTGGTACATTCAATTTCCCAATTTCACCTACATCAGGGTGGAAGGATTCAAAGGATACCCTTTCATGTTACCTAGGTATCCAATGGAAAAAATGCTATTATTGGAATTAGTGAGATAGATGAAGCCTTCCCATGCTCTTTTCTCAGTAGCACACAAGAAATTTTCTATCAAATTCCCCATCACAGTCGAGAATTACAAATGCAATGCAACTAAATAGGTTGATATGTGCAAAGAAGAAATCAATATGTATAATATGGAGTTCTTTACACTCCAAAGAAGGAATTATGATCCATAAGGAAACCTTGCCAATAAAATAGGTAGTAGGTATGCTCATCTATATGTTAGAAGATTTTTGTCTTAATTGTGATGATGAGCACTAGGTAAGGAACTGATCATATCAAAGGTTGTCATTACAATCAACAAGGATTCTAGGATTCCATGATATTTTGAAGTAGTTGGATACAAATGATGGAGAGGCGTTGAATCCAATTTATAATTCAAAGAATATTTATGATGAACCTATCCAAAATCCAAACTATTGAAAGGAAGAAATAGTAACTATTGAATAAATTTCTGAGAAAGTGTTGACATATACTCAACAATGGATTGATAATTATAAGAAAGCATTAGGACAAGATGAGATAAAGCTCACATACTTGCTCAATATAAAGAAGAAACAAAGGGTAGAGAGTGGATCTGGGTATGAGGAGCCTACTAAAATGAAGAGAAAAGTCAATAAAGCAAAGGAATTTGGACATGCTGAGGAGAGAACTCCTGATGCTCCAAGCCAAAAAATCTCAATGACACCAGCTATCCAACATAAAGAAGTTGTGGCCAATAAGGCCAAGGAAATAGTAAAGACTAAGGAAAAATTTTATTCCATGGAAAAGTTGAAAGGTCAGCCTATGACTGATGAAGAGTTGAGAATGAAGACACACATTCATGCTCAAACAAGGTCTACATCTCAAAGGGTTGCATAATTATTCACCTCTCCCCCTTCAGTTAATGTGGCTACAAGGAAAAAAACACTAGGAAAGACTCTTGTGATTCAAGTGGAGAATTTTGAGATAAATGAAGAACAAATCAAAAAGTAGTGGGAGAATTGGACAACCATGATGAAACAAGTTGAAGAAAAATGATCTAAGGAGAAACCCATGGTGTGGCCAGTAGTGGAAGAAGTGTCAGATACAGGGTCAATTCCTATATATGTTGAAGAAGAATATTTCATAAGAGGAACACTCACCCCAAAGGTCGGAAACCCTGAGAATATAGGTCTTGAGAAGGAAGAGATGGTGACTAATCAAGACAATCCATAATCCAAGCCAACAAAGACAAAAAATGTTCAAGTTCCAAGAGGTGTGACAAGAAATGTTGATGGTTTAAAAGGAGGATTTCTTGAACATGTAGATAATTAGGAACAAATAAATATTGAAGAGGTAGAACAAAATGAAGAAGCACTTGACTGGTTAGTCAGGGAAATGGCTCCGCTGTTGGAGGTGGAACTAGTGCCTCTAAATCTTAGAAGTTTAATGCAAGAAGTGGAAACCCCTAAACCTAGATGTAGAGAAAAGACAAGGCATGCTATCAAGAAGAATGTAGATGGAGAGAGAACACTCCATATAGCCACTTCGGTGGGAAATAAAAGTAAGCATGAGATGACACCTAGGGATTACAGGGTAACTACCATTAATGTCAAACATTCATCCTAGGGAAAGGAATTAGAAGAAATGAAATTGAATTTAGAAACAAAAGTCACTAGGGTATAGAAAAGTAAAAAAAAGAAAAGAGAGATAAAGGAGTGGATTTCCTACCAAGAAGGTTTTATCAAGTCATTAGCCCAATCTGATCAAGCACAATTGAATTGCCTCAAAATCCAATACTTATGTCTAAGGAGCAGATGGATGCCATTGCAGTGCTCTATAATAAGCTAAGTGTATTCAAATAATGGATGTAATACTTGGTGAGGAAAGGAAAAGAGTTAATCATATATGCATTTGGGAAATATAAGGAGGCATACCGTTGGTGTGAAAAGTATAAGAAACTAGAAGGATAATGTAGGTTTCACCAAGAACAGACTAATGCAGAGGGGGAAAATTTAAAAGCTCTTATTCAGGAAAATGTCCAAGAGCTGGTAAGTGAGAAGATAAGCACAAAATAGGAGATTCTGATGTTTGAAAATTTGGGAAATAAGTGAATTGGGAGAGTGACACTTTGATACAATGTGTAGAAGGATTTGAAAAGGTCACTGTATGATATAAGAAACTAATTGATAGAGATGGAGATTTTATTGAAATGTTGGCACAACAGAGGTGTAATCCCTAAAATTTAGGGCAAGGTGATAAGGAGGTAAAATCTTTCAAGGAGTGGCTTGAAAGAGTAAATAAGGACGCTGTTCATTCATTAAACTAGGAAGTTATTGATAATATTATAAAATGCAGAAATGACATGGTCAAATATGAAACAGAGAAAGTGCGGAGGAATAAAAATATCATTTAGGTATCAGAAGATTATACTAGGCTTAAGTATAGCTAGAAGGTGATTCAAGGAGTTCTGAAGGAACGTATGCATCAAGTACTATTTTCTTTCCAAGAGTATCAGTAGAAGAAACGTGGAGAAAAGTCTTTGAACTCAGAGGTTAATGAAGAAGGAAAGATAACCAGACACTAGATGTTGAAGTTTTAAGTGCATCGATAGGGTTTTGAAGTGAAATTACAAGTTTATTCCCGGTCCTAGTGAAGGTGGCTCATTCTAGAGTGTGAAGAATATTGATGGTATTTTTTATGCAAAATTCTTGAAAATTGGAGCCTAGAGTTGAAGATTGTTGTTGATGAAGAAGTCACAATTTTGACTTTGCCTAAATATTTTTATGACAACTGTCACTTGCCATGTGCTACATTTCAATTTAATTTTTATGATTTTCTTTGATGGACCTAAGTTCAAACTTTTGGGGGCTTTGTTCCTATAAATGGCCATTTACTGCTTTATTTTTTTACTTTAAGTTCAAAATTTGTGGATGTCGAAGAACCAATTTTTTTTCAATTTTTGTTCTTTTTCCTATTTTCTATTCCATTCCAAATTAAAAACTTGTATGTTTCATTAGAATTTAATCAATATCATAGCTAAGTTGAAAGCTATTTCATGATATGAAATATTACGTAGCTAATTGTTTCTCCCTATTGGACAAGACTATGTGCTCTGCTATTTAAGGGTGCATACTAACACTATCTGGTGGCAAATAATCTGTTTGGTTATTTCTTGAGGCATGCATGGATAAACCTAGGAGAAATTTTACTTTTTCAGTAATTTGTTATGCTTTATTTTAGAATAAATGTTTAAATTTTAGAAAATGTTTCAAAAAAATAGATGAATGCATAGATTTTTATTGCAAATCTTTTGATTCCATGATATTCTTGAATGCTTAAAGCTAAATCTACTTGGATTAATGCAAGTTATTTGAAGTTCATGAAATGTTATTGCAAATTTGTTGATTTCATGAAGTTAAATGATTGGACCGAGATCATCTTTTGCTTATCTTTATGATTCCTTTGAGAACTTGAGACCAAAAAATTGTTTACCCCTTGTGATTAACAACATTGTCACAACAAACCTTGATGTGAACCTAGTACTGTCAAGACCTGACATAAATGAGCCTTGGGATTAAGTTGAGTTGGCCTAAGATTTAGGTTTTCTTGGTGCAATATTTCAAGTAAAGATAGGTTCCTATAGTGTGTCTATGAGGATTTATTTGCACTGTTGGTGTGTGACTAACATCGTCGTCAAAAGCTAGAAAAATGCACAAAAAGGTTGTAAGAGAGGGGGACCAACCACATCAAGGCTCTAGGTCACAGAGAGCCAAGAGCAGAGGGATGCCCTGGGTAAATGCAAAAAGATGGGTCCCAAAAAGGGGGCTTAAGTGGCCACTTTTTTTCTGAAATTAGGAAATACTGACCTTGGACGTGAAATTGAGGATAGTTACACTCAAAATTTTGAGATGGAACAAAAACAAGGATCGAAGTGATCTGAGTCTACCTTCTAAACTACTAATTTATTTTGAAAATGGTTGATATTAAGGGGTTTAATAGAGGGACGTATAGAAATTGGTGTTATTTTTGTCAGAAAAAACATAACATACCAACTCTTGTACATCCCTAGCATGGTGAATTTTTTTAAAGTATTTTTAAATTCACTCCGGTGAGAAATTAGCTAACAGTGTGTAGTTGATGCATGATTTTTCTAATAATTTTTTAATGAATATTTCATTTTTTACTAATTTTCTATGTGGACACTTCCTCAAAAATAGAATTTTGGCTGTGCTACCCATACAAATTTTGGAAACTAATTGAATTTTTTAAAAATAAAAATAAAAATTGTAGAATGGAGTCTAATTTCTAAAAAGTGAAAAAAATTACATCGTTGGATATCTAAGAGAGAACCTAACATTACCTAGGTGTTCGATTTGTTTGACATTGAACCACATGAAATCTTGGCGGTGAGCACGAACTAGATTATGTGAAATATTGTAGAATTTGCAAAAACACATCTTTGGTCATTGGGAATTTCCTCCAAGCCTTTGGGTTGGTATTCCAAGGAAAATACCAAGCCCAAAGCTTGGGGATTCCCAAAGCAAGATATAATGCACGAACATTATAATGCACTCACGTTATAACTTTGTTTTGACATGGTTTTTTTCATTTGTGAGGTACATGTCTAGCAAGACATAATGCAAGTGCGGTATAACGTGCTCGTGTTATGTCTTGCTTTATCTTAAATGCTACTCTATTGAATATATGTTTATATATTTGTATGTTTGTATGTACATGTATGCTTGTATGTCATGTATGTATGTATGTATGCATGCTTGTATGTATGTATGTATGTATGTATGTATGTATGTATGTATGTATGTATGTATGTATGTATGGATGTATGTATGCACATGTATGTATCAATGAATGTATATTATATGTATTCCTATATGTATGCATGATTGTATCTACACATGTACATTTATGCTTGTATGTATGTATGATTGTATGTACATATGTATTATGCTTGTATGTATGTAAGTATGTATGTATTTATGTATGTCTTTAGAGGGAGGAGAATTTTAGAGAGAGAGAGAGACTTTGGAGAGGGAGAGGGGGTGGAAGTGAGTTTAAGAGAGGGAGGGAGAGAAGGGGTTGGATTGAGAGGGACTTAGCTAGGCAGGGTGGGAGGAATAGAGAGAGAGATAGGGGGTGGGAGAGAGAGAATTGAGAGAGAGAGGGAGAGAGAGAGGGGGGGGAGAGTGAGAGAGGGAGAGAAAGAGAGAGTTATGTAGGTATGGTTCCAAAGGGAGAGACTTGAGAGTGTGAGGGTGGTGAGAGGGAGAGACTTGAGAGATAGGTAGTGAGAGGGACTGTGAGAGAGAGGGAGTGAGAGAGAGATGGAGTGTGAGAGTGAGAGATCTAAGAGATGGAGAGGGTGTGGGAGGGAGTGACCTGAGAGAGGGAGAGATATATGGGGGTTGAGTGAGAGGGACTTATCTAGGTAGGGTGGGATAAATAGATAGAGAGATAGAGTCTAGGTAAGGTGGGAGGGATATATAGTTAGAGAGAGAGAGTTACCTAGGTAGGTTGCTAGAGGGAGAGACCTGAGAGACAGAGGGTTGAGGTTTGAGGTATTAAGGGTCTTGGGATTAGCATTGAGGGTCCAAAGTATAGGGTAGAGGGTATAGTGTTTAAGGGAGTAGGGTTTAAGGGTTGAGGGATTAGGGTTGAGGGTAGAGGGTATTGGGTTGGGGGTAGAGGGTAAGGGCTGAGGGTTGAGGGTTGGGGGATTAGGGTTTAGTGTTTAAGGGCTTAATGGTTGAGGGATTAGGGTAGAGAGGGAGGGATGGATGGATATAGAGATGGAGGGAGAAGTGAGATAGAGAGGAGAGAAGAGGCAGGAGGGTCAGAGATATATGAGGGTTGAGGAACCAATGTATAAGATAGAGGGTTGAAAATTGAGTGTATAGGGTTGATGACCTATAGGGTTTAGGGTTTAGGTTATTGGGTCGAGGGTATAGGGTTGAGGTATTAGGGTTGAGGGTACATATGGTTTAATGATTATGGTTGAGAGTCCAATGTATAGGGTAGAGAGTATTGGGGTTGAGGGTTTAGGGTTTTAGGGTTGAGGATTGAGGGATTAAGGGTTGAGGGTTGAGAATTGGGGGTTGAGGGTTTAATGTATAGGGTAGAGGGTAGACTGTAGATGGTTTAAGGGTTGAGGGTTGAAGGTTTAAGGTTGAGGGTATAGGATTGAGGGTATAGGGTTGGGGGATTAGGGTTGAGGTTCCAATGTATAGGATATAGGATATAGGGGTTGAGGGATTAGGTTTTAAGGGTTGAGGGTTGAGGGATTAGGGTAGATAGTTTACTAAGTGGTTTTAAGGGTTGAGGGAAGAGGGGATCCTTGAAAAGAATGCACACCTCCAACAATTAGTTATCCTTTCTCCCCCCAAACGTAAAGACAAAGACAACAATCAAGGAATATCATGCTACTACCAAGATAAATATGGTTGCACTTAAGATTGTACCACCATGAATGGAAATGAGCAAGACACATAAAGCTACCAATGCCACATAGTGATGAGCAACATGATAAGATGAAAATCGCTATCAATTAGAGGAAGTAGGTGCATCAACACAAGGAAGAGCACCATGATCCTTAAGATGTTGGATTTTATTACCCAAAGCCTTGTACTCATTGGTAGAATGACCATGCATTTGATGTTATGCACAAAATGAGATTTTGTTGTAGAATTTCTTTCATGTTCTTGAAGGGAGAGATATCAAGTGGGCTTGGAGAGGCCTCAACAATGTACTCTCTTGATCAATAGTAGAATATATTCCTTTCTTTTGTGAAAGATATGTTTCTTGCTTACTACAAGGCGTCATACATACATAAGACTCTTTAGGTTTAGATTGTGAGATTTGTTACTCTCCCTTAAAGGAGGGTGTAAAATATAATGAACTCCAA
This sequence comes from Sequoia sempervirens, assembly GCA_007258455.2. Lineage (NCBI taxonomy): Eukaryota > Viridiplantae > Streptophyta > Pinopsida > Cupressales > Cupressaceae > Sequoia > Sequoia sempervirens. Next base: position 34,175 of record VDFB02009656.1, on the reverse strand, counting down.
TCATCACTAAAAAATTTGTTTGAAGATGAAGCATGATGATGACCATGTTATATATTTTTCCTACAGTTTTTTTGTGTGATGACATTGATATTAAGCAAAGTTTCCTTTGATGCTTTCATTTCTTTCGAAGGAAAATAACCAGGAAATATTGTGTTTTCTTGCATTATAGGCTTGATAGGGACATGGATACCTTATTATTTTATCCCACAGCCTTTTCCATTATAGGAAATTTATTTTAAAATTTCATAACCCCTTCCATAAAGTTCTTTCATTTCTTTTGAAGAAGGCGGTTTCTCATGATCACACTCATCATGTGTTGATGTATAATTTGTGTTTTCTTATTATTTTCTAAATGTTGTGGAGTCACATGCTTTGGATGACTCTGATTATGTTGATATTATGGAAAATTCTTTCTCTTTCCTTGATTTTTGTGCAACATTGACCACCTTAACTTGGTCAAAACTTCATGATTCTTTTTAATCTTATAGTATGCGAAGCATAGAATGTGATGCATGTTTTGGATTCAAAAAATGTGATACCGTTTGAAAGCTATAGATGTTTTTCAATCAGCCTATCAATCAGGACTTTAGTCGTAATTCAAATAGAAAATGAATAATAATTATTTATTAAATTCAAAGTAAAGCATAATTTATATTGGTGGAAAGCTGAGAATTTCCTTTAAAAATCCTTTTTGTTTCATCAATTTTGGGTAAAAAAAAGTCGTCAGCCACATACCCATCATATCACCACTTTTTGGCCCATCATGATCCTGCACATACCCATCATCAAAGCCTCATTTTTTTTTTGCACTTCTAATGGAGGTAATTCATCTTGATGAAAGACAATCTCTAAATTAGGTTTATGCATATTCTTAATCAAAGTTGCCACATCATTTGGTTGTGCAATAGAAGGGGTAATAACTTGTTGCAAATAATTTTGAAGCATACCATGGTAAAGGGGTGGCACTTGAATCAAATCCCAAAGAGAGATCTTAGTAGGAGTGTTGTGAATTTTTTCTACAAGATCATAGTATGTACCACTACGTTGTTGGATAATAGGTGTAGGTGGGAGATATGGTTGAGGCAATGGAAGGGATGTTGGAATTTTTCTCGGTTGTGCATTGTTCCTAGTGTTATGTATGAGCAACGGAATTATAACTTGGTTGCTACAAAACATTTTTATTAGTGAGTTTCCTTGCAAAATTTAAGTTATGTCCTAGAGGTTTTGGCTGGTTTTGTGGGGTCTTATGACAAGAAGTGGCTTATGAGATGACTTGGGAGGTCTAATAATTAGAGGGATCATAGGAGGATCAAGAGGGATCTTAGGAGGCCCAATGATTAGAGGAATATTGGGAGGTCCAAAAGGAATGTTTCGGAGGTTCTATAATCAAAGGAGATCTAATGGAAATGTGTATTCATAACCTTAGTAGATTGGAATTCATGTTGATGTTATTCTAACAAGGGGGAGTCTAATGTCACCTTGTCATCTTCATCTAAGGAAGCCACATTACTATTGTTTGAAAGACATGTGCCAATGATATCATCCTCTCGCACCATAATATCTTCCCTAGTAGGAGAGGTTGTAGGAGAGAAATAAGAAAGATTCTCATTTCATTCACTAGTTGGATATTCTAACACCAAAACACCTTTTTCACAAATAAGGGAGGTATCGAGAGGGGAAAAAATATGATTTTATTACTTATCAATGATTTCCTCCTCTTGTCCAAGAATATGATTGCCTCCTCTTGTCCAAGAATATCTTCCCAAGTAGGAGTGGTAGAAGAAGAGAAACAAATAGGATTCTCATAACGCTTAATGATTGGTTCTTCTAACACCAAAATATCTTCTTCACAAATAGGAGAGATATTGGGAGAAGCAAAAATTTGATTGTGATGATTGTCCAGGATTGTATTATTTTTCACCAAGCTAACCTCAAACATAGGAGAGATAGTGGGAGAGGGATCAATGAAAAACAAGAAAAAAGGGGAAATAACTTCATATTCATATGCTTGCAACAAAATTTTCTTAAAGTGCTCAACAAGATCTAAAAATAGAACATGAAGTATGATAACAAGATATTTTTGCAATGAGAACATGTGTAACAATTGTCCTACAAACCTAAAATGCAACAATTTTTCCCAATTTGCAATAAATCAAGCAAAATGATACTTTTCTTGCACACACAATAACTATTTTCCAAACTTTTAAATCATGGATTTACTAGTAGAAATAGGAAGCCAAAATAGATACAGAAATGCATACAAAATCTTGTTAGGACACCTATATTAGGACAATTTTTCCCTAGGGGAATGAGTCCTTGGATAGGGTTCTAAAAAGTGAAAATTTGAAGTTTTATGTTGTTGTTTAATGTTTTTTTCTTCGATTGCAAACAGGTTAATCAATGACTTTTTCTAGTTTTTGCTCAATTTAAAAGACAATTTAATGCAAGATGGAAGGTGAAACAAAGGTGAAAATGTTTTAAAAAAAATTGAATACAAATTTCAGATGTAAAATGGAGTATTTGACTGATTGTAACATGCCACAACCTAAAAATGATGTTTTTATGCAACTTGAAATCAAACAATGCAATATTTTTCAATTTGAGACAATGTGATCTAAATGCCAAAAAAAAGAAACAAAAAAGGACACTATTGAATGCAATTTTTAGATCTAATATGCAATGCTTAACTAATTTGAAAAAATAAAATTTTGAACATGATGATTTGATGCCAATTTGAAGCAAGATTATGTCATTTTTACTTAAATTTGGCTTAAAATGAAAGATGCAATGAACATGCAATGAACAATTTAAGATTTTAACCACTTAATGAATATAAAATGAATGTAAATTTGATCTAAATATGACTGAAACAAACCCTAATGCAACCTATGATGCAATGTGGAATGCAATATTTTTAATTTCTTATGACTTTTTAGAATGCAAAGATGAAACCCTAACTAAGAAATGCAAACTAATGCAATGAAAAACCTAGATATAGAGTTTCAAGGATCTCCAAATCAAAAAATATGATGTACAATATCGGGTTCACCAAAATGAAATGAAGAAAATGGATCATATTTCCCAAGTGCTTAGAACAATAAGATCTAGGTGTCTTTCTCTAAGATTTCATTAGGAAAGAGATCACAAGGGGTTAAGATTGACTTTCAAACTTGAGGTGGTCCAATCCAACCTTGGATCTCAGTTCCTTAGGACAGTAGGAAAGATTTGAGATAAAATTGGAATGATTAAAATTCCTAAAATAAGTGGATGATTAGACATAATGCATAAAACAAAAATTCCCAAAAATTTACAGACTGAAACAACGGTTTACCAGTGGATCTGGGAAGTGTAGAGGACTACAAAAATTCTCAAAAAAGTTGGTTGAGGTGTCCTCAAGGGCTCATTTTCCCCTAGGTGATAGGTCTTTGTACAATGGTTTTAACCAACTTCTAGGATCCTCTGGTGCAAGATATATGCTTCTGATTTCTCCAGGTTTGACTTTCAAAAATCCAAAAATAAAACCTACAAGTGACTTTTTGTAGCTTGAAAAAAATGAATGCAACAAATGCAACAATGGAAAATTTCTTCTTTGATCTATTTTCAATCCTTCTTCACCTATAAATCTTCACATGCAAAGAGAGAAGCAAAAAAAAATGTTTTTAGGTGAATGGGGGTTTTCCTTAGTCAAACCCCATGTTTTGTAATTAAACCTTGATAATGAAATAATGATAAACGACAAATGGAAGGAAATGATGAGTGAACACTTGCTTGTTACAACTCACAAAACCCTTATTGGTTTCCCTTAAAGTACTAAAATCAAACACATCACTCTAAGGCTTGGATCTTACATGAGTCAGCTTGATTGATTGATGCTTGAATGCTTGAAACCTACATCACAATGTTAGCTCCAAAACATGACATGATCACACATAACTTTGATATGATGATATGATCTTGATTGCTATTGTAGATGACTGATATTGTTTCTCTTCAATGCTCTTGATAATAATATTTTCTCTTGTGATCTCTTGATTATGCAACTTAGATTTGAATTGATAAAATAACTATGTATTTATAGGTGTTTATCTAATTTTCCGAAAGTTAAATTCCAAAATCCAACATTTGCAACTTGAATTTGAATCATTAAAATGCCACCAAAAACATATTAAAAATTGGGATAATTGACTTAAAGGGGACCCATTTTCCCCTGGGTGAATGGGTCTTAGCACCTAAGTCCAAGACACTCAATTTCCAAGGTGTTTTAATTAACATTAGCAATTTTTTAATATAGGTTTCCCTTTCAAAAGAGAAGAATAATAAAGCTTTGGAATGCATAATTTGGTCAATTAGAGGCTTAATTAAGTCCAATTAATTAAGGGGATGCAAACATAGTGTGAAACTATAAAGGTATACAATTTTTTACACTACACTTCTAAAACAACCTTATCTTCCATCCTAACTCAATATAATAAAGATAAAATTGAAGCACCTATTGATTTATGAGAATCCCTTTGAAGAAGCATGAGTTGAAATATTCTGCTATATAAAAACATACATGTGATTTTATTAGAGTAGTAAATCAATTTAGGTTTTATATTTTGAATGCTCATTCCATTGTTTACTACTCAAACAATAAAAATTGCAATTTTAAGAGACTTTCAAATATATTGTTTATTGGGTTTCATCGTATAAGGGTTTTTGATAACGTGGGAATTTTTTAGCCAAAAATATGGATCCAATCCAAAGTTATCAGAAATTTTCCATCAATGAGATCGTAGATCATTTGGACTTCTAAGACATTTATCAATGGTTTTCTGCATTTTTGTAAGAAAATTAAAATCTCTCAAACCATGAAATGTTTCCCAACTAGTAACCATTGTAGAATAATTTTCAAAAATGGAAATCAGTTCAAAGTATTTAAAATTACTTATTTTAAATAAAATAAGTAGTTGTTGTGGGAAATAAAATTAAGTGGTAGAAAAAATTAAAATTAAATAAATTAAATAAATTAGGTTGTGAAAATTCACAACTTAAAGAAAAATGGAAAAAAGTGGGGCTGTGAAAATTCACAACCCATATTCTTAACTTAGAAACTTGGGTTGTGAATATTCACAGCCCAATTTCAATTACACTCTCCACTTAATTGGTAGTGTTATTAATAAACCATAAAACACATTTTGCAAGGTGTGTGAGTTCTATTTTCTATTTTCCCATAATCTATGCTAGACATGCTTTATAAATTCATGTATGTGTTATGTTTCAATCAAAATTTTGTATTCACACACATGCAGAATGTGGGAACATACACAAGCACATGAACAATTAAATAGAATGCCTCAAATAAACATGGTTTCATGGATTAATATGACTATAGGTATGCATAGAATGTTTAGAAACATTCAAATAAAATGTAATTTTCAAGTGTAAAATCCAAACTTAAAGCTCTCGAATAGGGTACAACATCCATAAAAGTATAAAAAAGTGGATTCTTGGAAAATGTTGCAGTTGCAAACACTTTGGTAGACATACATGCAAAACAGAGGAGTTTTGAAACCATATATAGCCCTCCATCAAAGCATAAAAGGTAAAGGAAATTTAGAAAATGTTGTAGTTGCAAATATTTTGGTAGACATGCAGGCAAGAATTTGAAAGCATAGACAAGCTGTATGAACTATTCAACAGATGCCTCCAAGGAATTGTTAATAAATTTTTGTGTATTTTAAATTTTTTTCATTTTTTAAATGGTAAAATTTCATGCAATAGAAGGAAAAAAAGGATAAAAGCAAGTTTTCACATGCATGATAGGGAAAATAAAACTTGAATTTGCATGCAAAATGAAAAAAGGAAGGCTCCAAGTTTAAGCATTAAGTATAGAGTGAAAAGCAAAAAAAGAAAAGGTTCCATGTGCAAGAAAAGGTGGGAAAACTATAGTGAAGTCTAATTTTCACAATGGAGGTTGAGAAAATAGGGTTTACATCTTCTTGAGAGACATCTACACAACAATTCAAGGGATATGCATGGTGGTAGAGTGGTTGCAAGCACCATTTCTGAAGAAGAACATGGATTTTGAGCCTTATTATGCATGCTAATCTTTAAGACTTTAAGGTATGAATGTGGTTTTCTTTGTTATTCCAATTTGTGAGCTTTAAAAGCATTATATTGAGGTATATGAACATGATAATCTATTTGTTAAGAGGATTAGGGTTTTGTAAAATTAAAGCTATATTGATAGCATGGAAAAATCAACTCAAATCAAAAGAATGTGTTATTTCTCCAAAGATGGGTGAGTGAGAAAACTTAGGGTAGATTAATCTTCTATGACCAGCCAACTTTATTATCTCAACAATGATAGTGAAAATCTTATGATCTTCATGTTAAAAATATTTTGCACTTGTTGATGAAACTATTGCACCAGACAATCCAAATACATTACAGAATCATGAAGTTTTTCTACCTAGTCACTTGTTGACTATTTGTGTAAAGGAGAAGTTGTATATGTGGATGGAATACCTTCTCCAAAAAATTACTTATATGTGGCATATGTATACAAAAAAAAGGCTTTGGAAATATTTTAAAAGGTTGATGTAGAACAAGTATTGTAATCTCAAAGTGTTTTTCCTATATGTCATCAAATCATATTCATAAACAAGGAAGAAACATAGGAGCTAAAGCACTTTTTGGTGAAGAAATACGTGTTGAATATATTGATGAGTATAGTGGTATTGAATAGATCTAAATGATACTAGGTTAAAGGATTCCAATAGCTTGATACTTTACCAAAGGGAATTAATTTTTTATAAGACAAAAAAATCAAAATGTGAGAGACAATACTATTCAAAGGGAACATCATATTCCATAAATCAAGAGGGTTGTGACATCTCATAAGGAGAGTTTCAAGGAGAAAATTTTGATGGAAAAGGGACAAGAAAAGGAGTAGCATTCAAAGATTCATATTCAACCAGATATAGAGGCTTTTTCATAGAGGGTAGTGATTTATAGTGATGGATAGTCAAATAAGAATGGAGTTATCAAGGAGGATAGAGTTTTCATTAGAAATATAAATGATAACCTATTGAGTCATTGATGGTAGTCCTTCAAAGGATAGTTGTGGCATGAAATGATTGTACAAAGAGATGGGGCAGTGGTAAGTGAAGACATTGAGGGAACATTCATGAGTTAAGAAAGTGGTAAAAATATAGTAGCAAGGGAGTGATATGCAACAAAGAAGGGACAATTCTTATGTTAATATCATATAGAGAATAGTAAATAGATAAAATTATGAGAAAGATCCTTGAGATAAAAATCACCATTAAAAAAAGGTAAAAGTAGTCCTCCTCAGAGTGTGAAATACATAGGGGAAGTATGGGTAAAGCCCAGTGATAAAGGCTTGTAATGATGAGTCAATATCAAAGATATGCATGTTGTGCAGTTTTGCACACACGCCCCACTGAAAGTAGGGACCCTCTTTTTGCTCTGGCTTTTGGTGTCTTTTGGCCCCTTAATTTTATTGATTTGGTTGCCTTTGGAGGTCCTTAGATGTTCATCTTGCTTGCCCAAGTGAGTTCCCCAGGTTCCCTTTGAAAAAACTAAGTTCTGAGCAAAATCCGGGTTTTTACCCCAATCCGAGATTTTCCTGTCCTGATTTTCCCGATTCTCGCCAAAGTTCGCTGCAAAAATCCGTTTTTACTGATTTTCCCCCGTCCGATTTTCCTTTCTCGCCAAATTCCATCCAGCAAAAATCCGGTTTTTTGCCTACGTCCGAGATTTTCCGCCCGACCCGGATTTTCCCGGATTTCTTCAGTTTTCCGGGTATGTGCCAAAGTCCAGAATTTTATGCCATCCGCAGAAATCCAGTCCACCCGGATTTTTTTGGATTTTTTCTGCCAGACTTTGTGCAAATTGAAATACTGGATTAAATTGATGAATTTGATGATAAATGCTCGACATCCCACGCTTAATTTGATATATTACACGATGTTTCGCACATTCTTGGTTTGTTTTGATCTATTGTTGAAATTTTTTCCTTATTCGGTAGAATCTTGTCTGGCTGGTTTTTTCCGGATTTTGGTCTAGAGTCCGCCTGACCTGGATTTTCTCGGATTTTCCCCTTGGTTTGGTTTCCCGAAATGGAAATTTTTCCAAAAATGATTAGTTTTCCAAAAATAGAAATTTTTTAAAAATGATCCTGAAAATGAAAATTTCTTGAGATCTATTAATGAATCCATAGAAAAATTGAATCCATAGAAAATTTGTTTAGTCCTGAAAATTTGAAAAACTAATTTGAACATGTGGGCTATTAATGATCCTGAAAATATTTTTCTATGGATATTTTTCAGGACTAAACAAATATTAAAAGGGGGACTTGCATATGGATTCGTACCAAAGAGGGAAATCAGGAAATGTTCAAATTAAATTTTCAAAGTGGGACCTGCCTAAGAATCCATGCCAAAACTGTCTACAGCTGGAGGACTTTCTGGAAACCACGTGAATCTGATCTTGCTGGAGATCGTAGGCCGACATGGATAATATTCATGCATTTAATGCAAATCTTGTCCTATTTTGAAATTCTCCTGGCCGACCTGTTTTGGGGCCAGTTATTGTTGTAAAATCTAATTAGGCCGACATGTTTGGGGGTTCTCTATAAATGGCATTTGTGCCTCATTTGTAAAGGGGGAAGATTTTAGGAGTTTGACTAGGCCAGAATTTTGCTAAGTTAGAAGGCCAGAATTGGCAAGTAGTTTTCAGAATTAGCTGTAGGAGATGAGAGACTTGAAATTGTTATGCAATGTTGGAGAAGTAATGCAATTGGATTGTTGATTTGGCAAACTTTGTATTTATTTTCGACAGTTTTTATGGTTTCTTGTTCTTGATTCTCAGATATTAGATGTTAGATGTTAGATTTCAGCTCTTTTACAATAATGGTGAAATGTTAATAATGTCGATCGATTTCCGGTCCATACTTTTAGCAATTTGTTGATTGTAGATTGCTGTGTAAAGTTAGTTTGGGCCTCACTTCTGTGCTAAGTTCAACTGTGAATGCTTGTTTACATTGTGCCAGCAGTTGGGTATGTGAATGAATGTTCAAAGTCTGAAAATATTTGGATTTCCCCAGAAGATCGCACCATTTCTGTGTAGTTGCAGGTTTGTCCTTGATCAAGCAAAGATTGGTTTTGTTGGGGATCTATCCGTTTGTAGCTTTCATCATTACTGTGATTGATCTTAGGAGTTAGAATAGAATAGAATCTCTCTAAACCCTTATCTCTTTTGTTGTTTATTTTAAATTTGGTTAGTTTTAGGATTAAAAGCATCACCATATCGTTGCATTTGATGAAAATTCACTTCTAGCATTGTTCATTTGTAAGGCCCCTTGTGATTACCAGCATTTTCACATATTATCTGAGTTGTTTATGCATTGTCATGACCTGACACCCGAGAGACCTTGGGGTGATTTTCAACAATTTATTGTTGAAGATTATCTTTCAAGAGAGATAGAATATCATTTTCTGTCTGAGTTGTTGATGTGCAGAAAACACCATCAACAATGCATAAGGGTAGTTCTGCAACTATATGAAAGACCATTAAAAATGGCAATCCCATGTGCAACAAAGAGAAGGGAAACACTTCATCTTAGCTTGAGGACAGTCACTTTACCAAGACAACCTCAAATGTAGCAATAGCTACCAACACCTACCCAGTTCTAAACTCAGTCATATGGGAACATCTTTTATTTTAAGCTAGGTTGGAGAACCTCAAAGGTTCCTCCCTTCAAAGTGCTATAGAAAAACCTAAAAAAATAAAAGAGTAGATATTTTCAATGGAGGAGTTGGTGACAACCAAAGGGGAAAATACAGTGGTGGAATGATAAGAAGGCTTAGTGTTTCTATTCCTCTCATTGGAAGTGGAATTGATCACAAGACAACCATATTAAAGATTAGATAATTAAAGGTAGAGGATTTTCAAGGCTTGAGATGAACGATGGATAGTCACCTTATAATGCAAAATCAAATCAAAAGAGGATAGTCCTTAATAAATGCATAAAAATTCAAGATGTAAGGAAAAGGTTGTAATAAGGACACAAGGGAAAACCTCAAGCTCTCAAGATTTAAATGAAAATCATGAGAATCATCAAGTCTAAAAGGGTGAAGGATGAGAAAGAACAGTTAATAGATAACCATTATGATATCATGATGGGGCAACAAAACAAGTTAGGAAGGACAAATGATAGGAAATGTTGTAGGACCTCATTTGAAATGGATACCATGGAAGAGGGAAAATTTTCAAGAAGTTTCAAAAGTCACCAAGAATTAAAGATGAGTTTCAATCACTTCAAACTACATAGGACACTTAGTCAAGTAATGGGTAGACAAAAGGTTTCAAGGACTTGCTCCAGATAGGCAACCAAGCTCAACCAAAGATATTTGACCTTACTTCCTTAAAGCCTTCATTGTGGATGAAGTAGTATAGAATCATCTCTTGGAAAGTCCTTTGGAATGGAAGTTTTAAAGATACAATCTTATATAAAACTCAAAATGGAATCAAATCTATTGATGAGGATAATGACAATATTAAATGCACTACAATAAAATTTCTTCAGTTCTAGACTATGGATATTCTTGTACGAAACATTCATTAATTTTCCTCAAAGGATTGAAGACTTCCAGGTTTATGTTGGTATACCTCAGCATAGCTCAAATGCTAATCGCTAAAGTTTTCAATAACTTAATATAGGTATTTTCTAAGGAAACTAAATGACTTTTTTTCTCTTGTCATGTGGAATTGCACCTTGCTGAACAAGGATTTCAACATTCCAGTGAAACAAAGGAACTAACCTCAAGGTTTGGTGCCTTGTGAATGAGGTTAGATCTCTAGAGAAGGTTGGATTCCTTTCAAAACTAGGTGCATCATAGGCTGGTCCAACCCAATGTAGTAAAGATCTACACTAACCCTAAACTATGAATTACAAGAGGAAAAGGGAGAAGGGGGATGCTTAAAATAAAGGAAAACAATGATACACAAAGCTTTGAAGTGTTTCTTCTTGCTTTTACTGCATAGACTATCAACAAAGTCTCTTGAGAAACTCACATAGTTCTCTACTTTATAAGATTTATAGGGTCATGAAGGCTAAGGGTCTAAAATATCAAAAAGGGTAGAGGTTACCCACAATTAGCACTTTTACAACAAGCTAGCACAATAATACAACCTATAGAAAATGATAAAAATGATGCATTTATAGAGGTATTAGACAATAAAAAATATGCAAGCATAGAGAAGAGGCGACACAAATGATCTTTTAGTGATATAAAGGCATGGAAGCCAATTTTACAATCACAAAATGCTAGAGTAGCATAAGCCTATTAGAGAAAATCCAAGGAAGAACCCTTTAAAAATATACAAGTGTTGTCTTTATAGCTCAAACATAACTTACTTGACTCCAACCAAACCCTAACCCTCACTAAGGTTAGCAAACATCAAAAATCCATCCAAATTAAGGTTGAGGTAACTATATCATGGAAAATCATGCTAAAGGAAAAGCCCTGGATGTGCAAAGACCTACACGCCATACCTTTGCAATAATTATTGTCCAAAAATAACTTCAAAATACCCCGTGAAATTAGCGACCTAGATATGGAGCAAGAAATGAAGGACAATAATCTACAATAATTGAGCATGGGTGCCCCTGAGATCAACCACAACCATCAAGAAGAGAAATAAATATTTTCCTCGAGCCTAACAAATCAAGCTGGCTAGTGAAAAAGTTGCTCAACCATTAATGGTATCAACTGCCAAAAACATGTCAAATCACAAAAAGTTGAGGCATTGGGCATGAAAGAAACCTTTTTCTGATCAATAAATAAATGGTTCAGAGCCCTGAAAATGTGTCTCTATTGGATTTTTAGCATCAAACCTCCCTCATACCTCCTGTCGTAGGCCAAGAAGAAAAATATTGATGCTAAGAACTGTGATAAAGGTCAAAGGTTGAAGACTAGGATGAGGGAAGCCAAAATTGTGAAGTCAGAAAGCTCCTCCCTCTCGAGTGTCAGTGATAAAGAGGAAAGGCTACCTCTTACCATGAAAGAGGTAAGGAGAAAGATGGAAGCCTGACCTTCAATGTCTAAATGATATAGAGTTGATAAAACCTTTAGAAGGCCTAGGCGAGCATCAAGTGGAAGAAGTATGGAAGGCAATGAATAGAAAGCCCAATATTTGATGTTTGAAACATGAGGTTAGGGATCACATGTCGGGGAGCAGGATTATGCCTTGTTCAGGAAGAAGAAGGAAAGAGGGAAACTTGATGCCCTGTGCCCAAAGGAATACATCAGGGATTGGGGGTCAAGGGGGAGGAATTCCCCCTATCAAAAGGAGGTAAAGGGGAAGGGAAAAGTCTAATGCCTGACTTCTGAAAGTTCGACACTTATAAAATTGTCAAAGGAAGCCATCAAGACTTCGAGAGCAAGAGGAAGGCTTATGGATTATGAAGGGAAAGTGGTAAGGCTGATGGTTGACATCTAAAGCACTTAGGGGGAAAAAGAGGATGAAGGTGGAAGAGATGGAAAGGAGGATGATAAGTAGAAGTATGCCGATAGAGAGGTAGGAAAAAACTTGAAAGCACAAAAACTTAGGACTTAGCCAATTTTATGAATTTTTCAAGGGAGATTCATTCAATATGACCCATGTGAGATCTCTTAAATTGGTTTTCAATGATGGGTCATAAAGATAGCATGAAATGAAAACATTCTTGGTGATTTTGCGGGATGATTTTGTATTAATCATAAAATCTAGGGGCCTTATCAATCTATTGGGCATAGAGTCATGGAAAAACACTACAACACTAGGTTCACTTGAGGTAAAAATAGAACATGTGTGGTCCCACACTTGGAGGAAAGAAGGAAACTAAAAACATGCATTCCTTTAAAGAGAATGCAGGGTGTGCAAACACACTTCTTGAAAAAGAAACAACTTAATATAATATGTAAATAAGACTAATAGTACCTCAAAAATAACATTTGAGGTGAATCCCATTAATTGGGATTGGTACTTCCTCTCCATCCATTTTAGATAGTTGGAAGGAATTATGCAATTTTCAATCAAAAATGATGTAAGGTCCACTCCAAATGGCATAAAATGTTGTGTACATTCCAATTCTACTCTTAATTTCATCCCATTTGATGACTAAATCCCCCTCCTTGAAGACTCTATGGGTTACCCTTTTTTCAAAAGACCTCTTGACTTGATTTTGATGCACCTCCATTGTCTTCATTTTTGTGCCCCTCCATTGTCTTCATTTTCGTATCTCTAGTTTATTCTAACTCCATCAGTTGTGCATACCTAATCATCAATGGGTCTTCCCCCTCTAGCATTTCCAACTGATTAGCCAAATCAAGAGCTCGTAGCTCAGTTGATAAGGGTAACCTTGCTTCTTTTCCATACACCATCATGTATGGGGAGTTACCAATGGATCTCTTGGGAGTGATTTTATCTACCCATAGGGAAAACTTTATCTTGGTATTCCAAGTCCTTTGATTATCTTCCATGGTCCTCTTGTTCATCCTTATCAAGATCTTGTTCGTTGAATTAGCCAAACCATTCCCTTGATGGTAATAGTTTGATGAAGTATGCAAATAGATTTCATTCTTGACAGCCCATTCACTCAATTTTGTACTCACAAAATCCAAAGCATTATAAAAAATAATGGAATAAGGCACTATGAACCTTGTCACCAACTCTTCATAAAAGCTTAGGACAGTAGTCTCATTAGCCTCCTTCAATTCCACGTCTTCATTTCACCTGGTGAAGTAATCAATGGTGGCGAGGACCCATTTATGACCTACACAAGAAGGTGGGTTAATGCTTCCAATAATGCCAATACCCCATTTCCTAAAGGGTTACTCAGCTTAGATAGGTTGCAAAAGAAGAGCTACCCACCTTTCCTTTTTAGAGAAAAAGGAACATTGCTTGCACTTCCTTACCCATTGATGTGTATCTTTAAATAAACTAGGCCAATAATAGCCTGCCCTCATTATCTTCAAAGTTGTTCTAGGTGTGAAGTTTCCACTGGCTACTCCATCATGAAACTCCTCGAGCACCTTGCTAGCTTGATCAATATCAATGCATCTAAGCAACACCCCATTGACAACCTTCTTGAAAAGTATGCCATTTAGGAGCACATATGGGATGGATTGCATCTTGAAATGCTTTCTCTTATCCCTATTCATTCCTTGTAGGAACTCACCTATTTGGAGGAAATGAACCATATCTCATACCCAGCTCTGGGGAGAAGTATGTGTAGTTGTTTGGGGTTGCTCTTGGATGGCTAGGATGGCCTTTGCAACCTATTTCTTATTATTTTCCATATCACTAGCTAGTTGTTTGCACAAACCTTTACCTCTTACAAGCTTTGTTACCTTGATTTCCATGTCACACTCCATTACTTTGGTGACCCACCCAGCCCTTTTGTCACTCAAATCCTTATTCAACAGGATCTCTTTAACACTTGGGTGAGAAACCATTAATTGAATCTTGTTATTGGAAACCAAATGGTGGAACTTTTTGAGGCTCCTAATTACAACAAGTACATGCTTCTCAACAAAAGATTACCTTTGCTCATAACCTTCTAGGCATTGACTGAAGAATGTTATTGGCTGCTCCAAATTTTCTTCATTTTTTTGTACTAGCATTGCTGAAATGGTATCCATATTCCCATAAGCATAGAGAATAAAATCCTTGGAAAAGTTAAGATTTACCAATGTAGGTTCCATTTCTATAGCTTCTTTGATGCCCTCAAAACTTTCCCTTCCTTCACCTAACCAGTTAAAACTTACATTTTTCTTCAAAATAGTTTTTAGTGGTTTTAATAGATCAATAATATTAGGTATAAACCTCCTAACAAAATTTATCCTTCCCAAGAAAATTTGCAAACCCTTTTTATGGCTAGGTAGAGGCAAAGCTAAAATAGCACTCACCCTTTCAGGGTTAATGGTCACACCATGTTTTGACACCACATGACCTAGTAACCTACCTTCATATAGAGAAAAAAATCTCTTTTTGGGATTAAATGATATCCAAAATTCTCTACACTTGTCAAAAATCTACCTCAGGTGAGTGAAACGTTCCTTTACATCCTTGGAGAAAAATATTAATATCATCCAAATATAGAAGAAAATCCTTGTACATGAGGCCATGGAAAGCCATATCCATTTCCCTTTGAAAGGCTTCCCCAGCATTGGATAATCCAAAAGGCATCTTCTTGTATGCATTTTTCCCCACTTGGTGGTGAAAGTTTCCTTATACTGGTCCTCTTCCTTCACTAACACTTGGTTTTACCCAGAATAACCATCCAACAAAGAAAACCTTTTACAACCTACCACAACTTGTAAAATCTTCTCCATAGAGAGCAACCGATAATGGTATTTGAGTGAAGCCCTATTCAGGTCTCTAAATTCAACACACAATCTTATTTCTCCACTCTTCTTCCTTATAGAGAGAATATTAGAGACTCATGAATTGTGTTTTATCAGAAAGATAGTGTTTCTCTTAATCAAACTTTTCAATTCATCTCTTATGAGTGGCTCAAGCTTGGGATTTAAAGGCCTTTGCTTTTTTCTCACAAGTTTTGCATCTGGCTCAAGCTCAATGGTGTGTTGGGCTATCTTGGGATCAAATCCATTTGAATAATAATAGTCCCAAGTGAAAATGTCACAAAATTCTTGACAAAGTGCAACAAAATCTTCTTTAGCATCTTAAGAAAAAAGTTTACCAATTTTAAGAAGCTTTCCCTTGAAGATTTCCACTTCTTTATAATGCTCTTGCTTAACATGCATGTTGGTTTTCCCTCTTTTTAGTTGATCATCTAAATTGAAAATGGAATCTAAAGTGACCAAACCATTTGGTAATTTGTTTTTTCTCAATTGTATAATCTAGTCAATGTATTGTTGTTGTAGCTTTTTTTGGGTTTTAGCTACAAACTTAGCCTCTTCGAGCAAGAAATTGAGCACTTTCTCATCACTTTCTAAAATTTTCCAATGAATGTTGTTATCAAGAATAGATGGCCTTACAACCACCTTGACATGTTGTTGTATCCAATCATTCTTAACATCATTTGGAATGTCAAATTGGGAACCTATAGCAGCCAACCTATCAACATGTTTATTTTGATTCCTAGGTATGGACGACAGATTAAAAGCATCAAATTCTTCTATCATATCCCATACCCTATATTTATATGACTTGAGCAAGTCATTTTTCTGTCACATTCAAGCCTCTTACCTAATTCATGATCAATTCATTGTCACCAAACACTTGTAGATAGATTATTTTCCTTTTCTCTTTCCCACTCCAAACCCTTTATAATACTTTCATATTCAAGTGTGTTGTTAGTATAGCTAAAAGAGAAATGAAAAGCTAAGTAATACTTTTCACCTTACGGGGATACAAGCATGGCACCCCCACTGGCTCGATGCCAACTTCTTGAACCATCAAAAACCATTTTACAAAGCTCATTTTTTTGTTGTTCATGTAGTTGTGTATCATCCCTTTGAAGATTAGGAATGAAAGAATTTGGCTTGTGAACCAGACAAATAGCTAGGCCCACCTCCTCCAAATTCTTATTTGGGTCAGTTTCAATGTTGTTAGATGTCCATTCATCCGAATGAATATTTGGGATATCCTCTATTTGGGTCCTTGGCTCTTGGACAACAACATGCTCATTATGGTAAAAAATAGCATAGTTGGCATTAGAAGGACAATATACATATGGTTCTATGTGATCCTTCACTATAGGTTCAGACTTAATGGTCACTTTGGTACCATATATTGTTCTAAAAAGCATATTTGACCAATTTGAGGATAGATAGCCACCTATTTTGGTGGTTAAATCTCTTGAAAGATAGAGAAAAGTAAGGTGGCAAGTCAATAACATAGGCATCTTGCAGAATGGAAAATTTAGGGCATACATGCAAGGTAACGCTTAGATCCTTCACAACCCCCACAGTGTTGATAGTTGTCCCAACAAGTTGGACTACCCCCTTCTTGAGGGATTGGTACTCAATACCCAATTTATCTGCAATTTTTTTTGGCATAATGGAATTGCTAGTCCCTAAGTCAATCGTAAAATTGTGGAACAAATTATCTCCTATGATTAAGGTCACATAAAATGGTGGTAGTTTGACCTCTTGGTTTGGTTGTTCCCTTCTATTTTGGGGGTGTTAGTAAGAACAACTTTATCTTTGTTGCATGCAAGCTCCTTTGATACACCTATATTCTACAAGGTATCTTGGAATAAATCCCTTTGACTTGGGATGGAAAAAGAGTCCAACATAGACATACTAATACTAGCCTTCATCATATTCTCATGTATATTGAAAGAGGCAGCGTTTAACTTCTACTGAGTTTTTGTAACAATAGTATCTCCTTGCGAGTGGGTTGGTTAAGACTAAGTTCCAAGCTACTCTTTAGTGGTCCCTTACTAATTCTTGTGTTGGACCCATGCTACTTGAGGTATAGATTGTCCAACACCCTCTTGATCTTCTCTAGAAGCTTGATGAGACTCCTTACTTGATGGTTGTACTACTTCCATAGTACTTTTCTTGCTTCTTGTGTTTGCTGCTATAGAGTTATGATCTTGGTTAAGCACACAAAACTTCTCTCCTTTCCAATTTAGTAGTGTAGCATCACTTGGGAACTGCTCTTGTTGTTATAAGGGTGTTTCATCTGGTGCATTTGGTTGTAAACTAGGTGCATTGTGTACCATTAAGGCTTGATTAATCACCCCATTTGAACAAGTAGATTGTTTATGGGGTTGATTGCAAGGAAAGCACCATTCATATTCTTGAGCAAGGTTGTTTTGTACAGGTACTAGTTCTTTAGAAGTGCTTATTCTATTCAAGTCATATTCTTGAAAGGGTCTTGAATTAAGGGATTTCATTTTTCCTTGATTGTTTGCTTGATAAGGTAGCTTATTTGATTGATTTGGTTGGTAAGGCACTTGATTTGGGGTTGGTAAGGCCTATAATTTTGAATTTTTTTCTATTTAATATTTACTAAATCATTCCCAAACATTTGGAGGAGGCCTTTTATCTCTTGTAGCTCAATATATTGTGTTGGGAAAACCTTTTCTTGTACAAGAGAAGCTAGTAGAGGGGCTATTTTTGGCACTTGGATAGGAATAGTTGGTGGTATTTTTGGAAAAATGTGCATGGGAGGTCTTGGGGCAATTTTCCCAACTTGGATGAAGCTATTCTCGACTCTTACAACTACCTCATAAACATCAAGAAGTGTGTGTCCACCCATAGATTGAATCATTACGAAAATGCCACTATTAAAAGCCCTCAAAAAATATAGGAAAGCATGTTGAGCTAAAGGTCTTACCAGTAGTGGAGGTCTTACCAGTATTGGGATTATATCCCAACTCTTTTGGAAGCTAAAATTGAAGTTTTTCATGTGCTTGTGGAGAGCTCTATTGATAGTCATCAATTTCTCCACTAAAGATAATTGATATGATTTATCTTCAAATTTCTTGTAGAGCCTATCTCCTAGTTGATCCCAAGAAGTGATAGAATTTACTGCCAACCCTTTGAACCACTATAATTCTTTTCCCCTGAATTAGGTAGCTAGGAGTCTAAGAGAAAAATTCTCTTCTACAATGTTATGGACTACACATAATGAAGCCACATCTCTGATATGTTCAATGGGGGTGGCTTGGTCTTCTTCACTAAAAAATGGGAGGCTTTTCAAAGTAGCCATAGAGATGTCATCATGTTGCTACGAATTTAGTGGTATACCCCCATTAAAAGGAACAAAAGGATGATTTATAGCCATGTGGAATAAATTCCTTTGTGTCTGAGCAGCAAGTATTCTAACTAGAAACAATCTACCCAATGGCAGTGTAGATTGAGCCCTGGGATAAGGACTTGTGCTTTTATTTCTCCTAACATGTGATAAAGATTGTCTATTTCTTCTTCTAGAAGTAGGAAATGGTAGTTTAGTATATTGATAAATACCTCTAGAAGATGCTCTTATTTGAATTCTTAGAATGAATTTTCAAGTTTTCTTTGACATGTGATTTTGGGCAGCAGTAGAGTCACCAACTTTTGATGTAGAGTCATCCTTTGAATGCAAAGTCACCAAGCAATGTATTTGATTGCCTCTTCAAGGCTAAATCATTGAGAGCAACACCACTCTAAATGAGGTGAAGTGAAACTTATTCTTACCCCACCAAGCATGCAATAAACTATTGTCATGTGGAATTGCACCTTGTTGAATGAGGATTTTAGCATTGCAATGAAATAATGAAACTAACCTCAAGGTGTGGGACCTTGCGAATAAGGTTAGTGTAAGACAAGGGAAAACCAAGTTAGCAAAGACTAAGTGACAACCATAACACAAATCTAAGCTAAGACCCCAATCCAAACAAGAGAAAACAATCACAAATGGAGAATAAACTAAAAGCATTCAAATAAAACACTCCCCATTGAAGTTGTTTCACTTCTCTTGTATCTCCTATTTCTCCTTTTGCAAAATTTTCCCTCAGATTTAAAGTAGAACTTGTGAAATAACCTCAAAATAGTAAGTAGAAATTTGGAGATAATGGTTGTTAAGGAAAAAATGGAGGAGAATGGCTTCTTTTATAGTCAACCATTTGAATGGATGGACAAGATTAATCATCTAGAAAGTTTCCCAAATCAACGGATGAGGATTCATGAGAGGGAGGTTATGAAATGGGCAGTCAAGATCGAACTTCTAGACAGATGCCAAGATCAATAGAGGAAGATTGATGCACCAAAAGTAGTGGGCTAGGGACAGCTATGATGCTCACGGCTATAATAGAGATTAATGAGCAAGTGGGAGGATAATGGATGAATTAAAAATTGAAAAATAATTAATTAATGAGAAAGGAATATTTGGCCAAGTGGAGGATAAATAATTCATTTGAATTATTTATTTGAGAAAAAGGACAAGTGAAGATTCAATTAAAATAATTTGCATAATTTTTTAATTCAATGAGAGAAAATGTGAAAAGAGGCATTAAATAATTAAATAGATTTAATTATTTAATACAGGAGACACATGGAGGACAATTAAATAATTTTTCCAATTATTTAACAATGGAAAAATTAAAAGAGGGAGTGAATAGTAAAACAATTAAAAATAATTATATAATTATAGATGAAAGGTGATAAGAAAAATAATTAAATAAATGATAATTCATTTATTTATTGGAGGAAGGGGGATATTAGCGATGCAATTAATTTATTTAATTGATCAAGATAGAATAAAGATTAGAAAGTGAATTAATTAAATAATTAAAAATTATTTAATTAATAGAGGAATATGATCAAGAATAACCAAATTATTTAAATTATTTAATTATCAGAGGAGGACGACTAAGAAAAATAACACTCGTTGACTTAGGACATTTTTCAGTGTCTACATTTTTCCCCTCTTTGATATAATGCAATTCATTGTATTGTATCAAAGAAATTCAGTCAAAGGATGCCCCAGTGAAGTCAGGGTATAGGTATGTCCCCTCGAGAAAATTTTACAAATTTTCAAAAGGTTTTAATTTTTTTGGAAAATTGTCCTAATAAGACAAGTTGATGGCTAGGAATCCAACGGTGAAGACAGAACTGAGTTTTGAGGTTGATAAAGGGGTCAAATTCAAGTTTGAAGTCATCAACAGGGTCCTACAATAGGCAAGGAAGGTACAAAACCCTAATTGTTAACCTATAAATATAAATTTGAGTTTGAAAAAGGGTCATTTATGCATTTCTATTTTTAGAAAACTTGGAACTCTAAGTGATTGTCCAGTGAAGATGTCACCTATTCCAGAGGTCGCCCACCGCGCATACTACATCCGGAGGTACCGTCGTCCTAAGGGAGCACCCACCCCAGTATGTACTACTAACCCACCATTTAATTTTTTCATTTTTCATGCATTTAGATAGGGAAAAATTTTAGAAGGCAATTGTATCGAAGAATTTTTTGATGCAATTACATGCGTGTTCGACGCAGATGATAAGTGGTTCACCGCAATAGTCTCATTGTGATGCAAGTGACTGTCTAAGCCCCATATGCAGATGGGAGTGATGCAAGTGACAGGCTGTGACACAAGTAATGTATGAAATGACACATGTGATAGGCAAATGATGCAATCACAGTTGCGAGCTGGTGGATAATATGCGTGACGTGTTTGACAAAACTGCGACGCAAATGCTTGGTTAAAAATTTTCCCCGGATTAGGAAATTTGGACTTGGTCAACTTAAGATCAATAGGTCAACTGAAGGTCTTGGATTGACATGGTGGTTTTCTTGATGATTTCAGGAGCGTCTACCTCCTATTTATATGCAGGAGTCGAGACCAAATATTTTTTGACTACGGGACCAGTTGGGCAATGAGGAGAGACAAGCATTGTTGGACCTAGGTCTGTTTTATGTTACCTATATCCCTGTGATTAGGGAAAATAGGATCATGTTGGCAGTGTTGGCAGAGCAATAGCACTCTGATACTAGCAACTTCCATTTTCTGACAGGGGAGGTGACAGTCACCCTTGAGGATGTATATAGGATATTACGACTTTCGATTTGTGGTGAGTGAGTACACTATGACCCCGTGCGAGGATTGCAGGCACTGTATGAGTATTATGATTGTGATGATGATGTAGAGCTTGGGATATAGGGGTATAAGATCAGGTGGGAGACCCTTGTCGAGCAATATAACAAATATGATTGTCTTGTGTACATTGATAGCAGGCATGATGATTCCCAACCATAGGGGTCATAGTTTCCCAGTAGGCTGGGGGGAGATGCTCGGGTTGATGGTACATTTTAGAATAGTGTATGCATGGGGGCCATGTCTATTGGCCATGCTTTACCTTTAGTTGCACGATATTTCCTATAGGGGAGGTCAGAGTCGAAGTTGTGGGGTGACATTACTGACAGTATGGGCCTGGGAGCACATATCAGTGTTTCGACCTATGGTGGTACGATAGTTGGCTATCGGTGCTCCATACTCCTATATGTATTAGGGGGGCCTAACATAGACTCATGTGGGGGATATTGGTTACTGGAGGCACAGGTTGGATACCTTGGCCAGTTTCATTTGGAGGCCTTACAAGACTTGTGATTTTTGGATCGATGAGGATGATCACATGCCATGGTGCCGATAGCCTAGGTATCTCATCAGGTGCATAGTGCATACCCATCATATCATCGAGATGTATCTCCCAGAGAGGGTCAAACAGCAGCTCGAGGAGAGGAAGGGTACTCTAGTTGGTATGAAAGAGTTTGCACTATCCTCCCGAGAGGTGCATCCATGGGGACCTCAGATTGTTGTTACCACAGTAGAGCAGGAGATTGATGCCTTGCAGGAATTGGATTGGGAGTAGAGAGGCAGGGAGATGTTGGGGGAGATGGATGAGGAGGATGAGGAGGAGACCGACAGAGGGGGAGGATGGACAGAGGGCGATGAGTGGTGTGATAGCTACCACCAATCGGGGAGGAGGAGGAGATGGAGGAGGACCAACTGGAGGTGAGAATGGCAGCATAGGTGGCAGTGTAGGAGGGGGAGTAGCACGTAGAGATGCTCGCACTAGAGGTGTCACAACCAGAGGCAAAGGCTATGGAGGTTGAGGCAATGGGAGAGGGGAGACAGGAGGAGCAGGCTGAGGAGGAGGCTATAGGAGAGGAGGAGATGGATGAGGCAGAGAGGGTCCTCCACGAGAGGATTATCATGGGGATTGAGGAGGTGGGGCTAGAGGAGGGCCGAGTAGGTGAAGGTAATGTAGATCAGAGGATAGTTTCCCTGTAGGTGCACATACATGCTTTAGAGGCAGAGCTAAGGACTATGACTATATAAAGAGATGACATTAAGGCCAAGATGGATGCTTTTTAGGTAGAGAGAGACCTAGTTGCAAGCAACCGATAGTAGATGGATTAGAGGATGATTGATTTTACTACCACATCTAGTGGATCCATCGTGGAGGTCATACGTGAGTATGCCAGAGCAAGCAGAGCCAGTTAGTACTATAGAGATATGTATGAGAGAGTGGTACTGCCATAGAGGAGGGAGCCCATCTTTTGAGAGATTGATAGTGGCTCATGGAGTAGGTCTCGTGGCTGGACACATAGCAGGTCTAAGGGTGAAACTTTAGATGCTAGATGGGCTACACCATATGACAGGCCTCCTTCCATAGAGCACAGGTCTAGAGAATCATCGCATAGGGAGGACAAGGATGCCCCAAGGATAGGAGAGTAGGGTAGCTTAGGCTAGGGCCTCCTTATGCATTATGTTATATGGACACTTACTTTTTTTATTATCGAGCCTGTGCACTCCATTTTTATTCGATGACACATTATTGAGCAATATATATGACATGATTTTGGCAGCAATTGATGATGTGCATTGTTAAATGATTATGCTTTTATGTTTATGATGATGACATGCTATGGATGTTCATGTTGTGATTATGATGTTTATCGATGCATTCTATATTGAGTGATGGTTTTAATATGCTTTATGATTACGCTTTTATGATTATGTTATGAATGCTTATGCCTATTATGATATGTGTGGATGATAAATACAACATAGATGACCTAATTTGATAGGTGATATGTGATATGATGATGTGATGTATTTATCATTATGGATGTTTATATTATCATGATATGTATGAATGATGAATGCAATAGAAATGACCTAATGTTAAATGTGATGTAATATGTAGATGCAAGCAACTTAATGTTTATGTAATTTAATTTTAATGCAAAATGTGATGTGCAATATGATATGTTATGTTATTATTAATGTGATGCAATGCATATGGAATGTAATGTGATGTGAAATGCAATGTGTAAAACCTATTATCATGTAGTTCAATGTGATGTGAAATGAAATGTGTAAAACCTATTATCATGTAGTTCAATGTAATGTGAAATGCAATGTTATGTAATGTGATGAATGAACTATGATGCAATGTACAATGCAATGTCATGAGTTGTTATAGTATGATGCAATATAATGTTAATTCTATATGGATGATCTCTATGTTTTTTGTGTTTTTTTATGCAAATATATGTAGCTTAATATGATGATGTTGGCTATGACGAAAATTCCTTCTATGATGTTGTCTAACATGATTATGTATGCAAGATGTTTTTGTGTCATAAGACTCTGTCAAGATGTAGACTGAAGAAATGTCAATGCGAAAGAGATGGAAGACATGAAAGAGGGAAAAGGAGATGGTATGTTAGACAGGAAATGATAAGGGACCAACTTTCATGCTTTTATATGTATCATCATCGGGTATCAAATTTTTTGCAAATGGACACAAACACCATGGTATGACATAGACCAAGGTGTGTAAGGTTACCATTTGTGAGAGACATGCAATCAAAAGACAAGAAATGCCCCAGCTCATACTAAGGACCCAATTATCCTAGTCTTTTTTCCAAGATCACATACAACAAGCAAAGAAAAGAGGTCATGATCCATCATCATCCCTCTAAATCCCTTTTTATAGGACATCCTTGAGGTAACTAGTAACATGACCCAAAACCAATCAAAAAAGATAAGACAAACCTAGACCAACAAAGTTTTTTCCAAAGAGAATAGTGTTTTCCAATAATAATAATATTGTTTGACATGATTGATTAAGTTGACCAAAATGACCGATTTTATTGATAAGTTGACAAGGATTGATTGATTGATTTGATGGATAGGTTGAAAAGGATTGATTGATAAGTTGATGAATTGATTTGATTGATTGCACCTGATTTTAGGAAGGACACATCCCGATTAAGTCAAGATTGAGATGACAAGGTTGATTGATTTAATAAATATTGATTAATAAGGTTGACAAGGATTAATTGATATGAACAAGCGATGTGATGACGCCTATTTTTAGGAAAGACATATCTTGTTTAAGGAAAGGAACACATCTGATAAATTTGACCGAGTGACCATTGTTGATAAAGCACCTAACTGCAAGAAAGACACATCTCGCTTAAGGTGAATGACTAGATTGATCAAAGACAAAGTCTAATCTCAGGAAGGGTGCATCCTATTAAACGTAAAAAAAATAGGACCAAATGAGACAAAGGACATAATGCCCCATTCCAATACAAGATCAATGACCAAATTAGTTGATTGACAATAAAATGATCGACTGATTTGGTTTGTTGGTTATGTTTACCTGTTGATTCATGATTTGGTTTGAATGATGATTTCTTCCAAACTAGGAACAAGACTAGACTCGAAAAACCCTAAAGGACTGACCTAGGTGGCCTCAGGGGCTCATCGATTGATGGCCTTGCCTACGTTATACACATAGAGACCTTGTAGTTCGACATGACTTGACTTTGTTTTATTTGAAAAAATACTGAGTTATGATTTTATTTGGAAAAACCTAAAAGGACTGACCTAATGTCTCAGGGGCCCATTTAAGATGAGCCTTTCCTACGAAGCAAATGTGCAAAGACAATGTAGTTTGACCCTACTAACACAAACTAACTCTGACTCTGACTCTATTTTTGGAAGTTTTGATGGTTTCCAATGTTTTTGGATTTTTGATGGTTTTCTTATTGTCTTGGATTTTTTATGTTTTTCTAATTTTTTTGGATTTTTGATGGTTTTTTTATTTTTTTGGATTTTGATGTTTTTCTTGTTTTTTTGGATTTTTGATGGTTTTATGATTTTTTTGATTTTTGATGTTTTATGAGGTTAATACCATGTGTTATTTTTCCATGAAGACGTAGGTTGGGGAATTTCCCCCAGTCAAGTACAACACCAATTCATTATGCATGAGGGGTAGTGGCGAATGCAGAGGATGAAAAGGATGCTAAATGTCAATGGTTCTCAGGCCACATAAAGGATGACGAAGCTTTATTATGAGTGAGTGACATGTGTGAATGGATGATCAGAAGGATGAAAAGACCAGATGGAGTGATAGTAGATGGAGGAGCATAGACTTACTACACATAGCGCCTGTTTTCCAAGTTTTCACCATGGTACTTATCCAAAGTGCCACCGAAGTGGTTATCACTTTTGGACATTTAAAAAAAAAATTGTTGTCACCAAGATGCCTATTTGCTAGGTTTTCATCAGGGTGACTATTTTTTTTTTTAATTTTTTTTTACTTTTTAAGGGGATACTTTGAGAATCAAGTGTAGTACTTAAGAAGGTGCATGTTATTGATAGGTTTAGAAAATGGTTCCCCTTCAAGAGTAGAAATTTGATAAGCATCGAATCCATATGATGTTATGATAATATAAGGGCCCAACCAATTAGGTTCAAACTTTTCGGGCTTCTCTCATTCTACTTGATTCTTCAAATTTTCTTTTAGGACTAAGTCACAAATTTCAAAGCTTCTAGGTCAGACTTTCTTATTGTAACTACATCGAAGGTGATTCTAATATGCTTGCAAATGTGTCAAAGCATTTTGTCTCTTTTCATCCAATAATTCTAGCTCCTATAGACGGGATACCCAATATTCTTCTTGATCAATCAAGCCTTAAATAAAGACTCATAGGGATGGTAACTCGACCTCTATAGGGAGTATGGCTTCACATCCATAGAAAAGGGAGTATGGTGTGGATCCTATAGGAGTCCAGACATAGGTACGGTAGGACCATAAAGTAGTGTTAAGTTGGAGGTGCCAGTCGGCCAGTGTCATTGACAATCTTCTTTAAGGTTTTTAGGATAGTCTTGTTAGATTCCTTAGCTTGGCCATTACCTTGGGGAAAATATAGGGTAGAAAAGTGGTGTTGGATATGAAATTTTTCACAAAGTTCACGGACATCCTAATTCTTGAAAGGACAACCATTATCTATAATGATGGACTATGGAACACCGTAGCGGCATATGATATAATTTAGGATGAACTTGGCTATTTGTTTTCTAGTAATATAAGTCAGTGGGATGGCTTCAATCCATTTTGTAAAGTACTAAGTAGCAACAAGGATAAAATTATGTCCATTAACTAAGGAAGGATGGATCTTTCCTACGAGGTCGAGTCCCCATTGATAAAATGGCCATGGCGAAGTAAGTATTTGTAATACTTGAGTTGGTGCATGTATAACATCTCCATGAATCTGACACTGGTGACATTTCTTCACAAAGTGATAGGCATCATGTTCCATTGTATGCCAATAATATCCCATCCTCATGATCTTTTTGGCTAAGGTTGGACCAACAAAGTGAGCTCCACATGCACTATGATGTACCTCTTCTAAGGTTTCTTGTGCTTCATTTGAGTCGAGACATCAAAGGAGGGTACTATCTAGGTTGTGATGGTAAATAGTTTCTCTGATGATGGCATATTTAGATGTTTTTCAGATAAAGGTTTTACGTTAGTTGAGGGACAAGTTAGGAGGGATAATTTGGTCATGCAAATAGGCGTAGATGTCTTCGTACCAAGGTGAATCAAGACCAACAAGTTCACACACAAGTTTAGTTTTGGGGACATTGAATGCAGGGACCAATAGTTGTTCTACCAAGAACTCATATTGTGAGGCATTGTTGGGGATGTCCAAGATAGATCCAATTGTATCCATTGTATCAACTTCTTTTTTTTGGATTCTCGGTATCTGCTCAAAGGAAATATTATCAAAGTATAGTCTGAAGTTGTCCACCATGCGCTTGTAGGGCATTAATTTCTCATCCTTAGTGTCATAATCATCATTAACTTTCTTAATCACTAACTAAGAATCACCATAGACCTGAAGATCCTTAATTTTCCATTTTATTTCCATTTAAAGTCTTTTCAATAGTGCTTCGTACTCATCTATGTTGTTTGTACATGGAAATGCTATTTGGAATGACTTGAGAATGGAATCTCCTTGAGGTGTGATGAACAAAATTCCAACTCCTGAACCATGACTTGTGTAAGATCCATAAAAATATAGCTTCCATGTTGTTGGTGTTTCTATGACAAAGATTGATTCATTTGTGAAATCGGATATCAAAGGATAGTCTACTTTTATTGGTGCATATGCGATTTGGTCAGCTATCACTTGTCCCTTTATTGCTTTTCAATCAATGTACTCAATGCCATACTCAATTAGGATCATAACCCACTTAGCTAGTCTTCCTGTCAAAGATACTTTGCTGAGGAGATATTTCAAAGGATCAATTTTGGAAATCAATTTTTTCTTGTGATTTAACATATAATGTCTCAACTTCTCGGCTACAAACACAACTACTAGACATGCTCATTTAATAGGGCTATAGTTCAACTCATATCTGACTAAGGTGAAACTGATATAATAAATTGATCATTTTGTTCCATCATTGTCATTATGTGCTAAACAATTCCCCTAGTGCAGATGTAGTTGTTGTCACATACAATATCAAATGTCTTCCATCAATGGGAGGCATAAGAACTAGTGGAGTCAATAGATACTTCTCGATCTAGTCAAATGCTTCTTGACATTTCTCTTTCCAATTAAAGGGAATTCATTTTCATAACAGATGTTGAAATCGATGGATCTTGTTTGCTAGCTGAGCAATGAACCTACGGATTGATTGTATTCTTCCTTGTAATTTTCTCAACTGAACGATGTTGGTTGGTGGTGGCATGTCCAAGATAGCTTTTACTTTAGTAGGATCAACTTCTATCCCTCTACGAGAGACCATATATCCTAAGAGTTTTCCTGATTGGACCCCGAAAACACATTTCTTTGGATTTAGCCTAAGTTGGTACTTTTCAAGTCATGTGAATATCTCATCCAATACCACTAGGTGTCCACTTCATTCCAAATATTTTGACAGAAGATCATCAATATAGTCTTCCATGAGTATGTGCATATAATCGTGAAAGATAGTAGTCATGGCTCTCTGATAAGTAGCTCCAGCATTTTTAAGCCCAAATGGAATGACATTCCAACAGAAAGCTCCCCAAGTGCATGTGAAAGTGTTCTTCGGTTGATCTTCAAGAGTAATTCTTATTTGATTATAACCCAATAATTTTTCCATAAGTGATAGCATTTCATACCCAATAGTAAGGTCTATTATGATGTCAATATTTTGTAAGGGAAAATAATATTTAGGACAAGCTTTATTAAGATCTCTAACGTCTATACATACTCTGATGTGACCATTTTTTTTGGTGACATGAACAAGTTTTAATATCCAATCTGCATAATCAATTGAGTGAATGAATCCAACATCTAGGAGTTTCTTCAATTCCACCTTGACCAAGAGTGCAATCTATGGGTGCATTTTTCTCAACTTTTGTTTATATGGCTTAGCATTTGGTAGTAGTGGAAAATGATGCAGGACCAATTCAAGATCCAATCTAGGCAAATCAATATATGACCATGCAAAATTGATGTGTCTTTCTAAAAAGAATGCTATAAACTCAGGCTTTTCCTTGATGGTCAATGATGCTGCCAACTATATAATTCTGGAATTATCTTGTGTACCAATGTTTACTTCTTTTGTTTCTTCTATAGGCAACAACGATCTCTCTCGATCTATAGGGAGACTGTCTATTCCTCCATCCTCAAGCACCTCAGAGAGGTTTTCGCCTTCAGATACATCCTTTATTTTTACTTTTTTGTAGTCAGCAGGCACCTTTCGATTTTCACCTGAAGACCTATTATTTTTGTTTTTACTTTTTTCATTTACAATTTTACGACTAGAGGATAGGATGGCCTCACCAAAGTATGCTGCATAATTGATTTCTATGGAAAATCCATCCTTGTGATCCCCACTTGGTATTCCTTCACAAATTCCCATAAACTCAACAATTGCTTTGTCATTCTCGAAAGTGTCCAAACTTGGTGGTTCTTGTTGATCACAATCTATGAGTTGAGAGTAGACAAGGGGAAAGCCATCATCGGTATTTTCAAGGGTCATAGTGTAGGAAGATAGGGTAAATATATAAGTAGAGTCATCAAGTTCCCAAGAGGCAGAATCAATGGTTTCCCAAAAGTTTTTGATCCATTCTTCTCTTTTTAGTAGGACTTTTGGACGGGGACTTGGTAGGCTTGGCGGGGAATTAATTGTAAGCATTTGACTGAATTGTTTTTCAAGGGGAGGCTTGTCAAATACTCCAAATAATTTATCAAGGTCCATGAAAGTAGTGGACAATAGGGAATCCCATTCATATTCATTGGAATCAACATCATAATCCCAAGAGTCTTCATATGTCTCTACCTCATCTATAGCATCAACAACCTCACTCGAAGGTAACCCGATACCCCAGATAGTCACTTTTACTAGTACGAACCCTAACCCTTGATTTTTTAGTAATTTAGGAGGTTGTAAGTGTTCCAACATTCCTTTTTTATTTAGGCCAAGACCACTGTGTCGTTTCATTATTTTGAACCCTTTTAGATACTGCTCAATTGGAAATTTCTTAATTTCGGTGTCCTCTTCTTTGTACAACCATGTGAGAATGTGATCATCTAAAGATTCTTTGGAAAGTTCCCCCCATTTAGTGAAGGTGGTAGGGGGATTATGGATGATAACTTTAGACCACATGAGATGCGGTTTACCATAAGACTTTGACAATTTAGGTAAATTTCCAATGAAAAGGAGACTTCATATTGTATTCTCTGCATCCTCTATCTTGAATCTGGATCCTTGGTGTGGAAGGTGTGGTGAATGAAGTGGATGATTTGACAAGAGTGGATGGGTCAATGTAGTGGGATGGAGTGGAAGATGAGGCCTCTTGATTGATGGGAACTTGATGTTCAACGGTTCCTTTGAGGTTTGTGCAATATTGAAAAGGATCAAGGTCGCCTGGAAGAGTGATTTCAATGCCATTATATGGAACCTTGAGGCATTGATGGTAGGTGGATGGAATAGCCCTCATGTCATGAATCCATGGGAAGCCAAGGATAATATTGCAATGAAAATCTAGATCCAAGGCATGAAATATTGTGTCTTGTATTGTTGGGACAACTCTTATAGGAAGTGAAATTACACCTTCGGACAAACACTCAACATCATCATAAGCTTTGATCACAATTTTCTTGGTTTGGTCTATACAATTCTTAGAATATCCCAATGCTTTCACAAATTTTAGTGAAAAAATATTCAAACCCACTCCATTGTCTACTAGGACTCGTCTAATCTTATGTTTGTTAACGCAGACTTCAAGATGTAGGGGATCATTATGATCAAATTTTGGTGTAGAAAAGTCTTGCTCAAAGAAGGTGACATGGTGTTGCATAGTTAGGTATCCAACCATGGCCTAAAATTCATTGACATCTAGGTTAGTAGGAATGGATGATTTTTGCAATGCTTTATCAAGGATGGCTCTATGCTATGGGGATATACGAAGATAGAAATTTGTGCGAGGGTTTTTCCCAAATGAACTAGGAGATTATATTGTCTTTTCAGTTGTGAATTAGGAGGTCCTGGAATAGTTATCTTGGTTCAGCGGGTAGTAACAACACATTCTGAACTTGGATTTTTTATGGTAATAGTATCAATGTGATCATCAACTGGTCTCACATTAAGGATGATAATGTTGTAATCGTGTTTGACAATGGCATAATTTGCATTATTGTTGTTCCCTAAACTGGAGGCTTTTCCTTTATCATGGTCTTGCAAGGGAGTCATGAATATGGTATGATCAACATTGGTTTTTCCTTATGAATATCCTACTAATATGGTCCCATTTTTAATGAGGTCTTGGATAATGTTCTTCAGTGTCCAACATCTAGTTGTTTTGTGTCCTTTTCCACGGTGATATTCATAGTATTCATCTTCTTTCCACCAATCAAGTTTGATTAATGAGGGCTCATAGTTTTTAGTGTTTGGTAGTGTGATGACATTAGACTACAAAATATTTTTGAGGATTGATTTGATAGGTTCACCCAATTGAGTGTATTTTCTTTTAGGATGAGGAGGACCTCTTCATTGTTGATTATTTTGGAATGCATTTAGCATTTTTTTTTCACCTTGTGTTTTTGTGTTTGGTGCATTGGATGTATTTGATGAGGAAGGACTTTTAAGTTGAATGGTTGGACCTTTGGTTATTAGTTTGGCATCAATAACTCCATCATTTGTGACATTTTTATTTCTAGACCAGTACTTGCTCTTGTCATTGTTTGTTTTTAGGTTCTCCTTGTGTACCTTGACTAGTCCTTTTGTGATAAGGCCTTTCTCAATAAGGACACCTTTCTCAAGGATCTCCTCAAAGGTTGTGCAACATTGGATTTGAATTTAACTCAGCAATTCACCATTAAGGTTTTCCACAAACATGGTGAGAAATTGTTTCTCAGGAATGTGACAAGGGAACTTGCTAACCAAACCTCGCCATCTCTGGTAAAATGAGGTAAGTGATTCCCCTTCTTGTTTGGTTGTGCTCAATGTTGGAAGGGTGACATCATTTTTCATGTTGAAGGAAAAATGATTGATGAATTTTTCGGCCATTTCGCCCCATGTTCTAATTCCTGGAGGAAGTGTGCAAACCAATCTAGAGCTGGCCCCATAAGGCTTCGCGACAATAGTCTCATTAAGTAGGTAGGATCATATGAAACTTCCATACATGATGTGTTGAATTCTTGAATGTATTTTATTGGATCCCTTGTCCCCTTATATTTAGGAAAAGGTGGTGTTGTGAAATGAGGGGGGAAGGGTGGCATGTACAAATTTCTGTCAAATGGAAAGGGGTATAATTCCTCCATGAAATAGGTCTTCTTGTTAGTCCCCGATTGTATGTTTTTCATTTGTTGTTGGAGGGCCTGTATTTGTTGCATCAATGTATCTGCAAGAGATGGTGTTGCATTGTTTTGGTTTGGTGTCATGATGTTGGTATTAAGGTCACATGTCGGATTTAAATTGGGATTGATGCTTTGTCGCATGGGTCCATATTGATGTGTGTTGTTTTGATTTGGGATTAAATTGGAATTTAGATTTGTTCAAAAGGTCATGTTTGCATTCGGTATAGTGTTTTGGAATTAAAGTGTAGACCCTTGGTTCATCCCTTGGTTTTGAAAACTTGGTCCTTGATTAGCATTTTGACATGGAGGTGTAGGTCCTTGATTGATGTTTTGACATGAAGGTATGGGCCCTTGGTTGGTATTTTGAAATGAGGGTGTGTGCCCTTGATTTATGTTTTGAGATAAAGGTGTAGGCCCTTGGTTTGTGTTTTAAAATGAAGGAATGGTTCCTTGAGTAAAGTGTTGGAATGATGGAATGGACCCTTCATTAGTGTTTTGGAGTGATGGAATAGACCCTTGATTAGTATTTTGATTTGGGATCCTTCATGAGGAAATGTGAACCTTTCTAGATTTATTTGGTGGATGTTGACTTGAGGTGGGTGTGATTTGAAATTGAAATAAAGGACCTTGATTTGTGTTTTGAAGTGTGGGTATAGGAACTTGATTCGTATTTTGGAGTAAAGGTGCGGGAAATTGTGACATAGAACCTTGATTCATATTTTGGAAAAGGGAATTTTAAAGATTTACTCATGGAATTTGAGGAACTTCCAAATGTAAAATTTTGTCCTTGTGTATTAGTATGGTTTACCTTGTTTCCAAATGTTGAGATGACTGGGATGTGTGTGCTAGTGGTGGTTGTTGTGTGTGAAGTTGTCCCAAGTGGTATGGTTGTCATTTTTTGTGATGAGGGCATGCCAAATGCAAATGGATTTTTGGTGTCTTCTTCTACAATGGTTGAGACATCAAATCATTGGGGTATTTTTGCACCATTTTTAGCTAGTGTGTAGAAGAATTTATTAGGGTCAGCACCAACGAGTTGATAAACCATGCTCAAAACTCTAGCATCTTGATCAACTCTTTCAATTTCTTGAGGAGTTAATTTTTTGTTGAATTCTTCTAAGCTTAGGTTGTCCCATGTGTCGGTTTGGTCTCTTTGTGGTGTCTCCCTTTGAGGTGTGGAGTGATTTGAATTTTTTCCAAGGGTAGTGTCATGAAAAGGGTCACTTGAAAAATCCATTTCCTTTCTCTTGGTTCGTGTCCTTGTTTCAACCATGTGAGACTTTTGCAAGTTGGAGGATAATGCAAGATGGTGATGAAACTAAACTATTTTTTTGGATTTTCTTGAATATAAGGATGCAAGTATAATGAGACTAATGGATGCAAAAGGATATGAAAGGTTGAATAACTGATAAATTAAGGGAAGATGGTATGATACTAAGGATAAGGTGAAAATGAACTATGTTTTTGTATTTTTTGGATAAAGGTGCAAAGTGCAATCTAGTTTA
>VDFB02009655.1:0-10697 GCA_007258455.2 Sequoia sempervirens | reverse complement strand
ATGAAAATCTTCTAAGGATAGAGTCACCAAGACCCCAGGAGTGTCACGGTGATCACAGGTCTTCTGCATTCTTCATTCAGTAGGACGGTTCTATTGTTTTGGCGATCGTGGAGGCTTCTATCGGCATATGTCTTAGTTGTCAGGGTTGCATCTTACTGATCTCAACATGTCTCCCCAACTATGTATATGGTGGTTCATTGGCAGAGCTAGGCGATACCGACATTATGTCTCAACGAGGATTTCTTATCTCGCCGACTAGAGAAACAAGGTACATCATATCAGCATGAGTTCACTTTTGTCTCATCGATCGGTGGCAGAAGGATGTGCTCATCGGTATAGGTTGGGGCGATTGCCGTAAGGTCTCGGAGAGTGACCTTCGGTCTCGCCGATGGCAAAATAATGAAGGATCCTTGTCTGCGTAACAATCACCTTGTCTCGGTGACTCAGATGCATTGAGACCTTTTGATGTAGTGAATGCAGTCTATGTGAGGTCTCACCGATCCAGGATGTCTCGCCGAAGTCAGGAAATCTTGGCAAAGCAAGTGAGCCTCACTAGAAGGTCTCACCGAGGCCACAGGGTCTCCCCGATAATCAAAAGGAAGCATGTTTCAGGATAGGTTTGGCTGACAACAAAGTCTCCTCGACACAAAGAAAAGAGGGCCCTTGGTATGACTAAGGGATCTCGCTGAGAGGTCTCAGCAATTGAACAAGGTCTCCCCAAAATGAGGGGCCTTCGGCATAACATTTGGAGTTCGGAAGGACCTCTTCCTGACCGGTGGGAGTCTCAGCGAAGGAAAAGAAGAGCTCAGACAGAATGAGGGTGGGGTTGGCAGGATGTCTTACCGACCAAGCAAGCTTTCTCTGAACTCAAGGTGAACTTTTGGAAAAGTAGGGAGACTTCGATATAGAGTCTCAGCGAATGGAGTATGTATCGGTGACAAAGGGAGATGCCGATATGGCAGAAGACGCTTGGTATGAAGTCTGGCCGACATGCCAAGGTCCCAACGAAGGAAGAGCATCGACAAAATGATAGCCTCGCTAAGATGTCTTCCCGACTCGATAGTGTCTTGCCGAAGGAGCTCGAGCCCAGAGGAGAAAAGCAAGCTCAGGGTAAATGAAATGAGCTCGCCATAAGCTCTCAGCGATAGCTCCATGTTACGCCGATAGCTTCAGGAGGGCATAATCGCATCGGTGAGACACTTCCAGTGTCTCACTGAGATGCGATTCTGATCAAAGGAGTTTTGACCGACCAAAGAGGCTGCGTGGAATTTACTCAACCAATCAGAGAGATCTGAGGGTAAACCGTGGTAGTCTAAAGAACGTCAATAGGATAACAAGCGACGTGTATCTGTTGCAAGCTTAGGGCATTCAAGATGTAGCCGAAGTAGCTAAACAGGACACGATGGATCAATGAATGTGGTAGCTGTGAAATATCAGAGGGCTTCTATGAGGGTAGCTCTTCACCGACACACACAGTGGGGACACGCAGGCTTCAACATTTAATTCAATAAAAGATCTGAGGATAGATCTTTCTCAGCCCAATATTTTTGTAAGCCCTAAGAGGGCTGACACAGTCTGTATATAAGGCATTTTTTTTGCGTTTTTGTAAAGAGTTTGAATTATGCATTCAAGGGAGTTAGTGATTTTTTTGTCAATCCTTTCTCAATTAGTGTATGTTTCTGTAACTCAACTAAAATTTTGGAATGCAAAACAGAGTTCATCTTGAAAACAAGTATTAATGCCAATATCACTCTCATTTTCTGTATGTTAGCTTATGTATGTATTTTCTAACAGTGTTTTACCAAATTTGCATTCATACCACTTAGTTGTGAAGATAGTTCCTTCCTTCTTGAGATATGTATGTGGATCAAACTTGCCAAGAGTGATGCATAAAGCTGAATGGGGTGATGTTGAGTAGGTGAAACAACAGTAGTCTAGTTTTCTTTAGTGTGTTTCATCCTGTTTTCATTTTTGATTTCTCATTAATTCGGTGTATCACCATAGAGTTAGTTTTACTTTCAATATATTCTCTTTCTCCCTTTCCCTTCAGAGAATCAGTAGTTTAGGCGATACCCAAAGGAAGTCAGCCTTCTCCGGAGGTTCACTCCAATCTCAGGTGACCCACAGCCTTGGAGTGATCCAATGTTGTTTAGAAAGCCTCCATACAAACTTTGTGCAGGTGCAATTCTAGGTGACAACACTTTCATGGAATCATTACTATTTTCTTGCATCTGGAGAATATTTCACATAAAAAACAAGAGGGATTCTACTGTGTAAGTCATTTCTTGAAGAAAAATTGTCATTGTTTTTATATTTTTTGTAATTAAAAAGCTCATTTTGAGCTCTATTGTGAATAAATGATGAATATTATGGCTATTTTGTTCCCTTTTTTGTAGACTTCATTCCCATTCTTTTTAATGGCTGCAGCCATTCATTGATTTTTGCACATTTTATTTTCTTCATATACTTTTGTTAAGCATCTTCTATGTCTTCACAAATTCAAAATTTCACTCTCTAACTCAACAGAGGCAGAGCATAAGCTACTAACAATGGAGCATGATAACTCCAATCATGGCTATACCTGAAACTGAACCATCAGAGCAATTTATATTCCTTTGCCCATGTAAAAAAGGCCAGCAATGTCAATTGAAACAAGATCTATCACAGTCAACTATCCCACACAAAAATGTTGCCATGTGAAGAAAGAAATGATTTGATAAACGACCAATGCTATTGCACAGTGTGAGTATAATTCAAGGCTCTATGCATCTTTTCCATTCCTTCATGAATACTATCTTTTCCACTGGCAGTGTATTCATTTTCTTATGAATAAAAATCTCCTTTTGTATGACAAGTTGAGGGCTTCTTATTTATTTTCTATTTCTTTGCTTTGTGTTTGACCATTTGGGTATCTCTCAAATCATCCATCCACTTTGACAATGCCCATATACTCTTGTCATTGTATATAATTCTAGTCATCATGAATAATTGTGTTTTTCTTTTATTATGGATTGTCTTTTGTGACAGTGTTGTTGCTCAATCTTACTATCTGAATCAAGATGTTGCTCCCATTTGTTCTTGCTGAAATGGAAAAAGGATTCAAAGGAGATCTCCCATTTCTATACTTGTTATGCTCTGAGTCTTCTTGGACAAGTAGACTATCCTTTTGCATTCTTAAATTATGTATCTAAAGGGCATAACTTTCTTTTGGTACCTTGGTTGCCACTACCCATGAAAAGAGCTTATAGTACAAACTATCTTCATTTCCTTACTGGCACGTTTTGAAACTTGTTGCCTCCTATTCATTTATGAGTGCACTCTCTGTCACAATGGGTAGAGGAAACTACTCTTTAATGAAATGGCAAGTCACCTTCATTATGGCTGTGGAGCTAACAAACTCAGGGTATACGTGATGAATGATTGTTGTAAAGAATATATTTCATAAAACAATGAACTTACTCATTGATAAACATATGCTCCCTTCTGATTTTGGCCATTCACTATCTTCTATGCAAAGGTTGTCAAGAACTCTTCATAGATTGCCCTTAATAACTAGTATTGTCATACATCTATCATTTTGATTCTCACTATACCTAAAACAATCATAATAACCGTTGTCATGTTATCTAAATGACTATCATGCAATATTCTTCATATCTGCTCCAATGTGGTACACATGCTTATTGTGATTTGACTAATAGCATGCACTTTGCAAAATTGTTCCTAATACTTTTCAATGACTGTGCCACCTTTGCATTGCATGAAGAATATGTTTGTGAATGAACACTAGAGATGAGAAATATTTATTCCATAATCTCCTATAAATTTACCATAGATAGCTTATCATTCCTTATTTGATGTTCAATATAAATGTTATGTATCTCATTAACGCCATGTTGTCTTATAGTGATGATTGTGTTTCCCTTGATATCAATTGCTCACTTTATTCATTATCATTGTTCCTTTATCATTTATTGCAAAGGTTGCTAAAACTTGCATAATTCACAATGATTCATGACTATGAAAAATTTTATGTGACTGTTGTAATCTCTTAAGGACTGCCCTTCATCTCATATTGTGATTTCATTATCTTAGTGCCTGCCAGTTATGGCAGTAACTTTAGTCATTTTTTTGTCATGAATGATGAGCACCTATTCAATGAAACATAAGTGTGATGAATTTACACTCCCGTCCCTCTAAAACGAAAGGGAAACATGCTGAGATCAACCCTTATGGGAGCCACATTTAAACCCACATGCTTTAATTAGATGAATTAGA
This sequence comes from Sequoia sempervirens, assembly GCA_007258455.2. NCBI lineage: Eukaryota > Viridiplantae > Streptophyta > Pinopsida > Cupressales > Cupressaceae > Sequoia > Sequoia sempervirens. The sequence goes on along the minus strand of VDFB02009655.1, from coordinate 6,419 downwards.
ATAACAGCATTATTTTTCCTATACCTGCATAGGAAGCAAAAATGTTAGAAAATATGTGCATATGATAGATGTGTTTGATCATTTTGTTGTTTTTCCTATAGCATGATATACAAACTGTTTAATGAAAAATGAGGGTCATATTGTATGTTTATAGAGGTATGTGCATGTATGGATTAGTGACTTTTCATTGCTCTAAAAATACCCTCTTTCAGATGCAGGAAACCAAGAGCAGCAAGGAGACTAAAGGTTTTTGTAGGAAATGCGATAGACTGACAAAGATGCAGGACAATTCAACTGAGACTCGTCATTTAGGCAATGACGAGTCACCCTTCCTCATATGTCCATTCCTTCTTATTAATATCTATAAATGTATAATGCTTTCTTTCATTTGCATTAAAATAGTTAGTCTCATGGCTTGTGTGAGACCTTATACATTTTTACTATCAATAAAGATTACTTTTCTCAAAAATATTGTGCAATCTTCTTCTATGTTATATGCATCTACATGAATGTGATCCAATAATGTAATCTCCTGATTTTGTTTATGCACATGAATGTAATGTTGTAGAAAAATAAAATGTATCCTATTCTTTTGAAAACCACAAAAGCTCTACCTGATTGAGTTATTAACGAAATTAGGTAATATTTTTGACAACATCTACTATATGTTTTCCTACTAAACACCTTGAACAATTTCCTAAGCCTATCCATTGGGAACGGAGTCACTTAGAAACCTGAAATAACTTGAAAACAGTCCTCAAAATAAACTATAACTCAATAGATCAGTCTAATAGACCTTGAAAACTTATTGAAAACAAATTGTAAAAGGGAAACTACCTAATTGTGTTGAAAATCGCTTAGGGAATATGAAACCTATGCTAGCGTACCCTAACTAGCAAAGAGGTTGGTCAAATAAAACCACTGGCTGGCTTTGAAAAATAACACCCCTTTCTAACCATCAACTGATGCATTACATGATTGTGTATTGTTGAAAGAACATGAAACACATACAGATATTCAATTAATTGTTGCAATGTTTCATGCAAGATGCCAATAAGCTCACTTACACCTTGACTTTGATCATGCTTATTACTGTCCCGAACTAGACAAGTGAGCTGAACTTGATCACTTTCAGCTGCAACTCCAAAATCAGCTTCTTCTTCAATTGTATCCTCATGCTTGGGTGCAAGCATGACCTCTGGTACTTCAATGACCTCCAAACTGGCTAAATATTTGATTGGATAGTCCCTAGAATGGATGAAACCTAAAATTTTATTACTGACTTCCGAAGGGCTTGGAAAAAAATTAAAACTCATACTTTGAAGAGTAGCATCTAGCTTTTGCTCTTGTTCAACTTGAACAATACTTGCATGTAGCTCAAACTCCTGGATACCCTTGAATCATAATTTTATTTTTCAAAGGGGGAAGGAAAACGTCCAAACAATGAGATAGCCTCTTCCATCACACTCTCAATCAATGCAACAACCTGAAGCTCCTCCGTACACTAGAAAGGAAGTTGCTCACTAAGATTATACAAATCAACTTCATGGGAAGTTTTTTGACTTGAGAGAATAGACTTACCCCCACCAAGACCGTATTCTTCCTTTGGCTCCATATCTGATTCTACTGATTTATTGATACAAAAGGGGTTGGACATGGTTTCTTCCACTTCTTGTTCTTGTTGTTCTTGATAATCTTCCTCCAAAGATGTTGGCATAGTATCTAGACATGAGCATAAAAACTCAATTTTAGCTTGAAACAGATCATCTTTGTGTTTTTCATTGCATTTTTGTGCAAGAGGACTAATTTTGAGTTCATGGAAACTCTCTTGAGGAAATAAAACCTCAAGGCCTTCAACCTCATGTTGTTGAATTATGACCATATTTATACTCTCCCCATCATGCTCAATAAAACATAGAAGATCATCAAATGAAGCTATGAAATTATGGCCTACATCACCTTTTTCAAACTCTTCAAGTTGTTGTCTTGATTCCTGAACCTACAAATTGCCACATTGCTTGATGTCCTCTTGTTGCTTCAAATCTTCATCCTTGTCAACAAAAGTAGGTAATTCATCAATCCAAGCTAAAGGTTGGTCCTCTGTAATAGCCTTTTGCACTTCCTCACCCTGCTACCCTGAATGAACTATCAAAACATTTGGACCAATTCCAATAGAAGGAGGAGGATCATTAGCTAAAAATATATATATATCCATCTTGAGAGGTCTTCCCTTGTTCAATCCTTTGTTGCTCTAACCAGTAATACTCCATAGCTAAATGCAAGGGATTTACATTTTTAAACTTCTCCATGATGAGTAAGCTATCCTGATTAATGGGCTGCTCTGTTACTATATCAGGCTATTGTAACTGATTAATTTCCTCAATCCTTAAAGGATGAAGGCTTATGAAACTTGGAATCTCAACTACAAGAGGGTCAAGTGGCTCATTTTTTTTTAAACTTGGGAATTTATAATTGTGAACCTCTTCTTAAACAGGCTGCTCTAGAATAGTGGGAATTGTTTGAATCTATTCTTCTTTTCCAGCAGCTCTCTACTTATCAAAACTCACCTCATGTAGTTGGAATTAATACTCTGAGTAAGCCTGACTACTTTGCACCTGAGCTGACAAAAGTTTCATTTGCTCCTCCCTAGCAACTATCTCCCCTTCAAGACCTTCTTCAAACTGCATCCTCTACATCTTCAATTCTTGATCATAAAAATAGGCTTGTTCAGCCATTTCTTGCTGCTACATGATGATCCTTTTCTACTTCTTGATGTCAACCAACATCCCATTCATGTGTGAGAACACATTACCAATATCATTAATCTTCATGCAGTCAAGACTTTGGCTTAGATCCCACAATGTGTGACCAAACTGTTTTATCAGATCCAACACATCTTGGTAAGGGTGCACTTTTGGTTGGTTATATGAATAATCATGATGGTTGGCATCAAAAACCTTTTCTTGGTGTTGAGTTTGATCATATATTGGCTAATAATGAGATTGAGTGGGGATGGGAGGGTGGAAATCATATGGAATATGTTGGTAACTTGTTGTCATAGGGTTATTTGAGATGAAACCAACAAGTTGTTCAATGTGATATGGCTAGTAAGAAGGCATATATACATGATTCTCATGGAATGGAGGTGAAAATCCATTATAGTACTAATAACTAGACATTGCAAAGGCAAAACATGAAGCAAATGCAAGCCTAGGTAGCAAACCTAATTTATTTGCAGGTATCTAGACTGTTGAAACCAGCTGTTATAAGGTCAGAGTCGTCATGGTGTTCTTTGTACTAAAAAGGCTGATAATACTAAGAAAAGCACCAAATTTCTCAATACTATGATATCCTCAATGATGTACTAGCTTTTCTGCTATTTCCCAAACTCAGAGTTGCCATGATATGTTGATGTTAAACTCTGAAAGGCCTAAAACTCACTGGTTGCATATCAAAAACCAGCAGCAACATGTATTCTTTAAACTGTCCTAATTTGAAGTCCCACTGGGCTTGCCAAAACTTTTATCTACTAAAGTTTCTCCCTAACTAAGCTACAGGACTTAGCGCTCTAGAGAAACATTGGAATGATCCCAAGGTGTGGGTTCCTTATACAAGATCAAACCTCTAAAGCAGGCCGGCTTCCTATGGTGTGACCTAAACTAATCACTTTACTAGGAAAAGGGGTAAGAAGGAGTATGTAAACTGAAAACTACTCCTATGGTGATGCACCAAACTAAAAAGGACTATGAAAATTCAGACTTGCATACACTTGCCAATTATGACAGAGAATAAACTGCACAACTTTTTATTGTATGCTTAAGCATAAATATTTCACAAAAAAGGTTTGAATGCATAAACTTTTTTAAAAGGAAATAAAACCTTCACAATTTAAAAGCTATGTGCAACTTTAAAACATAATTTGTAACCTACATTAACATACTTTTGGAAAAAAGGCATAAAGACATGAGACAAAGCTACTAGGAAATGAAAATAATTCACAAGTAACTTGATCAATCACCTAATAATACACAATACTACAAGAATACGAAGGTAAAACTTGAATCAATAGTATCCAAGGTGTTATCTATATTTCATATCCCAAAATGAGTTACAAAGTATTGTCTTTTCTCCAAAGGACTCGTGATCAAGGGAAAATTCTAAAATAGTGTTAGAGGGGTTAGCACAATAACATCAAAATTCCTATGAAATAACAAAGCACAATGGAAGTAATGTGAAGACAAAAGGGACCATGTTACCCTAAGTCTCCACCTTCCATGATTGACCTTTGTTACACCTCCTAGCTTGCAGAAGATAAAAATGCCCTCAGATTTATGTGAGCAACTATGACTAAAGACTAAGCCCTATGCAAGTGTTGAAGGATTTGCAGAAAATAAAATGACCCTACAATGGACTAAAATGACTATGGCTGTAAGTGACTATGACTGTAAAACTAATAGTAGCATAAATTGAAATCTAAACCTGAGAGAGACTAAGAGTGCAAGAGACTAAGAGAGCCAGGAGGAGCAAATGAGATCAAAATTGCCCTTTTATGAAAACTGCAATTTTGAACGTGTGGCCAGGATGAAAAGATGACAAAAACCCTAAGATCAATGCTTAAGATTGAATGTTGCTGTGCATTAGGGGATTATTATAAGATAATTCAATCAAGGGTCAAAATTAAATGAGATGTCAAAAGACAAGAATAAATTTGAAAGATAAGATTGGCATAGAAAAAGAGGTTGCTGGAGAAATTAAATAATAAAATTTATTTACTCCAGTTGACCAGTAAATAATTAAATAATAAAGATATTATTTAATTATGGAGGAATGTGACAAAATAATTGTTTTGAATTAAATAATGATTTTAATTCAAAATTCAAGAGGATTGACTAAAATAAATAAATCAAATTTATTTAGTTTTGATGAGAGAAAAAGCTAATGAATATTTAAATAATTAGAATAATTATTTAATTATAGTGGAAAGTGGACAAAATTAAATAAATAAGAATTTGTTTAATTTTTAGAAGAAGGGGATTTAATTAGTGACGTAATTAAAATTTATTTAATTAATCAAGAAGACATAAATGACAAAAGGGAATTAAATAAATTATGAAATTTATTTAATTTAAAGGAAGACTTAGATAATTAATGACATATTAGATAAATAAATAATATTTATTTATTTAATAATCAAGGAGAAACAAAATGACATGAATTAATTAAATAATTATGAATTATTTAACCAATAGTCGAATGTGGACCGAGGACATAATTAAATAACTTAATTATGCTAGGACGAAAGTGGTAAAAATGAAGCTTGCAGGCCTAGGTCATTTTTAGGTGTCTACATTTTGCCCCTCTTTGTCATAATGTCGCTTGTCGCATTGTGACAAAGAAAATAAGTCAAAAATATGCCCCAGTGCAAAATAAGATGAGGAAGAATGACGAGGAGGGTTACGGTATGCCCCCTCGAGAGGACAGACAGGTTCCAAGAACATAAGTGTGCTCTCGAAATTAATGAGAAGACTAGAATATGAAGAGACAAAGAAATGTTAGTGCAAAAGATATGGATGATGATATGGATGCAATGCCTATATGAGACGAGTGAGAGAAGATGACAAGACTAAAGAAGATGTATGTTAGTTCCTAGACCAAATCCTTCAAAACATTGCCATAGGTCTAATGTTTATTGCTCTTAATCATCATTGGGCGAACTGTTGTAATGGCCAATAAACACCATGATATGACATAGATCAAGGTGTGCAAGGTCGTACCATTACCTAAGACGAACAGTCACAGACAAGGATGATCATGACTCACACTAGGAGCATGCTTGCCCCAGTCTTGTTGTCATAATCAACCACAAGCAGAAAAAGACAAGGACAACTCATGAAACGTCACTGCTTCTCTAAATCCCGTTTCTAGGATCTCCTTGAGAAACTAGTAGCATGATTGTCAAAATACAAAAAGAAAGAGTCCTTACCATGATATGTCGTTGTTTTTCTAAATCCCAAAATCAGGACCTCGCTGAGAAACTAGTAGTCATGCGTGTCAATTGACATGATACGTCGCTACTTCTCTAAATCCTGCTTAGTGGGATCTCGCTGAAAAACTAATATCATGATAAAAGATAAAAACAAATGCCAAGTGTTTGCCAAGTGTGTCTGGATGCCGAGTGCATTGATGTGTCAATGTAAATTTAAATGATGCCAAGATGACAAATGCCAAGGGTTGCCATATTCAGGAAGGACACATCCTGAATAATGTCGATGTCTAAGAAGGACACATCCTAAAACACCAATGTCAGAGTTTTGTTCTTCAGAAGGACACATCTAAAAGAACGTTGTTGTCGAGAGGAATGATCCTTAAGTGTTAGAAAGGATCCCTCGAAAATGTCAAATGATAGGGACGATGCCTAG
>VDFB02009654.1:0-39369 GCA_007258455.2 Sequoia sempervirens | reverse complement strand
GTAACCCGCAACAACTAGATTTCCATCTTGCAGCATAAGGATTGCAGACAATTGCAGGGGAGAGATCAGAATAGTTGAAGTGTGACATTTCTAGAAGAGGACGAAGGTGATCATTCAAATTATCCATTGTGAGTCACCATAGCATGTTCTTGTCTACCCAATAGGACTACTAGAAGGAGAAGAAATTTTTTTTGGGCAAGACTAACCCATGACATGGCAGTCCCCAAGAACATGTCTTTGTCATGGTGGTTAACTGTTAGACCATAGTTCTATTTCAATTTTTATTTTTTTATCTTTATTTTTTTTCTTTTAAGACTAAGTCCTCTTCCTATCTTTGAGGGAGAGTGGATAGATACTTTATGATTCTGTTTTCAGCCCTGGACGAATAAGACTCCTCATAGACATTGTATAGTGGGATCTTTTTTTGAGGAGTAAATCTAGTTGATAGTTAATAGTTTCTAGTAGTTGTTGATCATTGTTAGTTTTTTGTTACCAGTTGTAGCAGAGTATATGTATTGTTGAATGAGAATTCTTTAGTAGATCCTTGGAAAATTATATGTAATAGTTCAGAGTTTTTATGCAATACAAGAGTTAGTTCAATACCATGATTTGTTGATTAAGTAGTAAGTGTTTGATGTCTTTTGTGGAAGAAATAACTCAAGCAAGTGCCACTTGACATACTGCTAATCCACTCTATTTCCTATTATTAGATTAATTAATACATTATTGAATCTACTTTAAAAGGTAATTTCCAATTATATGCATGTAGAATTCATGAATGTAATTCTATAGTTTGGATTGAATTATATAAGTTCATGTTTGTTGCATTCTCTAAAGAAATTAGTTACAATTCAATTTTAGAAGTTAACAGTTACAATCTTGATTGATAGGTACCTGTAGCATAAGGTAGAAACTTATATTTATTTCCCCTATTTTACAAATTAGTGTTTCATTTCCTTTTCTAGCTTTTACATTTTTTTGTACATGTGTAATCACCTATACTCCATTGATATAGGACGTGTTTAGAATCCATGGATGCATATATTGTGCTAGCATTGTCTAAACTTTACTAGTCCTTGCTTTATAATTAAATGAAGCCTCTTGTAAAAGATGAAATTTCAGTTAGGAATCCACCCTCTTAATTGTGTGTTTACCTATAGCACCAAGTTAATTAGACATTAGAGAGGCCCTACACTCCTCACCTCCATTTTTCTAAATGTTGGACTTTGAAGATTGACAAAATTGATCCACTATATTCTAAGTAAAAATATATCAACATTATATATCTTTTGGAAGGCCTTTAATAACCATTCTTTCATCTCTTCATCATCACAAGGAGACACTCACTTAAGCCTCAACACATATCATTTGGGATTTAGAGCATAAAATACCATGTGAAATAGTGTTTTCATAGTGTATCACTATTATGTCCCAATGGGCCTAAATGCTCCTCATATAATCCCAAATCAAGTTCCCTACTATGAATCATTTACTTCAACTACCCAAGCATGTTGTCAAATGTCTTGTAAATCTCTCAAAGACTAGGATAGTTCATATTAGCATATGTAATAACCTAAATAATAAGATTTTGACCTTCACAACATTTGAGGTCCTTTATTGCATCCTTCAAACTGAAATTGGAAGTTTGTATCCTTGTGCGTCCCTAAAAGATCAATAGCTCTAATAAAATAAGATTCAAGTACACATATGATTGATATCGATGAATAACCAATGTCTTACATTAGTCCACCCACTCGTTATGATTAAACATGTCCATAACCAATTTTTTCTCATTTCCTCCAACAAATTTACCTTATAACACACCATCAAGAAGGGTGATGCATAATTTATATTTTCTATGGAGAATGTGAGGGACCAATCAAATTTGTATTTTACAACATTTCTTTGAAATAGAGAAAATGTGCCACATGAAATGGGTTGGCATGGTCAAAGAAAATTTTGGGAACCTAATAATATTACAATTCCCATGATTTCCCATTCAACATACCTAAAATTGTCTTCAACCTCACCAATCTTCCTCTTTCCTCTTGTAGAAACTTCACTAGTAATCAAATAAGGGATGGATTTTGTAGACTCGTTTGCATACTATTAGATCTTCCTTCACCCTCTATAACCAATATATTTAACTACACTTTCTCACCTATGGTTATCTTTGGAAAAACATTAAACATTGTCATGTAATACCCAAGACATGACTAATTGCCTTGCACCCTATGAAATATTTCTTGTGCAAATGACTCATCCAAACTCTACTAACCCCTAAATTTTTATTTTTATCTTTGTCTAATTTTTTTACAAATTGAAGAAGGGGCTTGGGATTTTTGAATAATCCCTTTGCATAATGTCTTAAGAGGAGAAAAAAATTCAAATGGTTATATGGTTGTCCCACTTCACCCACAACTTGATGAAGCCCTAATTATTGTGTGTTCCCTAATAACATTTTCATTTTCACTACCAACATTGCAATTCATGGTGTTAGTTGAGGAAAAATGAGTGCAAACTAAAAAAAACTTCAATTTAAAATTGTAATAAATTATTTTTTAATCTTTAGAAAAAATTAAAAACCTTCCTACCTTGCAACATTTTCTCTTCTTCTTCTCACTATTCATTTTTTTCTCTTTTTCTCTTTCACTCTTTAGTGCTCACAAATGGCCGCAATTAGGGAATGTATTTGGTGGTGGTTGTGTTTTATATTTTTAAAGAAAGGGAAGTATTTAGAGTTTTGAAAGGGGTTTGTGGTCCTTATGGGGCCCAAAACCTCTCTTTTTTTAATTTTTAAATATTGAAAAAAAAACACAACAAAAACTAACTCATGTCTTCCAAGAAAATGTGATCAAGGGACATCTTTGACTTATGTGATTTTCCCCAAATGTACCTAGCTTGGATTTTTTTGTTTTTGAGGCATTTCCAAATGGAAGGAAATGATAGGAGAGTGAATTAGGGATGTTTCTGATGTATATCTACATTCTTAGAATGTCTAAGTTACAAGGATGATCACGAAAGATCAAGGGACACTTCCCCATATTACATAGGAAAAATTGATTATTCTATACCATTAGTAAGAATGTATGCCTAGGATGGCCAAAATAGAAACCAAATCTTGTCTATATTACAAGCTTGGAGTATACTTAGGCCACCAAAAAATGGGGAAACTTCTAAGAACCAATGTGTTTATAGATAATCTAAGAAAGTACTCATGAATCTGAGTTTAAGTGTTAGGCTCAAAATGTGTAGTCAAGACTCTGCCTCAACTGGGTCCAATAACCAAGACTTACAACTCTACTAAAACTCACAAAATTTCAAGGACTCACAAGTCATAACTATCAAACTCAACCAAGTAAATCCAAAAAAAGCAATCAAATCAAACTTTTCAAAAAAATAAAACATTTTTTAAGATATAATTTTTAATCAAAATCTTTTCACCAAGTCCAAGTCCAAATCAAAAAGCAACTTGTTGAGCTTTCACTAAGTCTAATTCCTAGTCAAAAATACAACTTGCCACACTTTCACCAGGTCTAGTTATCAACACCATGCAAATAATATAATGCCAATTTCAGGCTAATAGGCCTCCACTATGCATTCTACAAAACCTAAATGAAGCCCTAGAAAATATCATGTCTAAGTAGAGCACTAAATTCCCTCAAAAAAAGAGAATTTTGAGGAGCAAGCTATAAAAAAATTGTATGATGGAATTTGGTAAGGGAAATTCAAATTGTCTAGAATTGTGAATAGACCAAAGCATACATGTGAAAGGGACTTAAGGCATAACACCAACCCCACCTACATGTATCTAGCCAAAATCATGCAAACAAGGTTCATATAGAGAAAAAACATATGGTGAAAGCATGTCAAGATATCATAAAAAATTCCAAGAAGGGTTTGGCATTAACTTTATGTGAAATCAATAGAACCCCTGGCAATCCATTTCATTAATTCACCTCCAGGCACCTGAACGCCACGAATACCGCTCAAACCCGGCGATGATGATCGCCACAGCCTGAACAGCCAGGAAAGGCCACCAAAACAAAATAAAATGTCCAAAGGGCAAAGAGTTTTAGGGATGCGTTGCGCGATGACCGTGCCAACTCAGTTCTCATTGTTCAACCCAAACGGCCCCAACACCGAGAATGAGGTACCTACGTCTACCCGCGCTATTTCCTGAAGAACCCAGCACCATTCCTCTGCCTAGAAGGACTCACTCAGTACAAATGGTCCAGCCCACAGCACCCACGGCTTCCCAAGGAAAAGAAACTATGGAAAGCTGCATTAATTTGAACTCATTTATTTGTTAATGGGAGTCTGAGGTTTATTTTAAATCATTCAAAAGAAAAGTTTCTTGAAACCAACATTTAACTACAATATTTAATGCTTTAATTCTAAACCTGTAAGTGCAATAAAAACCTCAATTCACCATGAGCTTATAAAATATTAACAAACCAAATTTCATAAGATAAAAGAGCAACACATTTGCATATATTTTGTATTAATAATAGAGTCAAAATGATATACAAGCACATGACAATGATAACCAAAAGCAACATCAAGTACAATTATTGCAACAACAACAGTTAACACCAAAAATACCTTACAAGTTGCTTTATACCAACTACCAAGTGTACTAATGTAATGAAAATAAAATTTGTATCCATGGTGTCTTCGCTCAACCTTCAAATGAAGTTTTCATGCACGGTAAAAGGGTTATTCCTCATGCCTAGAAGACCAAAGGGTTTTTTACCTCTAGTATTTGCAAATATGAGGCTTTTCACCCTCATATCTAATAACTTTGAACATGTTCTTTGCGAAATATTAGGAATTTAATATAAATAATAGAATGAATCCTCTCAATAGCATGATCGACCTTGACAACATAAATAATTGTAGTCAAAATGAGCTCCCACTCAAAACAACAATTGGGATTCATTACGACTAACAAAGCTAGGTTTGTAGCCACCATAATAAATGAAGCTTCATTGTCATCCACCATTGATGTCATAGAAAAATTAAATTTGATCAACAAAATATAAACAATGTTTTCATAGGCAAGGAAACAAAACATGCCATTAAGGGTGCTCAATGATGTGTACAGAGATAGGTGGGAAGATTAGGGAAAAAGGGAAAGAACATCAAAGTTCATGAGATGAGGATACCATCTATCATGTCCCTTCCCAATTAAGTCAACCAACTTCCAATTTAATTAAGGTGTTTTTTAACACCACTGAAAATATGTTAATTAATAAAATAATAATCAAAATAATCAAAATCAAAATTATTAAATAAAAGAATTTTGAATTTCAAATTTGGGACCTTGCACCTTGTCAATGCAAGTATATATTTCATTTTTGGTGGTTGGGTTTTTTTTTTTTTTTTTAAAAAATTTATAGATAAGTGTTACCAAAAGAGAGGGGGTAATGCCCAAATACATACCAACTAAATACATTATGCCCATAGGCCACATCGTTTATCACTATTAACAACATCACTTCATAGACATTGTAACATTAACTACCCCTAACCGCCAAAATAAACTCCTACCAATGTTGTTAGAGAGAAGGACACAACAACCCCAAAAATAAACCAATAAACTTGTTGAATGTGAATCCTCCTAAAAGCCACATCAAAATCCTACGCCACCAGGCTACGATTTAAAATAGCCAGAAGATCCCCTAGCTCTGTTACATGCCTTAAACTATCGATGCCGATCCAAGCCCGATCAATATCCATAAACCAGGAAAAAGCTTCCAAATTATTGTTTATGACTCCAGCACGGTATACTTCCCAAGCATCTGCCATGAAGTTCGTTGCCACCTCAGCCTCAGCTCCCACCACCCCCTCCTCCAAAGCCAGGTCCAGATCAAAGAAGGCTCTCAGAAAACTTACCCAACCACTCGATCGTAACTCCATAGTGGCGTTAGCAATAGCAGATACATTGATACCAACAACAATCCTATTGAGCCTCACCGACACCCACTCCTTTGATTCGTTCACATCTACCAGGACCCCAATGATAGTTTAATATATTCTACCATCACACCAGTGTTGAATCACTCCTAGCACCTTCGAAACAAATGCAACGATTGCGTTATAAACTTCTTGGTTCTGAAGCACGAAGAGTCGATTACATTGATTTGCTAGGGGCTCCTTAGCACAAACATAAGCAACTCCAAATTGAAAAACCATGTTTGATTGTTCCTTACTAACGTCTCATACAAGATATCCCGAAGCCATATATAGTTGAACTAAATCAGCTTAACCAAATGAGTATAAAAAGGACCAAAGGTCCATTCCATCAAGAACCAGGCAACACAGAGTTGTATCTGCCGCTCCAAACCAACGCATGACTTACGAGGAACAAGAAGCTGCCAGTTTCAGTTCAGCACAGACAAGATATCAGATAGACAGAACAACCGTATGGCAATTCATAGTCTAGAATAGTATTGAGATACGAATAGACTCCTGCCATTGACAATCCAGTCCACACAATGTACAATCCATATCCTCTTGGGGATTACATTGACAACTTCTCCTAGTCACTAGCCACCAAATCCTGAAGTCCGTTCCAACATTCCGCCTCAGAATCGATGATGAGCCCATCCACTTGCCCTACACCAGCATTCGCCAAATAGTCAACAGCTTTATTAGCTTCTCTAAAGGTGTGTCCTAACTTAAAATTTTTGAATTTACCTAGAAGTTCCTTGATTTGGACAACCCAATAGTCGAGCATCCAACTTGGAGATCTGTTGTTTATTATAGCTTGGATGCAAATCATTGAGTCTCCCTCAATTTCAATTGACGTAATTCCCTTACTGACACATAATTGAATTCCCATTAGTAGTGCTTCAAACTCTGCAACATTATTAGAGAAAACCCCCAATTTTTTGGAGGCTGCCCAAACACATTCTCCCGCACGGTCTCTAATAATACACCCGACCCCCATAGCACCAGGATTCCCCTTAGCCGCCCCATCGAAATTCAATTTCCAAGGAAGATCCATAGGCCCCTTCCAACACACTGATTTTTTGTCAACCTTATCTGTTGAGGGCATGCAAATATTTTGTCTTCTTAGATTATTCCAAGCTTTCTGAATTTCTTCATCCCATCTTGTGAACTTCGAATGAGCGTTCAATCTTGTCCTATTATTTGCCACCTCGATAATTGCAACCTTCAATTTTTCAATTAACCTATTGTTTTCAAGTGCTTCACCTCTGAATATTCTCCTATTCCTTTCTTTCCATATATGCCATATTACCAGTGAAGGTGCCAACACCCAAAGGCTATGCCAATAACCATTTCTATTGCCAATCTTCCACGCGTTAAGGAAATCACTCAATTTCTCTTGTCTCGGGCCAAGTATTGAAAATGAATTCTGAAGCCAATCCCAACATTCCATTGCAGTAGGACATAAAAGAAAAAAATGATCAACATCTTCTTCATTATGTTCCAACAACACACAACGAGTTGGGCCTGCAACTCCCATCCTTTTTAAATGATCCATTGTTAAGCACCTCTTATGAAAGACCACCCAGAGAAAAGCACCAGCCTTGGGAAGCACAGCTTGGTCCCAACATAATTTCGCCAGCCAATCTATTCTTGCTCCAATTTCCGCCTGAATTTGATATCCCAACTTAGCAGAGTACTCCCTAGACTTTGCCCCACACCATACAATAGAATCTTCTTCTTTGGACATCAACACGACCCGATTGATTAATTCATCCAAGATAGCCTCCAGTTTCATATGATCTAAATGCAGATGCATCAAACTTTTCCAATTCACCCTCCCACCGTCAGTGTAGTCCTCCAAATTAAAATACCTAGCAACTTCAATACCCCCATCTTTCTCCAACTACCCCACTTCTGATTCTAAATCAAATTGCTCTGCCAAACTCTTGTAGCCGTTCCAAGAATCAGTCCAGAACCTTGCCATATTTCTGTTACCAATTCTCCATGATAAATGCCTTGTGATCAATGGACGACATTTGTTAATGAATTTCCAAAATGTTGAGCCACCCCTTATTGTTCCTCCTGTTAAAATCCTAGAAGGAGAGTCATTGTCGAGGTATTTGCTTTGAGCTATACGACACCACAGTTTCTCTGGTTGCCTATACATTTTCCATACCAACTTTGCGCCCAAAGCAGTGTTTTGCCTTCCAATCCTCCTTAGACCTGCGCCACCCTCAATTTTAGGCTTGCAAGCAGTATCCCACCCAATCAGTGGGATTTTCTTCAATTCATTTGACCCTTCCCATACAAATCTTTTTAGAATCTTCTCTAGACCCTCTTCTATCTTCTTTGGAGCCTCATAACAGGCTAATGTGAAGATTGGAATAGTTGAGAGCACAGACTTAGTCATGGTTAGCCTGCCCGCCAAAGTTAACCATTTGTTTTTCCATGATAGCACCTTAGTTCTACATTTATTCAAACTTTGTTCCAATTATTAGATTTGCATGCCCCATCAAAAATCTGTACTCCAAGAAACCTGGCAGGGAGCTTATCAATTTGGAACCCCATAACTGTGGCAATAGCTTTCTGAATATGAACCTTTGTGTTGAAGAAGTATATTCTAGATTTCTCTTTGTTCATTTTTTTCCCTTACTGCAGTTCATATTCATCCAAAGTTGCTTTGATACACTTAGCCTCCCTCATACTAGACTCACCAAACAAAGTTGTATCGTTAGCAAATTGAGTATGTGTGATTTGCTCCACATTTAGAGCCACAGTGATACCCCTCCATTCGAGTTGAAGTCTACGCCTTTTGATTGCACAACTAAGAGATTTTTCCATGATAACAAATAGAGAAGGGGATAGAGGATCCCCCGACGCAAACCATTGGTAGCCCCAAAGAAACCATGCAATGAACCATTAATCAGAACAAAAAATCTTACCGAAGAGATGCACTGTTTGATCAATAAACAACATTGATTGCTAAAGCCCATACGTTGCATAACTTTTAACAGGAATTCCCATGTGACTTTATCATACACCTTACTAACATCCAACTTAATTACCATGCCAACTGTTTTGTTCACTTTTAGCGAGTGCACCACTTCACTAATGAGAAGAATACTATACGTAATCTCTCTCCACCGAACAAAGCCATTTTTCTCAGGAGCAATGATTTTACATAATAACTTCTTAAGTCGATTTTCCATTACTTTTGCAATTATCTTATAGGTTGTATTGCAAAGACAGATTGGTCTATAATCCCCAAATTTTTGACATTCAGGCTTTTTGGGGATGAGGGCTAAAACCGTATTGTTGAGATCCTTAACAAATTTCCCTAACCTTCTGAAATCTTCCACCAATAGCCACAGATCCTTACCTAAGAAGCCCCAAAAATTTTGAAAAAACGTAGCTGGAAATCCATCTGGGCCAGGGGCCTTGTTGGGATGTAATTGAAACAAGGAAACCTTGACTTCATCCAACGAAACCGGTTCATCCAACATGGCATTGTCCTCGCTGGCCACCCTCCTTTCAATTGAATCCAGAATGCCTCCTTCACCATAACTAAAAGTGTGCTCACCTAGCAAATTTTTAAAGAAGGCCACCACCTCTAATCCCACCTTAGTAGTACCATGTTTCAAGGATCCATCCTGAGAATGAATTGATTTGATTTTGTTCGCCGCTCTTCGAGCCAGTACTGATGCATGAAATTTTTTTGAATTTAAATCACCATCCTAAAGCCAAACTTCTCTTGATTTATCCCTCCAAAAGATTTCCTCCCTCTTAAGAAATTCAACAAGTTCGTTCTTTAGATCCTTATCATGCAAAAATTCCTCGTTTCTCATACCCTCTCTAATCACCTTCTTATTTAAGGCCTGCAGATCACCCTCAACTCTTGCCTTCTCAGAAAAAATGTTCATGAATTTTTCCCTGTTCCATTCTTTAAGTTTTTGTTTCATATATTGCAATTTTTTAACAAGTTTGAAGCTAGATGAGCCCCCAACTCGATATTCTTTCCACCATATTTCTAACAATCTCAATAACCCATCATCTCGCCACCACATATTCATAAACCTAAATATTGACTTTGGTAAGTCAGATCCACTACAGAGATTGACTTCGACAAGAAAGTGAGCCAAAATAGAGTTTGGAAGTATGTGAGTTTCAATGGTGGAATAGAGGTTGCGCCACCCTAGGGATATCAGGAATCTGTCCAGTCTTTCTGAAATTGTCGTGAAGTACTTACGCCTGTTGGTCCATGTGAATACACCGTTCGAAGTCTGACAATCATCCAATCTTGAGCAAACAACAAACCTCCTGAAATCTAGCATTACTTGGGATTCCGACCTTAGCCCACCACTTTTTTCTGAGATATCCAAGACTGCATTAAATCGCCTCCAACGATGAGTTTTGGAATTGAAAGGTAGCTTATGAAGCCCAAAATCTCTGACCAAACCGAAGCTTTCTCCTTTGTACCAATGGGGCCATAAATATTGGTAAGTATGAATGAAAGGTTTAGACTCATACTGAAAATTTATGTCGCAAGCCAATTCGCTTGTGTACACAGTACTTTTACCGATACCTCAGATTCCTTCCAAATTATCCCTAAACCCCCAGAGGTGCCAACCAATTCTTGAAAGTAGCCATTCCATGATCTAATGTATTTCAGAAAACCCCCTGCCTCAGTTTGTGACAATTTAGTTTCTTGCAAAATAATTACATCGCTTAGGCCAGTCTACAACTGACGCCTTACCAGGTGTCATTTGCCAGGGGTCGTTAGGCCCTTGACATTCCAAGTAATTATCTTCATTGCTTCCCAAGGGAGGCCGATCCTCCCTTGGTACTTAAAAATGATTTAACGCTAGGATAATTTCTAGCAACTGCCTCTTCTTCCCTCAATTGCTTGATCGATTTTCTTCCTCGGGATTTCCCTTGTTTTCCGAATTTTCCCATAGCCAAATGCAAAATTGTTGTTTGGGTAATGCTTATTTCATCAATAATATCTAATTCATCCTCATGTTCTGACTTAGTGTCAGAATCTGACTAGGAGTTATTGTTTTCCACCTGAGCTTCTTCCTGATTGTCCAATTTCACCATTTCTTCTGAGGGTTGAATTGTAATGGGCACCCTGGTTGCATCTTGATCTGCACAAGCCCCCGCATATTTCTTTTCCTTGGATTCCTTCAAACCCGGAACCAACACGTTTGTCGCAAAAGGAACGATTTTCATTTCTTCCACCCTTCTATTGTTTTCCTTCTCCTCTTTCCTAAATTCCTTCTTTCCTTGCCTAGCTTTGCATGAATTCTCATTGTGCATCCTTGAACCACAGCGAATGCAAAACCATTTATCCACTTCTACTTCCACATCCTGGTTCCAGAGATTTCTCCTTCCATCTGTAGTTTAATTGTTTGAGGGATAGTATTGATTGCGGCAATCTTCAATCTTGCATATTTGTATAGATCGCCATCAATGATATCCATATCAATGTCCAGCAAAGTGCCCAACGACCTTCCAATTTTTTCCAAGCACTCACCATTCCAATATTCAAATGGAAAGTTGTATAAACAGATCCAAACTAGTTGGTTATATGGTTTTAGTCGAGTAGGGTCAAAAATTTTCCTCGAGGGTTGCATGTAAAGCGGGAGCTTGTCCAAATGCCACAAACCGTCTTCTGTGATTCTTTGCTTTGATTCTTCGTCTGCAAAAACCACCACAAAGAAAATTTTTGGCAGAAACCTTAGTAATACTTCCATTTGCCATTTCGCCTTTATCCAGTCCCTAATTTCAGCCCTACTGGGACTGCCCCCAATGAAACGACATATTAGGGAAAAATCCCTTAAAAATTTTGCATCGTTTTTTATTTCCTAAGTTACATCGATTATCGGAGATTCCAAACACCTCGTTGATCTAGGGTTTTGCCCATCTTAGACTGGACCCTGGACTCCCCACATGAGCTCTCTTCCTTCATTGTGAAATCTATCTTTTTCCTTCCACACCTACTTGTTCCACTTTTATGATGGTGGAGGCCAAGGGTTGGTTGGACCTTTCTACCATGAATCTTCCTAAAACAACCCGCCTATCTTCGCTGATTCTTCTAATTGGAGTATCATGTCAGCCAATGACAGACCTTGAGCCGCCCCATTTTTAGATGTCGGCTCGGTTGTTGCTGATGGTGCTGACAACCCAACAAGCTATTAGAAAACCCATTGTGATATATGATGATCACTCTCAGGACACTAGAAACTCTAGTTTTTCCGGACCAATTCTATTTTCCCAAATTTTATTTATTATTACTACCATTATTTAATTCTCATTAACCTAAATATAATTATATATAAACAAATAATTACTTACTTTAAAAACAATTTAAAAGTTATAAAATTAAAGAATAACTTATATTAACAAGCACTTTTATGGAGTTAGATCCCCGCCTTCTTGAGTGTGTCTGTTTGTAGGGAAAATAGTGAAAATTGGCAAAAGAGGACATAGAGTGCAGAGGTTTGTATTGCAAGAGACAATCATTATTAAATCTCGCTTTCCTATCTTTGCAAATCGATCACTTGCAGAAAGGAAGGCAATTCTAGAAATGGGCTTCTCTCGGACTGAGAATATTGAAGTCTTCAAATGATTAAGTTGTATCTGTTTCTAAACCAGTGAATAGCCATCAATGGGATTTGGTCAATTGTTAGAGACAAAAGATAAGATTTTGAATCAAATTCTAGTGAATTGGGAAAACTGGCATTCATCTTCAACTGGTTCTACTGTGAGATTGAATATTACAGAACCCTGACTTGATTTGGGAAGTTTTGTGTAACAAATCTGGCCTATATAAGAAGAGTACACAGATGAAGCAACTCAACGGAGATGGTCTTGTCAGTCTGGAAGGAGAAATGTGGGCTCAACATAGTAGAATTATCAATCCTGCTTTCCATATTGACAAATTGAAAGTTTGCTCTTTTGTTCTTTTCTTTGGTCACTATCATTCAAGTCATTGCTTGGAGACACTGTGTCTTGTTATTGTTAGCTTAGGTTCATGACAGTTTTGAGGGGGAGAGTTATTTTTCTTTGAAAACGGTTTTGATACACCATAGAGCAGCTTAAGAAAAGGACATTAACAGATATATATTCCCATTGTATTATCTATGTGGAAGAGGACGGGTTGAAGCAAATCTACAACCACATGACCAGGTTTGAAGTTTAATTTATCACATGATTGGTGGAAGTAGTTTCTTTGATTTTTACAGATTGAAAATTGAAATATGTTTCCAAGAAAAATACTTGGATCAACTGAAAACCTAGAAACTGCCCCAACTTCTTGAAAAAAATAAAACTGAAAAACCCAAAGCATTAGCCATACCCTTAATCTTTTACCTCTAAAAAATTTAGAAGCAAAGAAATACCAAAACAGTATCACATAAGTATCGCTGCAGGGAATGATAAACAAAAGACATGAATTAAGCTTGGGCTAGTAGGACAATAAAAAATTACCCTTTATTTTTCATCTTACTCTTGGTTTACGAATGATTATTTGTATCTTTGTAAATTTTGTGAATGGTTCAGTAATTCCTTACAGAGACAAATCATTTTGAAGGAGATCAAAGATGAGTGAGTGGATAGCTAAGATTGATCTTTGCACAACTAAAATTTCCAGATTAGTCTTTGTGCTAAGTATATGTAAATTTGCATACATGATCTGGTATGTGAAAGTTCAGTACCAAATGGCAAGCCTGCGACAGCTACGCCTGAAGGCTCGAGGAAATGCAGAAAGTCTAAGGTTGTCACAATCACCTCCAAAAAGAAAACATAAGATACATGAGTTGGGAAATTAAAAAATAGAGTGATACATGATTTTGGGAAAACCAAAAATAAAAAGTTGCTTTAGATAATGATAAAAAATAATCATTGGTTTAAAAAAAAAAAACAAAGGACCTGTTTGTTCAAGCCCATTTGCAGGTATAGACATGAAGATGAAATGGACTCTGCATCAATAGATATTTTCAAGTTTCAAAGTTGTTAAAAGCATCCCCCAATTACATCTGACGTCAGCCACTTTCTCTGGATTCGCTGGGACTAAACCTTCTCCATTTGAAGACCTTGTCACTATCATACAATTGTGCTTTCCACTTGAATCCCCATGAGTTTGTCTTGCTCTGGTATTAAAATGGTGCATAATTTGCTACAAAATTGTGCTTTGTGAACTACAAATCACCAAATTTTGTTTATGCTTTGTTTTAGAACTATTGTTAGTCCTTTGAAAGGTATGTGATTAAGAAAATTAAACTTAGGAAACATTTCAAACACACATACACGCTGGAAAACCACAATCTTACCATGGAAAATCTCCACTAATATGCAAAATGTGGAAGCATAAACAAGGTAGTGAGCTATTTTCCTGTGAAGGTTTTAACCAAAGCAATTTCTGCTATAACAACCAAGAAAAGATGTTGAGACCGTTGTAAATAATAATCTGCCGGAAGACTTTCTTCACTCTCAGATTCAACCATTAATCTCATTTTTTACTGCACAACAAAGGAAAAATGATTTGTGTGATTAGACACTCTGATTATCATACCCACAAATTGTTTTGGCAAAAACAGAGCAGCAACACTTAAGTTGTACGAAGATCATACACACAAACTGAAATTGAGTTTTTATTATTAATGTCTGCAATTAATCACACATAATAATGAGACTGAAGTAAAATCTATTACAACAAATCAAGCTAAACAAACAAAACAAAAACAAATAACCACAAAAAATAATGGCACTGAACATTGTATCTATTGCACTTCTAAACAAAATTAAAAATTAAAAAATTAAAAAAAGCTAAACAATCAAAGTCAATATCAAATTTAAAATCAAACTACTTGCGAAAGAAATCTGTAATATATTTAAAAACTAATCATCCTTTATTTTTTCTAATAATTATTTTCCTTACAGGTGTTCCAATGCATACAATGAACTCCAGCTTCAATACAGTGAATGAAGTTGATCTCCTCTGTTTTCTTATTCAGAGGATTTTGAAGCCTTCAAAAGCATCTAATGCGTTGCTTCAAAGCACAACCAATGCTAGATCCAACAGAAAATAAAATATCTTCCATTTAGTTGCACCAAAAGCCAAACTACAATCAAGTTTATGATATTTAAAGGAGCAGGCAGCAACTAGCCCAGACAACAGAATTAAAAAACAACCAGTGTCACTATGTAGAAATAAAACTAAATCAAGCAAGACTGCAAAAAAACTAAAAACTTCAGTGAACTCCATACCTTAAAGTACCCTACCGGTGAATTAAACTTCAATCCGCCAAAACCCAATACAAAGCAAAACCAATTAGATAAAGGATATCTCAAAGAAATGTGATAGATTGCAGGATATGTACAAAATAGATTTTTTAAAAGAATTTAAAAACTTACAAGCAAATAGTAGTAGTTGTAATTCTGAAGCTTACAACTTCCGCCAACATCCTGCCTGCCTGTGATGAAACTGGAGTTTTGGAACACAAGGATGTTATAGCCTGCAAAGCAAAAAAGATACATGTACAACAGAAACAAGAAATCTAAACATAAATATATAATAAATGAAATTTGCAAATGAATAAGAGGAAAAATAACATGAACCTTTGAGTAGAGAAATACAATGATTTGAAATATATTTTTGGAACAGGAAAAATATTACCAGATCATTGCTAAAAATATTACCACAAATTTCAAAGCTAATGGATTTACATTGTGCAATAACAAAACTACATTGGCAATGGGGACTCAAAAAAGCAATAATTAAAATTGCATCCCTGTCATATAATCCCCATTGCAAGAGACGTAAACCTAAAATATATTGTAGGATATGCATAGAATGGGCCTTTTTTTACCTTGTTTACAAACCTGACTTCTACAACAATCTCTGTATCGAGAGCCATTAGAACATCTCGGTGGCCTTCACCAGTTCTATGCATGCTTTAGACTTCCTGAAAAATGATGAGAATAGAAGGTGCTCTGGTGGGCGGTTATGTTCTCCCAGCAACCCCGCAATGCACTTTATATTGTATAGTCCACACACTTCCTATTAAATTCATTCCATTTGGTTTCAGTTTTTTCCCTTTGTATATAGTTGCTTGGATGGCTCAAATAGACTTCAACAAATAGTATGTGTTACAGTTGTTGGGAATAATAATCTGCTTTTCAAGATTCATCTCCATTCTTTTGTAAGGAATCATATGGTCTAGTAGTCATATTGTATCTTTTGAGAAAATTTTAGAGAAATTCGCTTTCCTGCACTAGCAGGTTATGAAGGTAATAGCAAGATAAAATAATATTATGATAGCAGAGATAAAAACAATTAACAGAGGAAAAACAGAGCACTCAATTCTATATTTTGTAGGCTGCTAAAATACTATCTTTATTCATGTATATATAAAGGAAGAACTAAACAATTACATTGATCGTTGTATCTGAAAATATAATGTGAAAACTATAAACTAAGCATGTAGATTACATGCATTATTCTCTACAATGAAGACAATCAGTTTGGCGGTGGAAGCCAAGTTTATTAACAGTTACCAAATAACATTGATATCAACACAGTTTTTGAACTTCAAATTTTTGTTAGATCTTAAATAAAATGAAGGGTTAATATGGGGCGTTATCTTCTTGCAAATTAGAAGTACTACGGGCACATGTGAGCTGGCAAGATATCCATACACTAAAGGCCATATGAGGAAACACTAACCAAATAAAATAGTCAATAGACACAAATTTGTCCATAAAAGTATTTGAGGATCCACTGTTGGCAAAACACAATATTATTCCTATAAACACAACACACACGATCTATGACTTTCACTATTAAGCCAAGTGAATGGAAGTGTAAATATAGGAAAAAAATCTCTTAACCCAAATTCATATTGGATTGACCTGCCCAAGAATACAGCTCTTTCACTAGAAACATCAAATGTAAGATTCTTAATTTGGATATAAACCCTCACGTAATAGCTAGAATATAATGGAGCAATTTAGATTATTACGACTTAGAATTGTTATATTGTTGCCATTTGAGTTCAAGCTATATAGATTGTTGTCATTTGTATTGTTATAACCAAATTATTAATTGAAACAATCTACACCAAGGTAATATAGATTGTTGCCATTTGTATTGTATATACAAATTATTAATTGAAACAATCTACATCCAGAGCAATTTAGATTGTTGCATAGGACACAACCCCACACATCATCTATCCTCGAAACTCAGAGAAACACCAAAATTAACAGACATCACATAGATAACAACCATAGGCAAGAGATGAATCAAAAGGCATGATAATGAAATGAGAGGGGGAGGATGCTACTGCATGAATCCCTAATCCAACACCTGGGATAAAAGGCTTGAAGGGTGCACAACCTGTTTTCTCAGAAGTTGTAGTTGCTCCTCTGCTTCCCCATATGACCCTGCTGCTAGGAGAATGAGAGAGTAAAATCTGTTGGAGTGTTGCGGTAGGAAGCAATCACCCTAGACTCATATAAAGCTCAAGGGCCAAGTCTAACACTCTCTACCCTCCTGCTACTGCTCGCAACCTCTTCTCCACTAGCACACTTGTTCCAACCCCACATTGTCCCAAAGAACCTCCCATCTGCCATTCCAATAATTACAAACCCTCAAAACTCTAACTCAACCACAACTCCATTGTGCAGTAGACTGCAGTACCAACAAGCTGTCAAATATCCAATAGCCCAAAACAATATGAAATATATCAATTTATAAAGAAATGAAATAAATCATGAACAAACAAGGAAAACAGATCTAAGAACTCTCGGCATCACTATAATGAAAAATCCACTCAATTTTGTCCAAAGCCTTCCCAAAGTTGATTTTGATTTTGATTATGCCAGAGAGTTACAAAGCCATAGAATACTAAAACTCCTTACAGTTGATCATTAGTCGGTACTTCTATTTTTGGAGCCTATGAAATGTGTTTCATATTCTTCACATAATTCCATACAAGTAAACCATGCTTCAACAATCACAATGTTAACAAGAAATAGTTATCCTTTTTGACCTATATGTGTCTACACAAAATATAAGGAGCCATTAAAATTGATTAGTGACTTCAATTCCAATACATAACATTAAACAACTAATTTTCCAACAGTTTTTTTTGTCCAACATCTTTGCACAAACACAATTAGGGCTTATAAAACCCTCCCATTTTTAGGTCAAAATCAACTGAAACTAATATGTTCATTACTATTGCCTAAAAGGTTCACAAAAATAAAACTAAAATGGAAACTATTATAAATTAAACTTAATCTAACCACAAAGTAAAAGAAATAACAAAAAGAATAGTGTATCAAACACAAATCTTGACAATAGAGATACATAAATAAAGTAGACTAAAATGTACTAGGAGCATTCAATTCTCTGCTTTGATTATAAACTGTTCAAAATGAAAAATAACAAAATTTGAGATTTATTAAGGCATAATGCAAGAGATATATGTTAAAGACTAAATTACTTAATTGTTATATCACTAAATATGAAAGGTTCAAAATTTCAAATAGTGAATACGAACAAACTCTCCAATGGAATTTAATAAATGCAATAGTTTCTGCTGTGTGGTCACAAAAATAGCTTCTATTCCCTTCTTTTCTCTGTAGTGACTCTTTTAAACGTTTTGTTTGTATGCTCTAATTCAATAGTAGGCTCTCTGATCAGAACACTTTCCATATTTTCTACTTTCTATTTCTCTACTTCTCAAGCTGCTCTCCAGTCTAGTACTGGACCTTATAAACTTGGTGTATTTTGAAAAACACAAGGCAATGACATGCCCAAGCATGTCAGTTGAGACTTGTATCTAAGAGATATTTGAAAAAGCAGACAAAAATAGTGGAGATGGGATGAACATACCAAAGAGTCATCATGCAGCCTGATAAATATGATGGTTACACTGACAAAGTGTCATAGGTTGAGTTGGTGTCTCCGAAGAGCAAATATGTGTGATAGAGAATAATAGGAGGATCTAAAAATTTGTATTCTCTAGAACACTAAAAACAATTGGGGAGGATCTTCTACAGTCATACTTCCTAATTGTGCAGCTATAACTGAAGGTGCAACAAAATACAAAAATTATAGAAATACAATGGACAAAGGCATTGTGTCATACAAAAATACATAGAAAATAATAAAAATGTTATTGAGTAGGCATGAGACACTTACTTTGCATATGCAACACTCTTGTTTCCTTTCCACATGCCTATACTCTTCAGTCTGCACACACACATATTTAATCCATCATTAATTTCCCTGAATTCTAATAATCTATTTTATTTTAAAGTAAAGATAATAATAATATGTGTATGGAAAACATGGAAGGTATACTTTCATATGGCAGAGTTGCATTTGCAATCATAACAATATCATGTTGCTTCTTCTACTTCACCACTTCTTCTGCAATTGCATGCCACCTCCTTGAAAGAAATTTCTGCCTCAATTTCAAGGCAACAGTTCTAGATATGGATAACACTCTATGAAGTGAATTTAGTATCAAGCACAAGCACAAGTAGAAAACAGTCGAAATAAGAAGCAAAGTTCCTTACTAGGGATTCACACAGATGGCAAATAATATTGAAAGAGATCGCCTGCTCAGTCCTTCAGCACATGCCCTCACCGAATACATTATTTAAACACTCCTTTTAAATCTTGCAAAGCTTTTAATACATGTCAATTCCCTGTTTTGATGCTTCCATGCAAAAGACATGCAGTGCTCAACAACCATGAGTCGCAGCCAGATGCCTGGAAATATCAGTATTCCCTGCCACGTCAAAACACAACCAGTTGCACGTGCCCTACGTGCAGCTAACAATGATGAACCTTAGCACTATTCTTTAATTGTTCCCTCACTGTGCCTCATTGGACGGTATTTCTGAAAATTTGGGAGAAAATTTATTTTATTTTTCTAACCAAGAAAATGCAATAGCCCAATCATAAATAAGCTTATAACTATTTTCAAGAAAATCAAATCAGCAAGAAAACTCACAAACATTAGGAAGTGGATTGATTTTTGACTCCCTTGTAAATTAAATCGGGGGGTATTAGAGTCAGTTATTTTTTTCAGTTGCAAAAGAGATTAAAGGTGCATTGGCCATAGTCTGGTACAGAGTGGTATTGTGTGAGAAGTGCATACAAACAATTCTTTTTTAAATGTGCACGGGAAACATGTCCCCTAGAGCCCTCGCATCCCCATCCCCATCCCAAAATGCTGTTGAACATAGGAACAATATGCAGACTTATACGCTCATGCCCCATGCTTAAGTAAAGGATAAAAGCTAAGCATTGACAGAATGAATTCCCGTTTTTGAATGACCATGGCAACCTGTGGATACAAGCGTATAGCACATGATAATGTGAGGTGATAATGTTGCTGCCAAAGCATTTGAGGAGTGTACAATGCTAAAACTGGGCAAACAAATTATGACACTCTGAGCTAAAAATGCTATTATACCGAATGCCAAAAAAGCCCCGAACTACTGCGACAAAGAGACAACACTCCATGAGCCCTGTTATCTCTAAACCTAAGCTTGAACCTATTTCAAATTAGTGGACCCTGGTTTTTTAATACCAAATTTTGGAACTAAGTATCATTGGTTCTCTCTGGTTTCAAATTTCATCTATGACATACCGCTTAAACCCTAAGCTTGTAAACAGAATGATAATGTTTCTTACATATATGCAAACTGCAAATAACAAACCGTATTGCACAAAAAGCAGACATAAGATATAATTGAATGGAAGGATAGTACAATTGATTGTTTTGAAAACTTCCTATCATGTAGTCCCCATTGCAATAGATGCAACCCTAGAGTATATAGTAGGATATGAAAAAATACTAACTCTTTTTACTCTTGTTTCCATGATTTTCTCCCAGCTAGCTTGCAACAGAATGTATGAATCACAGAACAATACATCTAGGCAGGGAATACATCTGGAAGGAGAGGAGCATATAGACAAATGGTTTCTCGCAACACACATTGTAATAAGACAAAGTATTTATGAAATGTATCAATACCTTGCAATATGGTAGCTTTCTTTGTAACAGGTAAGAAGACTCCTCTGTAGCACAAACTGATCACAGATAAAATATGGTAGCACCTTCTGAGGCAACCCAGGATACACGGTGTTAGGCTCTTAGTGATTTGAAGCCTCCTGTCCATGCATAGCTGCAAGATGTGCAAGCATTATGATGCCACGCACCCAGCTCAGATCCATGTGCCCCTTCAGAAAAACGGACTGACAGCTTTCGTCTGCACATCTGCAAAATGAACGACACCTAACTGGAAGAATGCCACCTGACGCCATGAAGAATGCCTGCTTGCAAAATGTGAAAGCAATATGCAGCCACGCGCCCATCTCGTCCATGTGCCGCCCTTGAAAAAACCAGACAAAAATTTAGGGAAACAACTATAATATTTCACCCTCTCCCGATGATTGGACAGACTGTTTAAAATTAATGCAAAAACATTTAGACCCCCAGAAAATTAGGCTCTCGTGAATCCGGGGCAAGATAAATTCTATTTTTTTTCCTTAAAAAAATAAACGATAAAACAAAATTTTGTATTAGCGTTGTTTTATAGCCCGCGCCCAGTTCCCAAGACACCAGTAAAATTGCACTTTGGTCTATCGAAAACATTAGTCTCTTGCTTATAAAGGAAGGGACTAATAAATACATTTTAAATCCTATATCTATATATATATATATATTCTCTAAAAGGGAAGGAAGAGGGAATATAAATATAGAATATGCATTTTCTAAGAAATCTATATATACACATTTTAAGAATAAATTTAAAGGTTATGAATATAAAGAATATCTTATATAAAGAATTTAGTTTATTTCTTACAAATAAATATTATTAATTTCCCTAATGGAAAGAAGGAGGAATTTAAATAAAGAGATAATATCTTTTAAAGAATTCTTAGAATTTACGTGGGTCTATATCCCTAAATAAAATCTTATTTGAAGTAGTAGAATCTTTAGTAAAGGTATAGGGATATATTCCCCTCACTTTATTTTAAGGAATATTATAGCCTAGTGAATAATATGATGCATAATATGATGCTTTTAAACATTATAGTGCCTTCTCATGGGGTGGATATTAAGGCACTTTTTCCCAACTCCATCCTATATTAAGGTTCACATATAATAAAAGATTTTCCTTCACATAAAGAAAAAATCAATTATAATCATATATTTATTTCTAACATGTAGCAAAATATAATGGCATGAGATTCCACACCATTCATCCTGGCACAAGTGGCTGCTTGAACTATTGTCTCAACACTCGTTTTCCACTCTATAACATTTAACTATGGTTTTCAATGGTAAATTTGCTAAGGTCAGTTTTTTTTTACCTTCATCTATAGATCATGCCTTTGATGATGGGGCAAACAGAGTTAATAACAAAAATAAATGTATTGCCCACTGCTTGATTTTTTTTTTTTTGAAACACTGGGCTTCTCAGTGTGGTAAGGATTAGCGTGATACTCAGCCATTTTCTTTCTTGCACCAAAATTTCATTTTCCCTTATTCTTACTTACTTATCTGTTCTAAATACTTAATGGGTGATGATTTGGTTTATGTTGCAATAGCAGGACAACACCCTAAGGATAAGAATACATGTTCGCAGCATCATGAGTTGAACAAGTTCTTTGTTTTAGAAGGGAGTAACTCCCAACCCCAATGTATGTGTCTACTTATGGTTGCACAAGAGAATATTACTCTGTGCATATATCTAAGACAAAACTCATTTACTGCATAAGACAACATAATACTAATATTGCATACTCTTAAATTATTTTCCCTTGTTCTGATTATTCCTCATAGATACCCAATGCAATAAAATTCTCCAGTTTTCTTAAATATTGATAAACTCTATTTTTTTTAACTGAATAGAGATATAAAATTCGAGAATTTCCTATGACCAAATATTATGCCTATACCTTCCATGCAACTAGATTTACTACTATGGACATATTATCTTGATATTCTACAAAACTGAAATACCACCATGTAAAACAAAAGAGGGAAAGACTTGTAAAAGAGAATATAGTCCTGCTTTTAAAGGAAACGTCCATAAATGTTTTGAACAAAATACTAACGTTATTTTCTTGTTTCTTTCCTTAAACTAGTAAAACAAAATGATATTTACGTTTCTATATTTTTGAGTATATTGAAAATGAATAAATGCCTAATGAGCAACACACGTTTTCATCAAAAGTAGAATAACAAATTTACATTATGGTTCTGTCCATATTGAATAATACCTGAAGTAAAACACCTGTTTAATTCCAACATCATGAAGTCATATACATGAGACCTTTCAATAGAATAAGATATATATTTATATCTTCACAACATGCATGGTTTCTTTCTTACAACCATATGGAAAAATGTAAATATATGAGTATATATATATTTTTAAAACAGAATAGAAACTACTTTCTCAAAGGTAAAACATGCATTTATTTCTTTCATACAATAAGGAAATTTTCTCTACTCACACATACAAAATATGTATTTGTAGCTTACATAACTAGATTGACATTAGCATACAAGACATGGGATTCTCTTTCTTTTCTTTCTCATTAAATCCTTATCAAACCCATCACTCTACCAAGATGATTTACACATAGACTCTTTACAATAGTCTTTCAAGGGTATGACATTCAACTTCAAAAGGGCATATTTACTTTGACATAATAACACTATCTTAAAGCACAAGAAACATAGCTATTCCAAGAACTGTTTAGCTCTTTCCTGCAAAAATACACAAACTTTTTCTCTAGATGCCAATGGGGAGCTCACCTCCCAACCTTTGGTTGGAAAACCAAGCACCCCTGAGTTAGCAGGCAACCGAGGGAACCGGGTACAAACAAAACCAAGCAAAACAATATTTACACACACAAGATTATTTTTACACCCACCAAAGGGATTTTCACATAACTTTAGGATTCCATCAAGAATCCAAAGTGGGGAATGGAGGGTGGACTATGCACTCCGTATGGGGACTTATAATAATAGCAACAAGAACAAGTCAATAGCATACTCCTATCATTTTACATGCAATCCTTCTTTAATATCTTCTCTTTCTCCAAAACCCATACCACCAAAACCACTTCTACCATTTCACAATTACATATGGGTACTCATACCCTTTTTTAGTCTCTCCTCTTAAGGAGGAATTAAACTTCCCCATGGAGGTTCCTACTCCATACCATCCCCAACGAGGGATGCTCTTCTCAAATTTTGAGCCTATCCTTAAACAACCATTTTTCCCATCACATAAACCACATTCAACAACACAAGAAAACAAGCACCAAAAGCATTTTGAAATAAGCATACAAGCAAAACACAAGAGATAAAATACTAAGCACATTTTGCGTACACATGTAATCTTTCAAATAAAAACATAGAGAAACAGAAAGAGTGGTGAATCTACTCAAAACCAAGCTTAGGGAAGGATGGTTTGAGGATCCACACAACTCCTCTTCTTCCAAGTTTTTTCTTCAAACTTCTCAACCCCCAAAATTCAACCAAAATCAAGAATGGAAAAAGAATCCCATAACCTTTGTTTTGAGTTTTCTTTATAGGAACTCAAGTTTGAATTCCTTTGAATAAGGAGATGACATTTTTCAACCTCCCATCCACTCTCCTAGGCACACTCACCCATGCATTCTCACACATGTGTGAGAACTTGGGAGCCTTTCAAGGCAACTTGGAGAAGTGGGGATGGAAAAAGACTAGTCCCCATCCCACTTCCCAAAACCTTATTTTCATCAAACGTCTTTAAAGCCTCAAAAAGAGTGTCCAATTTTGAGACTGATCCAAGATTTTGAGCTAAAAAGGTACCTACCCTAGGGACCTTAAACCCATAAAAACACTTAAAAAATATCACTTTTCAATCCCCAAAAAGTGCCTAAAAGTTCAAATCCTAGTTTTTCCACTTGGATGGACAAATCACCTCCTAGATGGACTAACATGGTAATAAAAATTAATTTACAAGCATTCACAATTTACATCACGAATAAAATACATCACATAATGAAACTATAGTCCCTCCAAATGGACTATAGTTTGGTTTCACT
Organism: Sequoia sempervirens; assembly: GCA_007258455.2. Classification (NCBI taxonomy): domain Eukaryota; kingdom Viridiplantae; phylum Streptophyta; class Pinopsida; order Cupressales; family Cupressaceae; genus Sequoia; species Sequoia sempervirens. The sequence goes on along the minus strand of VDFB02009654.1, from coordinate 14,276 downwards.
AGTTAAATTACTTAGGGTTCCAAGGGTCACCTTCAATTTTCATTGGCCATGGAAAGTGTACCTGCACACTCAATGCACACATTAATCCATCCAAATAATTCATATTTATATAAAAATCAAACCATCACATTCACACAAGTTTCATAATTCACATACCATAAAGATCCAATAACATAATTGAAAAATCATTAGCCACCTATCTTATCTCATTTTCATTAACCATAATTTTCATACTCATCCAATTGCAACATGATTGGTTCACACCACTTGTTTCATTCATTCATCATCAAGTTTTCAGATTCAAATTAAACAAACTCAATAACCAACATAAAATTATATCAATCATCATAGTCAGATTGCTAAGCATGTAGCATAATCAAAATCAAATCATCATATGAACTTAAACATTTAAATATCTTGTCATCAGTGGTATCAATAGCCATAGACAATAACCAAACTGAATATAATCCAAGTACTAGATGTAGCATAGGAGTGGGCCTCACAATGTGGATGACCTGAAACACTCTGTACAAGAGAAAGATGAAATCAGATGAAGACAATGAAAAATGATTTAATGACAATTTAATTTACAATTCATCATAAAATTAAATTACCATCATATCTGGGTCTAGATGCTCTGGTGCACTTGAACCAACCTCCAAATTCTTTGAATCAATCTACATAAACAAGACAAAAAAAGTTGAAATTAGATGTAAGTCTACAATTAAAAATGATTTAATTCAATTTAATTTATAATTTATCATATTTTAATTGTACTGTATTATGAGGTTGTGTACCCTCTTCTCCAAGACCTGTTTGTACATGCTCAACTACAAAATGTGTCTCATGCTATAAAAGAAAAAGAATTTTAAACATGTATTAGCTCATAATATATATATATATATATATATTCAATTTAAAATTTAAAATTAAAGTTATTCAAAATATATAATTTGTAATTGACTTTAAACATAATAAAAAAGTTAAATTACCATGATATCTAGAGCCTGCTCTTCATGTCCTCTTGGAGGTGTAACCATAACCAGGTCATGGCAGAAAGTCGCACTAACAAAGTCCTACAAGATCAAATTTAAAGCATGTATACTTGAATTAGGTTAAAATATATATATTCAAGTTTTCACATTTTGTGTAGAAAATTTTTTAAACAACTTGAAAATCAAAGGCCTCACGAGTAGCTGCAACATCTAATGTTTGTCCAATGCCCATTCTCATTGTGGCATCAACCTAGGCATACAAGTAGACATTTAACATTTATAATATTTACAAGTGTACATGCACATTTGCTATATAGTGAATTCAAAATTTATAATTGTAACTATACTAATGTAAGTTAAACAATTTACAATATAAATGTACCTGCCCCTGATCTACAATGCCCGATAGTGGAGGAGTGCTCGACAACCCCTTGGGTGAAATCGATGTGGAAACTGATTAACTCCCCTAAACCAACATAAATATTTTAAACATATGTCCATGATTCAATTATAAATTTAAAACTCAAGTTAAAAATCATTTCATATATAATTTAAAATTTTGAAATCAAAATACCCCATAAGGGTTGCCGACTAGGACTGGTGTCGATGTATGTACTCGCGGAGCGGATGATTGCCCCGTCATTAGTGTCATCTATACACCAAACAAGTTGATTGTTAAAATGTATTGCAAATTTTTCTTTGATATATACATTCATTAAAATTCTTATAAAATGAACATGTAGATGCATATTTACACCTGTGTCGCAGTGTCATTAGGGTGATGGTTTGTTGTAAGAAATTCTACAAATGAACTGATGCAACCAGATGAACCACCAAAATCTCCACATCCACTTGAACTAGGTGTGGCCTAATTAGGTCCATAGCATAATTGATGTCAACTAGTACATACATGTGGGACCCTCAACACTCCTAGAGTGGTACTCGGCCTAGCTCCATAAAACACTCCTCCATCATCGTCGTCTCTATGCTTCTTGCTCACTATTGCAGAAGCATGTTGATCAAGGTCTCTTGTGAGTGTACTAAGGGATCCTAATGTTGATACCACTGCTTGATGATGCATAGGTACAGGAATGGGAGGACCAAGAGCAACAACAAGGGGTTGTGCATGCATGGGGCATTAGGGATCAATCCTTGCCCCTAACCTTTGTTGTGGCATGTTGCCACCAACACTCTAAAATGATTTAAAATCAAAATAATTAGGTTTTTTCCCCATAACAAACTCTACATACAATTTCCTCAAAAAATACAATGGGCACTCCCAATTGACATGTGGTGGACTATCAAAAACCATATACCATTGATCCCAAAAAATTGCACTCATTTGTGGATGTATACACCACCTCATGGATATTCTAGATTTATTGGAGGAATGGGTTTCCGAGTAATAGGGTTGAGAAAGTAAGGGGCTAGGTGGGATTTTGTTATTTTAAGGTCTAAACTTTATTTATAGGAGAGATCATCTACATAAAATTGTCCCATCTGCTCTCTCTCTCATCGATGCCTATCTAGATCAAAATCAATAGTCCTGATGGCATCCACAACATTTTGCATCACAGATGCAAAATGTCTCATGTGTGGTGGAATCAATGCTTGATTTTTCATAGCATTGATTTTATTTTGAATGAATGCAACTTGATCATTTATGCATGCTCGCAAGCAAGCCTCATCAAATGCAACGGGTGCTAGAGGTGGGATATTAGGTGGAGGTGGAGGTGGAGGTGGAGGGGGAGGTGGAGGTGGGGGGGGAGGTGGAGGTGGAGGTGGTTGAGGTGTTGGATTGATGATATCATCAATGTTAAATTGATCCATGATATCAGATATAAGTGCACCTACATTAAACTATACAAAATTAACATGCAAACTTACAAAATTACAAAAAATAGTTAAATTTGAAACGCACATGCAAATTTGTTTAAATAGGATGTGCATACATATACATACACATACATATACATTGATTGAACTTGAGCATGTGCATACAAAATTCAAAATTTAACATGTACATACATTTAAAATAAAAAATACGATGCATAATTTGCATGCATACATCATTCAACTAAACTGTGTACATACATACTATGTCGTAGAAAAATGGTCCTTTGTCATTTTCATGGCCTTTTAGGTCTTGTTTCATTGTGTTGAAACTATGTTACTTTGATTTTATGTTGTATCATGGCTTGAACATGCTTATTTAGGTACTAAAACTCAAATAACGACGTCTTGTGAAGGTGTTGTGAAGTGTTGTAAGACATTTCCACATTCTTCTAGACTCTATTTGATACATTTCACCTAAAAGTCACCTTTTTACACATCAAGAAGTCCTCTATTGAAGTGTTGTAAAGTCTTATAACAAGCCTTCATGCTTTTCTAGGCACAATCTCCTTATTTACACCTTTCTCATGCTTTATTTTTTCTCGTTATGCCCTCATATGCTTAATTAAGTGTATCTTTGCATATTATCCTGATAAATAACATTAAACACAACATTATTTCCGATACATGGTTCTAGGTGGGACCCATTTTCCATGGGTGGTGAATGAGTCCCCCTTGGCCCCAAATTCAAAATATTTCAAATTTCCTTTTGGGATTTTATTAAAAGTCACTTAATGTCGGCTTGTGATGAGGTATGAATGGATAGTAAGGCACAAGAATTGTATAAATAAGTTATTTTCACCTCATTTTACATCTCCTCACTCAAGTATTCAATCTCCTAATTCATTCAAATAATCTCTTACATTCAAGCATCTTACATCATCAATTGAAGCAACTATTGAAGCATTTTAAAGCATCCATTGACATTACTTCAGACTTACAAGATCAAGGATTTGGTGAGTTAATAGCATTTTCATGTTGTTAGTTTACATTTACTTTGAATTTCATTTATTTCCATTGGGTTTGATTACCAAAGCGGGTTTTGACAAAGGAAAACCCCTATTTGCTAACCCTCCAACATTTTTCCCCTTTGCATGTGTCTTTGCAGCCTTTGTTTTGCAGATTTGACAAGCTTAAAGGTGTTAAAAAGTGGAAATCAAGCCAACTAGGCTCTTCAAGTCAACATATCACTATTTCAAGTTTATTGAGTGTTTTCTGTCTATTTCTTGCAAAATTGACTCCGGTAACCCGACATTCAGACATTCCCAAATCTGGTGTTGCAGAGTTGTCTGATTTTCTAGAAATCTAGGAGTGGACTAATTCACCACCCTTGGTGAATGAGTCCCACCTAAAGTCTGAAAATTTGTATTTTGTCAGATCCTGGATCCCGACTATCAAAAATTAGTTCCTGACACTTTTTCATCAGTTGGAGGACTGATTCGCCACCTTGGACGAATGAGTCCCACTGTGAAAAACTAGTAAAATTCATTAGCATTTTAGACATTCTAAACAACTCATATTTCATCCAGGTGCACTCAAATTTACCCCTGTACCTTCTATTTTGCATTATTTCTTCATTTTCATAGTTATTTACATATCACAATGTGTTTTCAAACATAACTTTAATTGCACTTTTGCATTCATTTTAGTTCATTCTAATCAGTCAAGTTCATTTACATCATATTATATAGCATACATCCTAATTTGAGTGTTACATAAGCATTTTGGGACCTAGATCTCTCTCCTTTTAGGTGGAAAACCCTAGAAGTGTAAGAGTAAGCATCTCCATTTTGGTGAACCTGACTTTTGAACACTTTAAATTTCTGATTGCATTCATATTTTTCCATTGCATTAGCATTCAATTAGGGCATTGATTTGTTATTTCATTCTAGGATCTTTCATTTTGCATTAGTGAAACATTCATTTAGTGTTCATTTTTGCATTCAATTTCATTGAAAAACTAAAAAAAATTGCATTCTTCATACTTTCTTACATTCTGTGTTGCATTTAGAATCATTCAAAAAATTTGAAAAACATAAAAAATTGCATCATGGGACTCATTCACCACCTAGGGCAAATCGGTCCCTCTACATTTCTAAAACAACATTTATGTAATCTCTTTGGCATTTTTCTGCATTACACTTTTATGTTTCTGCATTTTGTTTTCAATTACAAATTCTTTGTTTTCCCTCATTTATTGCTTCTTAGTTTATTGGCATTATGGCATTTTCTTTCAATAAGTTTTGGAATTCCCTAAAATCATTGGTAGACATGTCCAACTATACCTTTTGTTGTGACCTTAACAACCTTGAACATCTTCATGCTCCTTTAACTCCTCATGATTGTCCTCCTCATGATGTCGACATCATTAGAGAATATGATGTTAGCATGAATAAGTTCTACAATGATTGCTTTGACAACCTAGAAGCAAATGCAACCTTTTATCCCTCTATGAGATCACAAGAACTTCCTACTATTACATCACCTGATAACTTTGCATATTTACATCCTAAAATCAACATAGTACCTAAGGTTCCTCCCTCAAATGGACCTAGTTCCTCTCAACCACCACAATCCCAACCATTCTATGAGCACAAAGTCACAAAAAATCCTATCAACCTTGAAGAAACATATGGTAGAGGATTCACTATATTAAGTAAACAAGGTTGTCACATAAAACATGAGCATGACATTCATCAACTTCTTGAACAACAATCAACTGAAGCACATACAACAAGACTAGGATATCAAGATCCTTCTCATCCTGACAGACATCCTCTTCAACCTAGGAGAATTTGGGATGCTAGTACAGTGGTCTTGAATCCTCCTAATTTAAACATTTTCCTTCCCTGTGAACAACCATTATCTCCTTCTAATGGCAAGGATGTTAGGATCCCTATGGGTCCCCTTCCTCCTTCTATTCATGAAAAAGGAGAACCTAGTAAATGCAAACGACCATACAAATTGAAGAAGATAAATTTTCCTACACATCCTCCACTTGAATGTGAAAGGAGACTTCAACTGCTTTTAAATAAAGGTCTTATACTCTTACCACCTTCAAATAGGTTGGTCATTTGTTCTGATGATTCTTATATACAATATTGCAAATATCATCATATCCTTGGACATCAAACTGAAGAATGTCAGACATTGAAAGACATACTTAATAAGTATCACTTCACTAATACTAACTATTTCCCTATCATACCTTAAACCAATCTAAACCCCTTTTTCATGCTATAGTTGTAGAATTTCTTATTCTCATTATTGCATGACCCTTTCCCATCACCTATCTCGGCTCATTCTTTCCTTTCCACCTTGTGAGGGGCAAGACTTTGTTAGCCTTGTCCTTGTAATGCATTTGTTTTGTCTCTTAACTATGTTATTTCTTTTTCCACTTGTTCATCCAAGATTGAGAAACCAATAACCTAGTTAATGGTTGACTTACATTTACATTACTTTACCTTTATTTTTCTTTTTCTTTTCATGTGTGTATCTTGTTCCCCTGTATTGTGCATTTGATGTTTCTTCTCTTTGTACACTTCTTCTATTCGTGCCTCTATTCTTCTCCTTGTATCCTTGTCTTTTTCATTTTTTTTTGTGTTTTCCTTTTGGGGATGAATAGAAGCCCTATGTCTCTTCCATTTTGACCCAAACAGTCCTTGTCCTTTCAAATTTTTTTTGTTTTTTCCTTTTGGGGATGACGTAAAGCGTAGAGATGCCCTATGTCTCTTCCATGTTGACTCAAATGGTCCTTTTTTCTTCTTTTTTTCTTTTTCTTTTCTTGTGTTTTCCTTTTGGGGATGATACAAGGCATTGAGACCAAAATGTCTCCTTCATGTTGACCCAAAATATTTTTCATTTCCATTTTCTTTTCACTTGTGTTTTCCTTTTGAGGATGATGCAAATTGTTGAGACTGCAATGTCTCTTCCATGTTGACTGAAAATGGACTTTATTTTTCCTTTGTTTTTGATATCTTTGTGTCATTCTTCTATTTCTATGTGTATTTGGGGAATGATGATAGTTTTGCGCTCTTTCATAAAAACATTGCAGCAACGAGCATACTGACCCCAAATCCATAGACCCCTTATGTGTTTGGTGTTCTTTCTTTTCTGGGGGGAAACTTCCTCCTTTTGTTTCTTTTTCATTTTTCCTTGACATGACGTAGCTTTCCTTTGAAACATATGAATTGGCATAGAGCTTTCCAAGTTGGATCTCCTATCTTGTTTTCTTTTTGCCTTTTCTTTTCTTCTCTACTTTCAAGTAATTGCTCATAGAATGATGTGTAGCAATTCCTTTAAAGTGGGGTGCTTACATTACCATTATTTCATTGTGTATTCATGCTTCTTAGTGTATCCTTGTCACTTACGTGATGCGTTTCCCACTTTTTGGATGACAGTGGGTGTGATGTCCTTCATAAGTGTGATCTTTCTTAGCATATTACATTCCTCTTTATGGTTTGATGTGACGTACTGCATCCCCTAAGTTGTGAATATACTATTCTTTGATTGGTCCTCGCTTGGATACATTAGACACAATGTTCCCTAAGTGACTGACCTTGCATAAACTGAACAAGACTCCTTTGAACAATCTTTCACATTATTGCATTCTCATTCATCTACCTTGCATAACACAACATGCATGCCTGTGGAGCCATCTTATTTGTTTGGCCATGTTGCATAACACAACTTGCATGCCTATGGTGCCATCCTATTTTGTTTAAAACTTAAACCAACATTTACATTTTCATTTGGCTTTGTGGCACCTTGTTAAAGTTATCAAGTGGTATAAATTTAGCATGGTTGAGTAGGAAGCCCAACTAGTGGCATGAATTTTCCCCATAACCACTTTTGTGTTTGTAAGTGCATACCAACTAGCGTATGTATCTTACTTTTTGGGCTTTCTCACCCCGCGGAAAACTAGTTTCGTGGCCCCAGAGTGAGTACACATTCTCTTTTTCAAACAATCAGCCTAGATCTCTTTTCACAACTAGTTGGATTGATGATCGAAGCATCATTCAATTCATTTCAACACTTGTGTGTTCCTTTGTCCTTATGTCTAGTTTTCCATGGGATCTTTATCCTAGGGGCTTGATCATCCCTCTTTATTATTGTATTCCATCTTGCTAACGTAAGTGCATTTGAACCCTCTCATCGATGTTCATGGCTACTTTAGTGTGAGGAAGCAAGTTTGTCTTGTCACTAAAGTGGGGGCTAAATGTGTTGCAGAAAAATGGTCCTTTGTCATTTTCATGGCCTTTTAGGTCTTGTTTCATGGTGTTGAAACTATGTTGCTTTAATTTTATGTTGTATCATGGCTTGAACATGCTTATTTAGGTACTAAAACTCAAAGAAGGACATCTTGTGAAGGTGTTGTGAAGTGTTGTAAGACATTTCCACATTCTTCTAGACTCTATTTAATACATTTCACCTAAAAATCACCTTTTTACACATCAACAAGTCCTCTATTGAAGTGTTGTAAAGTCTTGTAACAAGCCTTCACACTTTTCTAGGCACAATCTCCTTATTTACACCTTTCTCATGCTTTATTTTGTCTCTTTATTCCCTCATATGCTTAATTAAGTGTATATTTGCATATTATCCTGACAAATAACATTAAACACAACATTATTTCTAATACATGGTTTTAGGTCCTAGGTGGGACCCATTCACCATGGGTGGCGAATGAGTCCCCCTTGGCCCCAAATTCAAAATATTTCAAATTTCCTTTCAAGATTTTATTAAAATTCACTTGATGTTGGCCTATGATGAGGTATGAATGGATAGTAAGGCACAAGAATTGTATAAATAAGTGATTTTCACCTCATTTTACATCTCCTCACTCAAGTATTCAATCTCCTAAGTCATTCAAATAATCTCTTACATTCAATCATCTTACATCATCAATTGAAGAAACTATTGAAGCACTTTGAAGCAGCCATTGACATTACTTTAGACTTACAAGATCAAGGATTTGGTGAGTTAATTGCATTTTCATGTTAGTTTACATTTCCTTTGCATTTCATTTATTTCTATTGGGTTTGATTACCAAAGTAGGGTTTGACCAAGGCAAACCCCTATTTGCTAACCCTCCAACATATTTCCCCTTTGCATGTGTCTTTGCAGCCTTTTTTTTGCAAATTTGACAAGCTTAAAGGTGTTGAAAAGTGGAAATCAAGTCAACTAGGCTCTTCAAGTCAACATATCACTATTTTAAGCTTATTGAGTGTTTTTTGTCTGTTTCCTGCAGAACTAACTCCAGCAACCCGACATTCAAACATTTCCAAATCTAGTGTTGTAGATTTGTTGTCTGATTTTCCAAAAATCTAGGAGTGGACTGATTCACCACCCTTGGTGAATGAGTCCCACTTGAACTCTAAAAATCTGTATTTTGTTAGATCCTAGATCTCGACTGTTAGAAATCAATTCTTGACACTTTTCCATCAATAGGAGGACTGATTCGCCACCTTGGGCAAATGATTCCCATTGTGAAAAACCAGTAAAATTCATCAGCATTCCAGACATTCCAGACAACTCATATTTCATCCAAGTGCACTTAGATTTACCCTTGTACCTTATGGTTTGCATTATTTCTTCATTTTCATAGTTATTTGCATATCACAATGTGTTTTCAAACATAACTTTAATTGCACTTTTGCATTCATTTTAGTTCATTCTAATCATTCAAGTTCATTTACATCATATCATATAGCATACATCCTAATTTGAGTGTTACATAAGCATTTTGGGACCTAGATCTCTCTCCTTTTAGGTGGAAAACCCTAGAAGTGTAAGAGTAAGCATCTCCTCTTTAGGTTCCCAAAATCTATGTCATGCATACAAATTTCAAAATTTTATATCTAGAACTATGCAATTTTAATACAAGTACATACTAAAAATAAAATTGAAACATTCACAAAAAGTTCATTTTATGTCTAACACATATATATATATATATATATATATTACATTTTTCCAATAGGAGAAATCATGATCTAGTAGATAGTCATAAAATATATACTATTATAAATTCATCATTATAAGTTCATAAATTCCACCAAATTCATAAATTCATGTCACTAAAAATATCCATCTGGAACCAAAATCATAAATTCGCATTACTAAAAATATTCATCCAACCAAATTTATAAATTCATCACACAAAATATCCATCGAACAAAATTCATAAATTCATAACTATAAGATCATTGTCTTTATTTAGAAACTATTGTGGCTCTCTCCTGCATCTCTTCATTTCTTTGTGTTTTCCTTTTCAGAATTGGAAGTTCTCCTCTCCTCTAGCCATTGTCGATGCTCATCTAAGATCCCATCCATAGCCCTAACAGCATCAACAATGGTTTGCATCCTAGATGCAAACATCCTCACAAGTGGTGTGACACATTCTTCATTTTGAATAATGTTGATTTGATCTTGGATAGTTCTAACATTGGCATTGATTCATGCTTGCAAATGAGCACCATCGATTTCAAGTGGTGGAGGTGGGGGGTTATGAGGTGGAGTGGGTGGAGGTGGAGGTGAAGGTGGTGGAGATGGATGGCATGGAGGTGGATTGCGAATATTATTGAATCGGTCCATGTGATCTCTAAGATATAAGTGAACCTGCATTAGATTTGTAATTTCAAAATTTAAGATACATGTTTAGGAAATACCCTTAAACCATTCAATATAAATGTCCTAATTGAATACAAATGATAAAATATGTAAGCCTCATTTATGTCTAAGGCATGTTACTTGAATGAAAAACAATTAACTATTAAATTAGGACAATTTATGAATGTTATAGGGTTTATGGTTTAGAGTTTAAGATTTAGGTTTTAGGGTAATAGGATGGCTTAAGGGGATCTATGTAGTAAGGTCCTAATACAAAATGACTTGGCTTTTAAGTGAACAAAATTTGGTGAAGATGCCCAAGGCAACCAAATTTCATTAAGGTCCAAAGCAACTTCACCAAATTTTATTCACTTGAGCCATATCATTTTGTCCTAGGAACTTACTAGACATAGATCCCCTTAAGCCATCCTATCACCCTAAACCATAAATTGATCAACCTAGATCATGAAATCTCATTCATATTATAATCTTGCATGATCTTATTATTGTTAAATTTAGTTGACTTGGGAAACTTCACCAAATTTTGAGAACTTATTTGATCCCCTTAAGAAATTTCATATTAGGACACCTTAATACATCCTCAAGTATGGCTTAAGGGGATCTATGTAGTAAGGTCCTAGTACAAAATGACATGGCTTAAGTGAATAAAATTTGGTGAACATGCCTAAGACAACCAAATTTCATTAAGGTCCTAGGCAACTTCACCAAATTTTATTCACTTGATCCATGTCAGTTTGTCCTAGGATCTTACTAGACATAGATCCCCTTAAGCCATCCTATCACCCTAAACCATAAATCGATCAACCTAGATCATGATTTATCTCATTCATATTATAATCATGCACAATCTTATTATTGTTAAATTTGGTTGGCTTGGGAAACTTCACCAAATTTTGAGAATTTATTTGATCCGCTTAAGAAATGTCATATTAGGACCCCTTAAGACATCGATTTACAGTTTAGGGTGATAGGATGGCTTAAGGGGATCTATTTCTAGTGAGGTACTAGGACAAAATGGCATGGCTCAAGTGGATAAAATTTGGTGAAGTTTCCCAAGGCAACCAAATTTCATTAAGGGCCTAAGAAAAAAATATGGCTTTAGGGTTTAAGGTTTAGAGTTTAGAGTTTAGAGTTTAGGGTAATAGGATAGCTTAAGGGAATCTATGTAGTAAGTTCCTACGAAAAAATTACATGGCTTAAGGGAATAAAATTTGGTTGATTTTCCTAAGGCAACCAAATTTCATTTTAAGGTCCTAGGACAAAATGAATGCTTTAGTGTTTAGGGTTTAGATTTTAGAGTTCAGGTTTTAGGGTTTAGGGAACTTAGGGTGAATTTTTGGTGTCCCTTGTAATAATGGACTTGCAAGTTAGTGAACAAAATTTTCTTGTGGAAGAGCTGATTGAGATAGCTCTTGTTTCAATTGATCAACCTAGATCATGAAATCTCATTCATATTATTATCTTGCACGATCTTATTATTGTTAAATTTGGTTGCCTTGGGAAACTTCACCAAATTTTGAGAAATTATTTGATCCCCTTAATAAATGTCATATTAGTACCCCTTAAGACATCGATTTACGATTTAGGGTGATAGGATGGCTTAAGGGGATCTATGTCTAGTGAGGTCCTAGGACAAAATGACATAGTTCAAGTGAATAAAATTTGGTGAAGTTTCCCAAGGCAACCAAATTTCATTGAGGGCCTAGGAAAAACTGATGGCTTTAGGGTTTAGGGTTTAGAGTTTAGAGTTTAGGGTTTATGGTAATAGGATGGCTTAAGGGGATCTATGTAGTAAGGTCCTACGATAAAATGGCATGGCTTAAGGGAATAAAATTTGGTGGATTTGCCTAAGGCAACCAAGTTTCATTTTAAGGTCCTAGGACAAAATGAATGCTTTAGTGTTAATGGTTTAGATTTTAAAGTTCAAGGTTTAGGGAACTTAGGGTGAAGTTTGGTGCCCTTGGAATAATGGACTTGCAAGTTAGTGACTAGTCTATGAATATTTTTCATTTTATGAATAGATTGACGATTTCTGTAATAGAAACACATAATTATGTATTATTAAGATTGAGTTTGATGTATATTTTAACTGGATATTTTTTAATTGAATATAAGATTATTTTATTTAACATTTTTTCATTAATATTTCCCACTTAAATGAATTTTATGATATAAAATGTATAATATAAAATTAGTTAACATTGAATCAAGTATTTTATTTTGGATTGTTTGGAATTGAAAGAACCTAAAAGAAAGAAAAGAAAAATATTTAGATTCTTTTAGTGTCTAGGCAACTAGTGCAAATTGATATTTTAGACTAAACTAGAAGCCTAATTAACAAGTAATTGACTAGAATGAGGGTTAAGATTGTCAAAATACAAGAGACAACACATGTAAACAAGAAATGGAAACAAGGCATGACTAAGAGAGATCAAAACATAAAATAGAAATGAATGGTGAATATTATCTAATTAAGTGACAATTAGAAATGTATTGTACAAGGATTTAGGAATTTGCTAACTAAATTTGCAAACAAACATTGATAAAATTTATGAATTGTAACTATTCTTTAACATGTTGTTTTCTAATCTAATTATCATTTAGCATTGAAAGTAAAGTTTAACATATTGTTTTCTCCATACAATGCAAATGAATTTCTTGAGCTCGAAATTAGGGTTTTCAAATGCAAAATGATTTTTTCGATTTCAATTTGGGTTTTAGCAATTTTTTTGTTTCAATTCAATTTAGGGTTTCAATCTAAGCAATTAGGGTTGTTAATGCAACTTTTTTGTTTCATTTCAAACTGGGGTTTTCAAATCCATTTTTTTTTGTTTGATTTGAATTCAAGGTTTCCAAAAGCTTGATTAGGGTTTCCAAATGCAATTTTTTTATTTCATTTCAATTTAGGGTTTTGAAATGCAAATTTTTGTTTCCTTTCAATTATGGTTTCAAATGCAATTTTTTGGTTTGATTGAACAATTTACGTTTCAAAAGCTAAATTTTGTTTCTAAAATACAATTCAAGGTTCATTTTTCCTTTCTATTCAATATCTTCAGGTTTCATTGCATTTTTTCATCTATTTCTACAATTCATCATTTCTACTGTTACGGGAAATAAAATGCTTAAAATGCCAAATAAATTAGGAAAAAACATGGTAAAATCTATTCTTCTATTAAAAATTTCAATAAAAAATGAAAAAAAGCTAAAAAGTGGGGGTGGAGGCATACCTGGAGGTTGTTTTTAACAGTCGTCACCCACCAAATCGGGATCCCATGCGTAGAGCAAAATGAAGTTTTGTTTGTTTTTTAAAAAATAAATACCATCTCAAAATGGGATCCCAATTATTACAAAATACAAATTGGGATCCTATTTTGTACTAATCGGGATCCTATTCCATGTCCATCGGTTCGAGACCCTTTAACAAATGGGATCTTGATTTTTAAAAAGCAGGATCCCGTTTGGAATTTAGGCTCAGGATCCCGAAGCTAAACGGGATCCTAATTTTTAAATATTGGGATCTCGTTTATTAAAAACGGGATCCCATTCTTGCAATTCCAATTTCATTTTTTGGCTAAGGAAAAAACTTCCACATTTCATGGACTCAACTTTGTGCACTTACTCAAAAACTCCACACCCAAAGAGATCCAATGCTTGTATTAATCTTCAAATGAATTATACATCAATACAACACTCCTCTCTAAATTTTTTGTAGCACTTTGTTACTCTGTTAACCTAGAAAACTAACTCATGAAACCA
>VDFB02009651.1:0-33712 GCA_007258455.2 Sequoia sempervirens | reverse complement strand
AGTACCTGATAAACTATTTGCGCATTGGAAAACCTCTGAAGCAGCTGACTGGCGAGGGATGGGGGCCAACGGGAGGAGATCTAACTCAATTGGAACTGATGGGCCGCCATTAGATTGTCCACTTATACCAATTCTGATTCCCAGACCAAGCGTCGTATCACAATCCTGATCCACTGCACCCATTACTTCCATAACCTCTCTTACCCTAAACCTCACAAGATGCAATTATGTGGATTTGCAGAGCAATAGATAGGATGAGAGAAGATGGGACTTTGTAGGAGAGCCAAACACTTTATGATTCGGGGATCACACTCTTGATTTGGATGACAACAAAAGTAATAATGAGAAGGAGGAGAAGGAGCAATCGGAGCAAGGAAGAAAGAGGCGACGTGCAGCCCTTCCTATCTCGTTAAAGTCGGTATCTCAAAAACACATGGGCCAAGCTCAGACACCTTGAACGTTAAAAGGAAATAAAAGTGTACGGCTCTAGATTTGAGCTGTGAAATCAGATGTATAGGAATAAACTATACGATTGTCCAATCTCATGGAATAACTGCCTTTGAAAATGTACATTCCAACACAATTTTAAAAGAAAAATCTTCAGAGTAAACGGCGGATCTCTCTTGATGTACCCATTGTTTAGTAAATTGGTGGTGGTGGTGGTGTTGGTGTTGGGGGAAGATGGTGATGGTGGTGGGGAGAGTGATGATGATGGTGATGGTGGTGGGGAAAGTGATGGCGATTGTGAGGATAGTGACGGTGGGCCTTGGCTCTCCTTTCCCAAGAGACATTCACGTGAAGAGCTCGTGAGGGGGCAGTTCAAAGTGGTAAGAGGACAGACGTAAGTGGACAATGAAGGAACATAAATATGAAGGGCACACCAGGAAGCCCACTTTTCGTTGGTTGCTTCGCCTGCAAACAAAGTCAATCCCGATAATGATTGGTTATCATTCCTTGTCACGGGCCACGCCTTTTTTAATGTGTGTTACCTGAATCACCGCCACACCGTGTTTTCCTCATATGCTTGTCTGACACTTAGTGTACCTCTGCCTGATTTTCGGCCATGTGAAGGAAGATTTTGGGATTCTTCCTTTGCTTAGGTACTACTCGGCCCTTTCGACATATATGACTACCCCACGTGGGTTATGGGAAGAGCAGACCCAACCACTTTATTTTTAAACTGTTAACTTGGTTTTTAAGTCATTCTTAACTGAAACAACAATCTGATATTTTATTGAACTATTATCATATAAAGTAATAATAAGCATTAAAGTATTATCATATAAAGTAATAATAAGGAATGCATAATGAAGTTCAAATCATATTTAATTTGTGACACGTGTCTCGAATTATTTGATAATTGATCTTTTTTATTTGTGCTTCTCCATAAATGTAAGAATAAAGTGGCCTACTAGAATGCTCCTACATGACTAGGTTTCATCTCTTTTGTTTAATTTTTTAATGAGGTTGAGATCTAGGTTTTAATTGAAAGAATATTTTTAGATTAAAATTATGTAAAAGTTTTTTAATTAATATTTTAATCTTAAAAATATATATTTTTATATTAAATAATAATTTTTATTTAATATAATATTATTTAATTAATATTATGTTGAATTTTTAAATTTATTAGTCAATAGGCTACATATAGTGTGGGATTTGAATATGAAATAAGTCTCACAACTCCAAATCACTAAGTTGTGTGAAAATAACTTTTAGTTGTCATTTAATGGTAAACTAGTTGTCGTTTAATGGTAAAAGCCTCTAAAATATTAGGTAAAAGCCTCAAAAATCTCAATTATCACATAAAATCCAAATAAATATTGATTTGACAATTGGATGGAAACATTCTATTTTCACTTCCATTGTTTTTTCTCAATTTGATGGTAACTTCATTTTTTCATTTCCATTGCTTTATGTTTTTAAATTTGTATGCAAATATTTCATAATCTCATAATAATTAATTTCTTTAAGGACAAAAGTTATTTTTTTTAAAAAAATTCCATTCCATTATTTAGCATTTATTATTAATTATTTAATTCAGCCACATGCAACTAGAATTTGCATGCATAAACACATACTCTCTAACATATTAACATGCATATAGTTTTCTATAGCCATAATCTTTAAACTTTTTTAGGTGCAAATGTTAGTTAAATATGTTTATCTAAAGATGTTGAGATTTATCAATTTAAAGTTATTATTTAAAGAGAGTTATTTAATTTTCCTATCTATCTTAAATAATCTCAAAATCGATATCTAAATTAGGTATTACATAGATAGTAAGTAAAATTTTAGATATTTTAAATATAAGTAAATAGATTTTATGTTCACCATAAATAAAATAATATGTTACACAAATATAATATTTGTTGTATTTTAAAGATCAAAACAAAAGAAAATATAAAGTAAACTAGCATATATATTAGCTAAATACATCTATTTAAAAGATGTTGAGAGATGTCATACATCTATTTAAAGATTTATTTAAGATATGTATGTTAACTCACTCTATATTTTCTTTTGTTTTAACTTTTTTAAATGTAATAAATATTATATTTATGTGCAACATATTATTTCATTTATGAAGAACATAAAATATTTTAATAAGATTTATGACATCTCTCAACATCTTTTAAATAGATGTATTTAATATATATGCTAGTTTACTTCATATTTTCTTTTGTTTTGATCTTTAAAGTACAACAAATATTATATTTGTGTAACATATTATTTTATTTATGGTGAACATAAAATCTATTTACTTATATTTAAAATATCTAAAATTTTACTTACTATCTATGTAATACCTAATTTATAAATCATTTTTCTCTTTTGTTTATTTTTTAATGAGGTTGAAATTAGGGTTTTAATTGAAATAATATTTTAGATTAAAATTATGTAAAAAAATTTGTGTCAATATTTTTTAATTATATAATTATAAAAATATTTGTTTTTATGTGATTTTTAATGTTAAATAATAATTTTTTAAATATTATATTTATTTAATTATTATTGTGTTGAATTTTAACTAATATTTTTTTTTAAAGGGGTGAGGACCTCATCCCCAACATAAACACTCAACAATTACATCTCAATAGAGTTTGGACCTTGATGGCAAGAACAACACCATATTTAAACCAAATTACACTATGCCAATATCAACTCTTTTTTAAATAATAATTAGCATATATATATTAAATATATTTTTCTAAAAAATGTTGAGATTTTATATATTAAAAAGTTATTTTATTTTCCTATCTATCTTAAATAATTTCAAAATTGATATCTAAAAAATGTTTTAAAGATATTAATGCTAATTCACTCTATATTTTCTTTTCTTTTGACTTTTAAAATCGTAATAAATATTATATTTATGTGCAACATATTATTTTATTTATGGGGAACATAAAATATTTTAGATAGATTTATGATATCTCTCAATATCTTTTAGATAGATGTATTTAATATATGTAAGTTAGTTTACTCTATATTTTCTTGCAATGTCCCTTTCTCAAGCATAATCAATTGTCCCTAACTCAAGCATAATCAATTTAAGAACAATTAACTTTTTAAAAAAAGTTTTCTCATAGGAAAATTGGTGAGCAAGGGAGAACTTCAACTTTCTTGGAGAGTATAGGATTGGTCAAGCAATGGTTTTGTTCATGGTTGTGAGTTCATATGGTCTTGGTAAGCCTCAAGATGCTTTCATAATGCAATTTCAACCTTTTGGAAACTAGATCTAAACTTCTTGGAGAAGCATGTTATTTTTAGGCAATTGTCAAGTTGCTTAAATTGATTGTCTAAAGTCCTTAATGACATATCGAAATGGTCAAAATTTCATATTTGTAGTATTTTATGCTTTCTACAACTTGGGTGATTTACTAAATTATTGAGTAATTATAACTTAAGTTGTCCTAAATAAGATTTTTTTTTAGATTGCAGGAATTGGTTGGGTTTCCGTCCCCCCTATAAACTGCAGTGCGCTTGTTAAACTTTTTTGACATGACCGGTGGCACTTGCGTGACATGCTCTCTAGTACCACGGGTTTTGGGGGGGGACTAGATCCCGTGACCTCTTTCCTGCAATAGGATGCTTTAGCCAATCGAGCTAGGCCCCCCGCCCTAGTCCTAAATAAGAAATATTAAAAAGGAAACTAAGTTATAATTATTTATTTAAAAATTATTTTAATTTGTGCCTACAAATGGATCCCTAGGCACAAGGGGGACTTTGCTCTCTTAAAAGTATGATTTAATTTGAAAAAATAATTTGTGGAGGAAAATAAGAAATCATTATTTTATTATTATTACTTTCCTCCAAAATGTAATTATAAGAGAAGGTTGATAGCTCATTGTTGAGGTTAGATACGTTATGTTATTTCTTTTTCTTTAGAAAGAACCTATGTTCATATTCAATTTTATTGAGGACAAAAACCCTCATGAAAATGTTTGTTTTGAGGACACATGAAAATCCCCCTAACTAGTTAGAGTGAATTCATCCAAGAATTATCAATGTCCCTACAAGTGGAGTTCCAATTTTGGTTACTTCAATAATTGAGGTATTTGACATCTTTTGAGGATGTTTTTGGTTTTTGAATCTTTGACGTTGTTTTGTGTGATTTTTGTATTGGAGGTTGATGGAAGTGTTGGAGCTAGCCATACTAATTGAAGCTATTGATTTCTCATGAAATGAAAATAAATTTTGCATCATTCCTAGTTCTATAGTTCTTTCATGACTGTCTATGCTAATGAAGGATGAAGTTGCAATTTTGAAGGTCATATCAAATTTATTATTTTTCATACATGTACCTACTGTGAGGGGGTACAAGGGATGAAATAAACATTTAGGTATAAGTGACTTTTGCATATGGATATTTTCTTCTTTATACTTGTAGACATCCAAATTTGGACACTTAATTTATCCAAATTTATCACTTTTCATCTAAACATCCTTCTTATCCTCGAAAGCTAATTAAGTAATATTACTATTATTTAATTAATATCCTTAATTTTGTTAACCCCTACAAGGTATTTATTAATTAAATACCTTACCCTCTTTAATCCCTTATCAAAATAAATTAAATAAATATTACATTTATTTAATTCCTCACATGTCATTTTCATCTAATCCTAATCCATCTCATAATTTTTTCATTAGGGATGTGCACATGCCTAATCCTTGATTAGGATGTGTCACATCCTCCAACTTTTGCAAGTTGGTTTCTAATCCTCATTTATCTTCTAATTATCGACACTAATTCAATTAGTACCTTGGTCAACTCTTCTCCATCCCCCAAGGAATTTTAATTCCTTTTATTCCTCCAAGAATCCCTTTTCCCATGCATCTTCTAGAACCTTGATTTGTCACATCAAGTCACATGTGACAAACTCCCACCTTGGGAACATTGTCTTATCCACTAGATTCTCCGGGATCAATAGAATTTAAAAATTCACTTTTATTCACCCAAGATTCTTCCCATCTCCCAATGTACTTGCAAGGTACTTGTACTCCACCATGTACCTTTTGGCCACCTCACTTTACACCTCCTCATCTCCTTAGCCACTACCATTCACATAAAATAAGATGTGAGGGCTTGTGAGTTCTCAACTCACCATAGCCCTCATCTTGACCTTGTTGGATGAATCTTGACCGTTGAATTCTCTAGAGAATTTAAATTCTCCTATAAATACCCCCCTCCTCAAGGGCATTTTCAACACTTAGCCATTTTGTAACCTTATGCTGCCAATTTGCATTTTGAACACTTTGATTTGAGTAATCTTATGCTGTCAATTTGTATTCTCAAGCACTTGCTATCATTTAGCCATCCACTTTGATCATTTTGCACTTTCAATCTTGCATCTAGCTACATCACAAGCCATCCAAGGAGCACACAAAATCATTCCAATCAAGGGCCAACCAAGGATTCTTCAACAGCAAAGAAGGTATAATCATTTGCATCTTGTTTTACCTATTTTCCTTCTTGTTTTATCACTCTTTAGGATAATCTTGAAGTGTCCTTAGTCTTTTATCATTCGCATTTTAATTGTTTTGCACATTAGAGTAGGGTAAAATTCCAAGGTACACATTTTTGGCACGCCTGGTGGGACCCACAAACGGGTTCTTGCATTTAACCTTCGCTTTTGCTAAGAATTTTGCAGGAAAAGGTCGCAAAAAGGTGAAAGTGCCCTCTGTTTTACTATAAAAAGGCGGAAGCGCCCTCTGCTTTACTACAGAAAAATGGAAGCGCCCTCTGCTTTACCGCAGAAAGGCAGAATCGCCCTTTGTCCTACTGCAGAAAGGCGAAAGCGCCCTCTGCTTTACCGCAGAAAGGCGGAAGCACCCTATATCTGACAATTCCATTTTCTTCTAATAGTTTGTTGCAGTTAGGTGTATACTTGAAAGTTTGTTTCTAACACTTTCTTGCAGTGGGGCGTACAACTTTCCCTTTTAAAAATCTGATAACGTTTCTTGCAGAAGGGCAGATACGCCCTTTTATTTTGAAAGGTTCTTTTCCTCTAACCTCTTGGTGCAGAAAGGCAGAAGTGCCCCTGTTTTGCTATAGAAAGGCGGAAGCGCCCCTGTTTTGCTGCAGAAAGGTGGAAGTGCCCCCGCTTGCTGGCCAAAAAAGGGAAATGGCTTTGCAGAAAGGAAGTGTCTCCCATCTTTGCCTGCAGAAGGCTTTAAGTGCCCCTCTAATCTCGCTTAAGCTGCAAGGAAGTGGCTTGACACCATTTTAGCCTTCATTTTGCTCTATTTTTTGCTATTTTCAAGTACTAACCCTCTAACATTGTTTCAAGTATGATATTGGTGTTTTTGCTAATATTTTGTAGCATATTATGGTGTAATCACTCAAGAATGAAGAAAAAGACAGCTAACATTTGTTTGCAGGGCCATTTACTTGATCAGATCTGCAAAAAATTATCCTTGTTGTTTTGGTTTACATAGTCTAATTAGGGGAGTAAACTTCATTGCTTGTTGTGATTGTTTCTTCTTGTGTTACCCAAGGGGGCATTAATTTGTTTTCAAGCCCTTTTAGACTTCGTGGTGAGCCTCGGGGAGTAGCTACAGCTGCTAGTGTCTTCTTTTTAGTGGGACTACTTTAGATTTCATCACTCCCAAGGGACGACTCCAATCACGTGGTATCGACGGTATATAAAGGGGAGAACGTAGTTGTACCCCAATCCAGTCACATTGTAATTGGCGGAGCGTCAAAGCTAAGGTGATACCTAGATAGACATGAAGAGTTGGTCTGAGTCTTTCAGTATCTCGTTGGGGTTCTCGACTCACGCTTGTGACGGGCTGGTGTTCACGGTTGTGCCTCACGTACTGAGAGTATATCGATGACTCCCTAGAAGCCTTGTGCATCCTAGATGGCAAGGCCATACCCTTAACATTAATCATAGGATTGTGCTTGCTTGAAGTGTTTTCTTGTGAAAAAACCTGTGAAATCTTTGATAATTTGGCCTTACTTTATCATTTTGAGTCCTTTCCATAGCCATTACCATCAAAACCAAGCTCTATCTTACTGCAGAAAGGCAGAAACACCCTCTGTTCTGCTACAGAAAGGCGGAAGCGCCCTCTATTTTGCTGCAGAACGGTGGAAAGTGCCCTTGTTTTGTTGCAAAAAGATAGAAGCGCCCCCTGTTTTGCTACAGAAAGGCGGAAGCGCCCCTGATTTACTATAGAAAGTTGTCAACGCCCCTGATTTTTGTTGCAAAAGGGCATATTTTCCCTCTTGAACACCCAAAATCACCCCATTTGAATCTGTTTAGCCTTTAAACCATCATTTAATCATTCCCCAACCATTATCTTATCATCCCAAGCCTTTGTTTTGTCACTTTAAGTCTCCCAAAACCTCCATTTGATCCATTTAAGCCTCCATCCTATCACTCCAAATCTTTGTTAACCATTCTAAATCCCTACTCATTCTTCACAATCATCTTCAATCCACCTACTCATTCTAATTTCCTCATATTCCATTCAAAAGTCCATACCATCACTTAGCGAACATCATAATTTTACCATTTACATCACCAAACACCACTCATAACCAAACCGCCTTAAACTTGTATTACAAAGTGGTTACCCAAGTTGACCATAGCACTTGAATTTGATTATTAGTCTTTAACTTCGACCCCAATCAATTTGCTTCCATCTTGAGGTGAATTTGGTGTCGTAGGTTATCATCCTCGGCCCAATCAATCCATTCTTATCTTAAGGTGGATTCGGTGCCGTAATCATCCTCTTAATCAATCAAAGCTCTAGGCCACTAAGGGTAACTTCCTTTGATCAAACTTAAGGTCTCTCTCACATCTTTCATCATCCAATCATACCCATCCAACAATCCAAATATATCAGAACCAATTATTCGATCAAGTTGTCCAATCAATCAAATCACATCCGTTCAACCAATGCTATCCTATTGATCTTAATAATCCAATTCAATTCAATCAAAATCCATTCTAGCAAATCAAAATCCAATCCCATCAAAATCTGATCCAATCATCCATCTACCGAATCTCATCAAAATCAAAAGCAATCCCATCCAATCATCCTAACCTGAGCTTTTATCCAATCTTGATCTGAGCTTGACCAAAATCCTGATTTGAACTTTAGTTCATCATCTTTGATCCATTTTATTTATCCTATCATCATCATGAATCCTCATCCTCCATCAATAGTAGTCAAGGGAAACCCTAATTACGTTGATGACAATAATGAAAGTCTTGTCGATCAAGAGGTATACGACATAGATCCCCTTGACACTATCATATCTAGTAAGCTTTCTCCACCCACTTTCCAAAATCCAATTACTCCTATGAGCTATCCCGTTATGTCTCCATCCATGCCTAATCATGCTCCTTATGCCACCTTTGACAATGGATATCCAGTATCTTCTTCATCCCCATATTTTTCATGTCCTTCATCTACATCATCCTCTTATACAACATCTACATCCTCTTATCCTAATTTTCCATCCCAATACTCCTATTACAATTCCCCATCCATGTCCCCCTATCATAATCCTCTTTCCCAATCTTCTCATACTAATCCTACATCCGCACCCTTTTACCTTAATCCTACATCTATGTCTCCTCATCCTAATCCATCATCCCAATACCTTTATTATAATCCATCACCCACATCTTTGTGTTCCACTATACTACCTATATCCTTTTGTCCTAATCCACAGTCCATGTCCCCCTATCCTAATTCACCCCTCTAATATCCCTACCTTAACCCTCAATCCAATCTCGTTTCTCCATCTACTAATAGTCCTACATTCAATCCCATTCCTCCATCTAACCCTAGTCCACCAATCCATAATACCTCATCCATTTCTACCACCCTATCCAAGCCAACCATATGCAAGTCTCTCATTTTAGAAGTTCTCCAAGGACTCATTACAAAGAAGCCATCCCCAACTCCACATCTTGAAGTCATGGAACCATGCCATCCCAATCCATCATCCATGGTCACTAGTGATGAGACCCTTCTCCATATCACACCTATTATTGATGTTACCACCCCTAGTACTGCTCAAACTATTGAAACCAGTGAACCCACTAAATCCATTGAACCCCCATCTCCTACTCTAAGAACCACCAAATCCATCAAAGACACCCAATTCCAATCCACTCCCTCTACTCCTAGATCCACCCAAATCCAATCCACTCCTCCCACTCCTAGTAGCACCAAAGCCCATTCCAATGAACCTCATGAATCTTCCATCCCTCCATCTTCCCCACTTGAAGAGTCCCAACAAGACTCCGTTATCATGCCTCCCACACACGATGAATCATGCCAAGAGTCTAATCCAAAGCATGCCAACATATCCCCTTCTCCAGATCAAGATCCTACCATCCTATCTAGTCCACCTCAAGATCACAGTCCCCCATCCATTCCATCCCATGATCCCCTTGTCATTCAAGCTTCCACCACTCCATCTCCATCTCCATTACATGATCCCACTACCACAAATCCAAATCCTATCATATCCCCTAATCCCTCTCCTAATATCACCTATCCACATGTTGCTATCCCACCATCTCCCTCTCATGTTCCCCCATCATCGCCTAAAACTGCTATACCCACACCGCTTGCATATCCCCTTGGTCCTCTCACATTCCTCCATGGTGGTCTCCTCGCAGAAGAAAAACAAAGCATATACACCAACCCTCCTCTTCCACCTAATAATGAACTTGCATCATTCTTCCAGAATAACAAAAATCTTGTCCTAGATCGAATGCTCAAGAGAATGAACTATCAAGGAAAAGGTTTAGGCCTTCATGAGCAAGGTATTATAGAGCCCATCCAAGTCAAAGAACATTTTTATCTGCAAGGTCTTGGATGTACTACTCATGACTCGCAATCCAAAAATGTTGGTACAACCTTTAGACATCCTCAACAAACCTTTTCCAAAAGAAATGTCAGCTATTCCCATCGCTCCACCAGACCATATGCTGCCATCCCTCCTCCTTTATCGTATCGCCTCAAAACCACCATCCATATTCCTCCTTCATCTACTCCATCCATTTTGGGTTCTTACATCCCTCCATCTACCATCTCTAATCCTCCATCTACCATGCCCATGTTTCCTCCAGGTCCCTACGTCTATTTAGGCTCCTATATCCTAAAATCACTCCATCTCGTCCTATCCACCCCTTCATCCATTCATCACCTATCCATCTCATCCATCATAAACATCCCTCTCACATACCCCATAGTCGATCAACAAAGGCACTTACCTAAACATCCTCCATCTACACATAATCCCCATACTCCTACCTCCATCACTCCACATCATCCATCTCCTCACACCCATCCCATTGCTACTAAAAGCACTTTGGTTGTTAAAGAAAAAATGCATAAATCCCAACATCCACATGAATCTACAGCTCCCCATGTCCCCTCCAAAAGACATGGTGAAGAGAAGAAAAATCTAAATCTATATCAAATCCGTAGGCCACAAAGACCCACCAAAGCAAAGATCAAAACCACGTGGATCCCAAAGAAAAAAGATGTAATGCCATCACATGAAAAATCTGTAAGAACATCCAAAGTTGCCAATCCAAAAGCTAATCATACACCCCTTTCATCTCCTAAGTCTGTTTTGGGTCCTTATGTCCCGAAATTCACCATTCCATCTCCATTATCCCCACATTCTCCATCCCTTAATCCTATTATCTTTTCACATCCACCACCACATGTGCCAATGTTAGTCCCGAACACATCTCCCCATCACATATCCACCCCATCATTCTATCCATACCCTTTCCAGCATCCCATCCATTATCCCATGTATCAACCCCATCAAATCCCTCTAATTCATCCTCATGCATAATTCATTTATCCTAATAAGGTTGTACCAACATCCAACAGTCACTTCAAACATAGGCTCTTAACACCTTGATCCTTATCACATGTCTTCTAAATCTACTTATCCACTTCCTTATCCTTACCCATCTCCTTTTGCATGACATCCAAAAAGTCAAAAATCAAAAAAGTAAAAATAAAAAAATAAAAAAAATCAAATCAAATCAAAAAATAAAATAGTAAAGAGAAATAACTCGTCCAATGGTGAAAACTTGGCAAACAAGTGCCCTGGATAAGTACCATGATGAAAACCTAGTAAACAGGCGTCATGCGTAAATCCCCATCTGCACTTGGGGGCAACTTCCTGATATGCATTCCCTACATCCGCTATGCTTCTAGCTATGCACCCGTCTTCCTGTTATCCGTCCTCTTCATAAATCCCCCCCATCCCACCTATCTTCCACAGCCTACCATCATATCCCATTTATCTCCCATCCCTCCATCCTTATTGTGATCTTGATGAAAATAGGGGCACCTATCTATGCATGCTTTAGACACCTATTGGTATACATTCCCTTCATCCATGCTCTATCATATTCCTTAGTCACCCATCCTATCCTCATCTAGTTATCTCCTTTATTTTCCAATCCACTTGTCTTCCATCCCTCATGCCTCCTTATATATGACATATCTAGAGTGGGGGCATCTGCTTCCTTTGTGACATAGTCCTTGGAGACTTCATATCATAACATCCCTTCATCTCCCTATCCATCTATCATAGCATCCCTTCCATCTCCCCATCCTTATCTTCGTATCCATCTATCATAGCATCCCTTTCATCTCCCAATCCTTATGTCCCTATCCATCTATCACAGCATCCCTTCCATCTCCCCATCCTTATCTTTGTATCCATCTATCCTAGCATCCCTTTCATCTCCCAATCCTTATATTCCCATCCATCCAAACAAGCCCTCCCCTCCCCCATCCCTATATCTTTATCCATTCTTCCATCTTTATCCTTATCCCATCTCATCCCATCTCACAATCCCTTGTCATTGGTATCTAGCTATAGGCCTCCCCCCATGCAACCCAATGCCATTTATCTCATCATCATCACCTCTACTTCTTCTACACATCTTTCCAATCTCCTATCACTTTTCATCACTCATCTATCTATCATATCATCCTCCTAAGTCATTTTAATGCTTTGGATAACTATCCCATCCTTGAGCTTTATGTGATCGTCATCATCCTATCCAATCAATAGGTCTATCCTATCTTGTCGTATCGGTCCCATATTTTTATCCACTTATCCTATCATCTTATCATCCTTTATCCATTGTTTGCCTTTGGTCTTGTCGAACTACGTTGCCCCTATGCTTTCACATAGGCAAGGTCGATCATTTGATCCGCCCCCGGGGTTCCATCATCGATCTTCATTGTCCACTTTGCTCTTCTATCATCTATCATCGATCTTTCTCCTTTTGTCCATCCTATCTTTACCATCCATCACGGTCTCCATCTTGGTCAGTTGTCCACCTTTTGTCGAACTACGTTGCCCCTGCGCTTTCACGTAGGCAAGGTCGATCATTTGATCTGCCCCCGAGGTTCCATCATCGATCTTCATTGTCCACTTTGCTCTTCTATCGTCTATCATCAGTCTTTCTCCTTTTGTCAATCCTATCTTTACCATCCATCACAGTATCCATCTTGGTTAGTCGTCCACCTTTGACGAACTATGTTGCCCCTGCGCTTTCACGTAGGCAAGGTCGATCATTTGATTCGCCCCTAGGGTTTCCATCCATCATCAATCTATATTGTCCACTTTCCTCTTGTTCTCCATCCTATCTTGGTCATCCATCAAAATCTCCATCATGGTCTGTCGTCAACCTTTTATCGAACTACGAGGGCTTTGCGCTTCCACATAGACAAGGCTAATATTTGATAGGCCCCTGAGCCCCTAGGTTGCTAGGATGTGTTAGTCTCTTATTTTGTGTCATGTCCCTTGTGTCGTGTCATCAAGCTATGCCCTTATCTAGCCAGTTCATAACAAACGAGATCCATTTGTATCATGAGATCCAATCGATTTTGAACATCTCGTGTCATAACGATCTTTTAGTTTAGTATCCATCATCTTTGGTCTCAACAGGATGCATCCTTCCTAACAGACCTCATCAATCCCATCCATCCCCTTGATCCTATGGCACAGGACGTTTGAAATTGATTGTGATATTTTGATACTTTTGGATTTTGTTTATCATTTGAGCTCTCTATCATCACTTGTCAAGGCCGCCATGATCCATCATATTATGGTGTGTTTTGATTGGTCAACATAGGGGCATATCTTGCTCTTTTGTTTGATTGTTTCTTCTTGATTGTCCCACGTAGTACCCACCAAGATCCCCGAGGTCTTGTGTTATGCTGGGGCATCCTTTTGTGCTTGTGGTTATCTCAATACCTGGCCCGACCAAGGTCTTCGTGACTTTGGGGTGTTGGGATAGCCTTCTTGTTTGTTGTGTTTATTTCATGCATTAGCCACTATTACGCCTTGGTTCCACATACCCTGGCACTTGGTGTCTTATGCTATAGCAAAACTCAGTGCTCCAAAGATGGCAACTTGCATTAGGATTGCATTTCATTTCTATCATCTTGCATGTATCCCCCATCCCTCCATCTTTTTTTTCTATCTCTTCGTCCTTTCTCTTACCTCTTGCATTCTTCTTTCCTTGCCCCCCCATTGGGTTGGCTTCGCCCACTGCCAGGGCGGCTTTGCCCTCTGACTGGGCGCTCCTGCTCTGGGTGGCCCCGCTCAGCTGTAGCGAGGCGGCACCGCCCCGCCACAACAGGGCGGCTCCGCCCTCGGGCGGGGTGGCTCTGCCTGCCCAGCGGGCTGACTACGCCGGGACTCCGCCCGGTGCAACGGCAGTGCTGCCCTGCTGCAGTGGGGCGGCACCGCCCGGCCGTAGCCAGGCGGCACCGCCCTGCTACAACAGGGCGGCTCCGCCCCTGGCCGGGGCGACGACACCCAGTCGCGGTCGGGCGGGACCACCCCTGGCTGCGGGTGAATTGCCCTGCTGCAATAGGGCAGGACCGCCCCCAGCCGGGGCGGCACCGCCCTACCGCAGTAGGGCGGCTCCGCCCCTGGCTGGGGCAGTACTACCCCTCGACCGGGGCACCCCCGCTGCAGCTGGGGCGACTCCACCCTAAGCCGTGGTGGTGGTGCCCTAGGTAGGGGTGGCTACACCCCGCCTTGTTTTTCCTCCCCCTTGATTTTCCACTTTTTTTTGGATTTTTTTTTAATAAACTAATCCTGACCCATTTTCTAATTTCCCTCCGCCATCAAAACCCATGTGTTGAAATTTTCAAAATTGATTTTTGATTTTTACACCGAAACTTCTGGAGGCCATAACTTTTGACTCGGGTGTTCGTTTGAGTTGAAATTTGATGGGTGGTTGTGTTATGAGATAACAAGTGGATTCCCAACGGGTTTCTTTGAAAGCCGTTGGAATCCGTTTTGCCACAGTTTCGGGGCCTCAAATTTTCATCTTGACCCTCAAAATCTCAATTTAGTGTTTTTTTCTAGCTTTTTGAAAAATTGTTCACTCATAACTCGAAATGCATTTCTCGAATTTGGGATGTTAGTTGGAAATTCATCCTATCTCAATATTGGGTATTTCTTGAAAAAAAATTGGACTCCCAAAAGTATATCCGTGAGGTTTCCTAAAATGGAAAAGTTTGACAATTTTTAAAAATTGCCAAATCAGAAAAAATCTAATTGTCAACACCTTGCGCCCTCTAAACCCCAGAACTCGGTGTAGAATCAATCCAATAATATCCTTCAATCATTCTAGTCTTCAATCCAATCCTCATCTGATCTTTAATCTTATCCCAACCTGAGCTTAACCAAACCCCTAATCTGAGCTTTAAGTCTATATGCAGTCCAAATCTTTGGATATCATCCTTCTCTCCATCTCACATATCAATCTTCTCCTCATCTTTTCCATGTTGCACAAATCACCTAATCAAATCCTTGGTCTTGTCCCCAGTCTCGTTACTAGCCTTGACCCATCATCATCATCATCCATTAGTATCCTTCCCTATCCCTTTGGTGTTGTTTTGGGATGTATCCTTCCCTCATCAACAACACTTTCATCATCATTATCATCGGGAGGTATTCTTCCCTATCCTTTAGTGGTGTTTTGGGATGTATCCTTCCCTCATCAATACCACTCAGTGGGATATATCCTCCCCTATCCTTGTGATTCATTGACAACACTCCATCCATCATCAACCCATTTTAGCTTGTACCTTGACTGGGGCAACATCACCTTTTGTCCTAAAATCCATTTGTGCTTCATCCATCTCCTATCGCTTCTCCTTCTCTCTTGTCCATCACTTCGCATCATCTCCCTCATCTCATCTATTTCAAGAGCACACCCGTGTTCTCTTCAACCCGCATGTCCTCTCGGGGGGGCATCCTTAATCCCTCATCCTCATCTTCATCCCCATCATCTTTTTTCCCAATCAATCCTTTGATGACTGGGGCATCTTTCCCAATCTAACCATCTTCTTCTAAGTTCTATATTTTAATATTCTTTGAAATGATGCTACTTCATATCTCAAGGGAAAAATGTAGAAATCCAAGTTTGGACACTTAATTTATCCAAATTTATCACTTTTCATCTAAACATCCTCTTATCCGAAGTTAATTAAGTAATATTACTATTATTTAATTAATATCCTTAATTTTGCTAAATCCTAAGGTATTTATTAATTAAATACTTTTACCCTCTTTTAATCCCCTTTTCATCAAATGAATTAAATAAATAATACATTTATTTAATTCCTCACATGTCATTTTCATCTAATCATAATCCATCTCCTAATTTCTTCATTAGGGATGTGCACATGCCTAATCCTTGATTAGGATGTGTCACATCCTCCAACTTTTGCAAGTTGGCTTCTAATCCTCATTTATCTTCTAATTACTGATTAATTAATCTTAATCAATACCTTGGTCAACTCTTCCATCCCCCAAGGAATTTTTAATTCCTTTTTTTATTCCTCCAAGAATCCCCTTTTCCCATGCATCTTCTAGAACCTTTGACTTGTCACATCAAGTCACATGTGACAAAACTCCCACCTTTTGGGAACATTGTCTTATCCACTAGATTTTTCCAATCATTGTGAATTTAAAATTCACTTTTATTCACCCAAGATTCTTCCCATCTCCCAATGTACTTGGAAGGTACTTGTCCTTCCTCCACCTCATGTACCTTTTGGCCACCTCACTCACACCTCATCTCCCCTTAGCCACTTCACCATCCACATGTCAAGATGTGAGGGCTTGTTAGTTCTCAACTCACCATAGCCCTTCATCTTGACCTTGTTGGATGAATCTTGACCGTTGAATTCTCTAGAGAATTCAAATTCTTCTATAAATACCCCCCTCCTCAAGGGCATTTTCAACACTTAGCCATTTTGTAACATTATGTTGCCAATTTGCATTTTGAACACTTTGATTTGAGTAACCTTATGCTGTCAATTTGTATTCTCAAGCACTTGTTATCATTTAGCCATCCACTTTGATCATTTTGCACTTTCAATCTTGCATCTAGCTACATCACAAGCCATCCAAGGAGCACACAAAATCATCCCAATCAAGGGCCAACCAATGAGTCTTCAACAACAAGGAAGGTATAATCATTTGCATCTTGTTTTACCTATTTTCCTTCTTGTTTTATCACTCTTTAGGCTAATCTTAAAGTGTCCTTAGTCTTTTATCATTCACATTTTTAGTTGTTTTGCACATTAGAGTAGGGTAAAATTCCAAGGTACACAATACTTTAAGATATATTTAATGTATATATGATTTTAAGATGTTTAAGATGGGTTTCAAATCTTTAGGAGTTACAATGCAAATCCTATTTTTGGAGGATTTTATATTTTTTTCTTAATAAAATTTTAGTAATCAAAAGGATCATATCATCTTCAATAGTTCCTAACCATTAGCTAGTGTTGACAAGCATTTTGGAGGTGTAAGTGGCATTTTGGATTGTTTGTCTTACTATTCATACAAGTTGGAGTGGTGTTTCAGTTCTAATTTGTGTTGGGTGCTTCTAATTATCATCTTCGGATGTTTATAATGTGCTCTCATTGTGTTTCATTATGATTTGGTTGTTTATTAGCAGAATCAAGTGATATCAAACCTACAACTAGCTTCTAATGCCATTTATCTAAGGTATACCTTTGTTGGGTACTTGAGCATTTTGTTATCCATGTTATTAAGTTTATTCTAGGTTTTTATATAGTTAAGAGCTATGATCGTAACTTTATACGAATATAAATCACCAACTTTATATTTTCTTATGATGATTTTGTAATGCATTTTATATTGTCTTGTAATACCTTGGATAGTAGTATCACTAGTGGCTTCATCTTGCATTTCAATGTATTTTCACACCCCATTGAATAAGTGAAAGTAGTTTTGCCTATTGTAATTGTAGTCCATTGAAAACCATGAAGTTCCTATGCTTATTGTAATTGTGCTCCACTAAATAAGTGTGAAGTTTCTATGCTTATTGTAATTGCACTCCACTCAATAACTGAGAAATTTTTTTTATTTATTATAATTGGAGTCTAATGAACAAGTGTAGAAGTGTTCCTTTTAGTTCTTACATCAAACACACTCCACTGAAGAAGTGAAGTTTTGACTGGATATGCAACCTTGTGTGATTTAGTTGATTAGATTACTTCATTTTCTACTTTTAGATAAATAGGTGTGGTCCTATACATCATATGTTCTCACCTTGCCCATCTAGAGACTAGGTGATCAAAAAGTGATAAGGACATTGCATTGTATTTTAATTTATGTTGAATATTTTGAAAAAAATTAAAGGCGGATATTACATTCCCTTTTTCTTGAGTTTCTTAAGTAAAATAAATATTATATTTATGTGTAACATATTATTTTATTAATGAAGAACATAAATAGATTTACTTATATTCAAAATATATAAAGTTTTTTACTTATTATTTTATTTAATACCTATATGCTTGCCACTTCCATAAATTTTCATCAAATCAAGTAGAGTTGAATTAGTGGATGCTCAAAACTAATAACTTCTTTTGGACAAAAAACTCTACATCACCCCTTTTGCCAAAAGGCTTCTTTTATGTGACTTGTGAACTTCTTAAGAATAGGTCTATATGCTCTTATAGATCTAGGTCCTTGGACTTGTGACAAATCTTACATAAGCATGGAACCATGCTATGTAGAATTCAACCCCTTTCGTTGATATTTTTATACTACTCTAATTTAGGCGAGAGTTCCAAGCCTACCATCACACTTTTGGGGATCCTCTCATCAAATCAATAATTTTTTTGTTTATTTTTTGCTTCTCTTGTGATTGTAGATATAACCTTTATGTCTATAGATTTGAACCCTCCTCGTGTATCTAAATATCAAAACTTGATGTAAATTTTTATGCTAGATACCTTGGATCGATCATTAATGTTAGAAAATGGTGATTTATTAGAAGAATACCTGAAAATATTTAAATATTTTGCTTAATATTCTATTTCACTTTCATAAATGTGAGATTAACCTTTGTTCCTATAGATTTGAACCCTAGCCATAGATCTTCAAACCCTATGAATGAAAAATAATATTTATAGAAAATGATGACTAGAATCTACTCATCATGATATTTGCAAAGGGATGCTATCAAGAGATATTATTTAGGATCTTTTTGGGATAATCTTATTCTCCTTTGATTAAACCATTATTAATAATTCAAAATTTTAGTAAAAATGATTGAAGACAACAAGCAAACATGCCGTGGTACCAAAGATGCTAATGATGCAATATTGATGCTTAATGATGCTCCTTGAATGATCATATAAATCATAATGGTATCTTATGGATGGATATAAAATAATTAAGATTTGTGACTATGCGCATGAACACATTGGCAAAAAATCACCAAAATAGATATAGAAATGATTTTTTTCATGCCCAAGATTACATATTTCATGATGAGATTATGTGAGAACACCATTACAAAATGTATTATGTTCTTATCTTTCTAAGCACATAATTTTTCTATTATTTGAATAACTAATTTTTTTAATTTTTACTTATATTTTCTATTATGTTCTTCATATGCCACAAATAGATATGTACTATATTTTTTATCGGTTCATTCAAATTTGAAAAAAGTATAGTCCCAAATTGCACTTCATTAATTTTCCACCTATGGATTTTAAAAAATTGAAACTAGAAAAAGAAGGGGTTTGCATACCTAATTGTATTTCATTAAAAAATAAGATTACCTCTTACAATTGTAATTATTTAACTTGTTTGACCTTTACTATTTAAAAATTATTTAATAGTTTAGATATTAGATTCAAAATATCATATTTTGTATTCTTAAATTATCTTTACATTTTGAATGTACACATCTTGAATCATTTATCAAAATTTATGTTTAATTTAAAAAATAAAAACATTCTCCCTTCTCAATGCATAAATACCATTATCTTTTAAAACAAAAACATTACAAAACTTGAATTTAAATTTTAGATAAAAACGTATATATCTTTTTCGTACATCTAAAACCCATATATTTGAAATAAAATAATGAATAATGAAAATTAACCTTAAAACTATATACAAATAAAAATAGCGTTAAATTCAAATGATAAAATTATAAAA
The DNA here is from genome assembly GCA_007258455.2 of Sequoia sempervirens. Classification (NCBI taxonomy): domain Eukaryota; kingdom Viridiplantae; phylum Streptophyta; class Pinopsida; order Cupressales; family Cupressaceae; genus Sequoia; species Sequoia sempervirens. Next base: position 13,680 of record VDFB02009651.1, on the reverse strand, counting down.
ACCCAAATACCGTAAATTTAAGCTTTGCTTCAGAGAAAAAGAATAAAATTTGTTGATGAAAAAAGTACCCCTGAATGGAAAAGGACAAGTGTCGAGTAACACTGTTAGGCGCCGCCTAGGAGTTGCGTTCACAGTGGTTCAACTAAAATAATTTAGTTCCGTTTTAAAAATAGACATTTAGATGGAGATGCCTTCCCACCGACCTAAAACGTCAAGCAGTCGTTTTCCCGAAGTGACATCGACGGATTGTAGATGAACGCGTGGCATGGATGAAAGTATTGCAACTCTGTGTCTACAATTTGATGGGTTTGTAGATTTTTTTCTATTATAAATTGTATTTTATTATTTTATTATTTTATATCAAAACAATTAGATTATATAGATATTAGTAACTTTGTTTTTGCAATAAATAGTTTATAATATGATGAATAAGTATATATTTAAATTAAAAGTCTTTTTAGTTAAGGTGTGAGGATAGAGGATCTTATATATCAAAATCATTTAAAGATGGAGCTTCATCCGACCATGTCTCTAAATATCTGAACTTTAATAAATGTTATTTTATAATTTTAAATTTGATTGAATCTCTATATTTAATTTATTATATATATAATATTTTAAATTGTTAATAAATTATAAATATTTATTGTTGAAAAATATGATATTTTGTAAAGAAATATAATTTGAAAAAAATATTTTGACTTAAAATATTTTTTTATAAAAGTATATCAATTTTAAAAACATTCAAGATAGAATATAAAATTATTATAGAATTATGACTTTTTAAAACTATTTTTAATTTTTATAATATAAAATCATTTTGAAGATTTTATGAATTTTAAATTATATTGATTTATGATATATCTAGATGATTGTTATAAAAGTATATATCAATTTAAAAGAAAATTAAAGATAGAACATCAAATTATTATTCTTAAATTATGACTTTTTAAAGTATTTTTAATTTTTATAATATAAGATCATTTTGAATATTTTATGAATTTTAAATATATTAATTTATGATATATCTAGATGATGTTCATAGGGATGAAGATTATAGATTAAGAACTTCCTAGATGTCACTCATCCTGATACTACTTTAACTCAAACATGCTTAACCATAGAATTGATCAAGTCCACTTAACTTGTTACCCTATTTGTCTTTAATTGTAATAGATATTAATTTAGAAATTTATCTTCATTGTAATAGTCAATTTAGTTAATCTATTTTATGTCTAAGTTTTAAAGATAATAATTATTCTTCCTTCTTTTATAATTTTATTTCTATTTTCATTTTTACAAATTTACAATTGAAAATAAATAAATTAAGGATTGCATTATAACTTGTGAATAATGCAATTAATTTTTATTTATTTTTTAGTATTCTTTTTTTCAAAATGTATAGATACTAAAATATATATTTTCAATACAAATGATAGTTTACCCAATAAGATTTTGGTTTAAGTATTTTTAAAAATATTTAACTATATTATGCACCAATATATTTTAGCTCCATAAAATATCCTCTTTCTTTTGTTTTACATATTTTGGCTATTTGGTAGATATATTGTTTACTTCCATCATCATTTATTTTTTCAATTGTTGAAATTTGAATGGACAATGAAGATTTGTATTATTCAAAGCAATGGTTAGAAAATAGTTTTTTCTTTAGGCACTAGTTAGAATAAGATATCTATATCAAATTATAGGATATTGAATATGAATAGTGTGCAAGAGAGACATTTGTGTAAGGAGATGAAGACCAACGGTAAATATATTATGCAAAGTTTAATATCAAGGTGATTAGGAGTATTCATTTTATGAACGTGGTTATGAAATTGATAGTGATGAAAGGTGAGAATTGAAAGCATATCACTAGTAGTAAACACTCTTTGATGATAAAGAGGAGCATTATTATGTGAATCATTTGGAGTCCAATATTATGAAACAAACTCTACAAAAGAGATACATAATAGGAAGACCAAAAAATAAGGAGATGAAAACACTCATGCAAGTTAAGAGTAATTGCAACTTGAAGAATAATGATAGACATAAGTAACAAGAGGTAGGAAGTACGAAAAATGAAATATTTGCAGAGAAGAAAATTGACTAAAAGAAAGTAATATTATCATCATTAGAGTTAGTTGCCAAGACTTCTAAACTTAAAGTTCTCTTATTAAATCCTAGGAAAATCTCACAAAGCATGTTCTTTCTATCAAGATAACATCGATCGATTATCCAATTACACCATCTAAGAAGTGAACCAAAGAAACACTCCCAATCTTCAATCCAATGAGACATAAAAAGATATGATTACTTGTATATCAAATTATAAGATACCTATAACATATTATTGAATATAATGATGGAGGGGTTGAAATAACCATGTGCGAAAAACATATAATGGAATAGAGAATAGTGTTGTATGTCTTGGTTTTGGACATGGCTAAGCTTGCAAAAGAGCAATGATTTAGCAAGCATGACAACCTATGTGATGTCCACATTATGATTCAAAGAACAAATCCATTCCTTTGTCCAAAATCATGAAGAATGGATTTAATAGAACTTGGGGACATCCAACATTTCCTTCAATCTAGAAGCAAATCCAATTGCAACAATCACCCATTTTAGAAACCATTTCCGATACATGACAAAAGTGTTGCCCAAAAATCTATGTGCACAGCATTTGTTTGAAAAGTTTGCTTGAATTAATGCCTTCAATGTGTCCTAGATATAGTAGTCGTGTGGTTTTAATAATGTCAAGAAAGTGTCACCTTCAGTTCAAATTTAATATCAACGATACGACATATTCAACGTCATCGTATAATCAAAATAATGTTATTGTCACATTCACGTTAGATTTCCTGTTATTACAAAGTTAAATTTATGTCACCTTAATGCCCGACTTTAAAGTTGACGTTAGGTTGACATTTGAAATATGCTATAATTATGTTGGATATTTCGTTGAGATTTAATGTTGCATGTTTGACCTTAAATCCAACATTACTTTTAGTTAAAAGAAAAAATTATAATTTTAGTCTAATAAAAGGATTATAATGTTAATGTAATATTAAATTTGATCTTTTTCTTTTTCTTTTTTTTTTCTTTTTTCTTTTTTTTGGTCTCGAAGGGCATCCCCACGGCCCCCGCCCAGCGGCCCACCCTTACACTGGTTCAGGGAGGTGCGAGCGGGAGGCGAGACTAATCCCTACGGTCACGGGATAACCAGCACCGCCCCCCTAGTGTCTGTGACGGGGTTCATACCGGGCTTGAGAGTCGATCCCAAGACCTCGGGGAGCAAACCCGAGACTTGAGACCAACTACTCTAACCCGTGGGGGCATTAAATTTGATCTTTTTAGTTTAAATGTTGTAGTGTAATTATATAGCTACGAGCTTTCATTTATTCAAAATCTAGAAAACATAAAGTAATAAAGATTTGAGATTTGGATTACGAAGAAGGAATTTTCAATTGAATTTAGAAAATAATTGTAATTAGAGAAAATGATTCAAATAGTTTGAACATAAAAAAAATTCGTATAAATGTGGAATCTCATCAATTTCTAATAGTTAATCTAAATCCTTGGTAATTAGAACTTGAATTTGAAGAGCAATTGACACTTTCATATTGAATAAAATCCAAAGAGTAAACACACATATTAAATTAATGGTAAATAGGATTAAAAATAGAATGTGTATTATAAATTATAATCTTTTAGAATCCAATGTTGGGATATGATTATATATTCTAGATGATTGAAACCCATTCACATATCATTTAAGGTAAAATTATATGATTTAAAAGTTAAAAAAAATGTCCAAACAATATAAAGTAATTAGTATAATTTTATTCAATTTCCAATGACATGGTGAACAATATATTCAATAATGCTTGTCAAAACTAGAGGCCACCATTTAAATTTTTTGCCATTATAATTGTCCTTGGAGATTGATATTAATCTAGGAAAAGCTTGGTCCAAATTTGACATTGCACCTTACAAGTGAAGTAATTTTTGTGTTAGTTATCCACTCAGATGTTAAAACATATATTTTTTTAAAATATATTACATATCAAATATTTTATAATTAAAATAATATAAAATGTGATATATCATGTATCAAACATTCTATTTAAATTTTTTACAAATTTATATTTTATAATTGTAATTGTGAATGTAATCTCATTTTTTTAATATAATATATTCTTCTCAAAATTTTAATTATATTTTAAAAAATTAATTGCTAAATAGCATTCATGTCACAATCAAATTTTGACTCTCAAAAGGAGGGAAAGAAAACATCATACATCATTTCCATTCTTAAAAAAAACTTCACTAAAAAAGTAAAGGAATCATACTCTATGAAGTTATTCCATCAAAGAACTAAAAATTACATGTTCAATAATAATTTAAAATTCTAGAAAATTCTTTAGTCACAAGTTTGCTTTAAATAGCCCATCAAGTTGGTATAATTCCAACTAAACAAAATAATCACCACCGTGACTATTATCTAAATTTAATGATTGTACAATCGTATTCTAGAAATTTACTATAAAATATTATCAAAATTATTTAAAGTTTATATCACAAAAAAAAGTTTGTTTTAAATAGCCCATCAAGTTGATATAATTTCAACTAAACCAAATAATCACCACCATGACTATTATCTAAATTTAATGATTGTACAATTGTATTTTAAAAATTACTATAAGATATTATCAAAATTATTTAAAGTTTATATCACAAAAAGAAAATTGCAAATAATATATATATGCTATCATGTATAAGAGTTATTTGAACCGCTTTCAATAATATGATCATTTTACTTTCTATGGATGTATTAGTTTTGAATACAAGTAACATTGTATTTCTTTTTATTAGCTAAAAGGAGTTTTTGAAAGGATCCCATCACTTTCGGCAATTATGACCATTTTAACTTCTATAGATGTACTAGTTTTGAATACATCATTTTAAGATAAAAAGAGTTTTACAAAACTGAAAAGGGTGAGACTAAAGCACAACTACAACAAAACTGTCATTACTTTCAATTTACAATTATTATGTACCCTGACGTCATTGACAATATATATAAAGTTTAATAGACAATTTTAAATGGATTGTAAATATGTACGCTATCAAGTACAAGAGTTATTTGAGCCACTTCAAAACCGTTTTAACTTTTACGAATGTAATAGTTTTGAATACAAATAACATTGTATTTCTTTTTATTAACTAAATGGAGTTTTTGAAAGGTCCCAACACTAGATATTTATGACCGTTTTACCTTCTATAAATATACTAATTTTGAATACAACATTATTTTAACTTTTTATAAGATAAAAAGAAATTTACAAAATCTAAAAAAAACTAAGTTTTACCTTCTATAGTTATACTGAATACAACATCATTTTACCTTTTTAACATAAAAAGAATTTTATAAAACCGAAGAAGACATGACTACAACACAACTACAACAAAACCGCCATTACTTTAAATTTACAATTACAATTATTATGTACTCTGTGACGTCACTGTCAACATTTGACGGCCCGCATTTGGATAGGTACCTAGTGCATACAGGCGACAAATAACGATACGTAATTGGTGAAAAAATGGTTTACATCAGGTAAGTTTAATCAACTAATAATCAACCCACAAAATTGTCAAAAATAGGCCACGCAGAACAGAAATTGGAAAATCTTCAGTGACTGTACTTTTATATATATATACATATGTAAGTTTTATACAATTGGACAATGGGTCTGTCCAGAAACACCTAACTGCTACTTAGTTTACATTCATTCGAGTACAGAAGCTCCTCGATAAATCCAGAGGCTGTCTCGGCAGACTTCAAATCACAATATAATTCAACACGCTATTGAAGAATGCGTGTAAGGAGGATGAAAGCGTGGATTTTGCAGAGGAGTTAAAGGGGTGGTGTTGTCAGAGTTTAGAATCCTTTGACAGGAAGGACACATTGATAGAGTTGCTGCAGGCATTGGCACGTACAATGGAGACGAAGCTGCTGCAAGTTTTACAGATCTCAGTTGGGTTAACTCTTTCTGCAGTCTTCTGTTCTCCTCTGTCAACGATTCATAGCACTTCTTTAAGAATTCACAGTCCACTTCTATTTGCTTAAGCTTGCTTCTGCAAAATTCAAGCAATAAATTCAGTTTTAAGTTTTGGACCGTTGGAAATTTTTTGTTTTGTGATATCAAATCAACTGTTAGCCTTCAAACTAAGGTCATGGATGGAAGGATTGTTACCTTGCCCTCCTGTTTTGGAACCAAACTTCAACTTGTCGAGGGCGAAGATTCAGCTGTTTTCCCAAGAGTTGCTTTTGCTTCTGAACACCCACAAAAAAAATAAACAAATTAGATACACTGTGACACAAAACCTACTTCTAACCAGCAAAAGTAATAGTAAACTTGAGTCTTCCGTTGAAAGGAAAGAAATTTTCTAAAGAGGCTCAAATAACTGTTGTACTGTACAAGTTCTATGTAATGAATCTACACATAACACTGTCTGGTTATTTCAGGCTTGTTATTTGAGGCCCTGAAAGCAATTCTCTCAAAACATAACTAAGAAGAACTACTTAGCATGAATTTAAAGTGCAGAGTAAAATCCCCAATAGCAACAATCTAGACACAGATAAAATTTGACAATAATAATGTTTGAAGGATTTTATATCATTCACAAGATTGTTTCTGCTATTCCATAAGAAAATATGAGTACGAATCTTAGGTTAAAATTTCAAGGATGAAAAACTGTGGATGTCCATTCTTCCAAAGACTTCTATCTTTTGTTTTCATTACCTTACAGATCACATTATTAAGACAAGAAATAATATGAATTACAAAATAGTTCTCATGCACTTTTAAAGAATTGTCTCTGAAGTCTTCATATCATTTCTCACCTTCATCCTATTAATAAAAAAAAGTGTGATCTAAAATATTAATAAAAAACAAATTATTCACAATTATGGACAATGAAAACCGAATGTACAGTAACAATGTTGTCAACAAGTATACACAATTCGAGAGGTGAGATCTGGATCACTTGGTCTGAAGCACCTCCCATCAAACTGAGAAACAGTTTGCATCCTATTTATCACATCTGATAAACAATTTGCAAACCACGATCTTCTAAATAACTGGGTAAAGATCAATTGGGTTATAAACAAATTCACTTTCCTAATACTGATGTTTCACATCCCATTGAAATTGAGCTGAATACAGAAATTAATTGGATAAGATAAGTTAAAATTGAAAACAAACACAAGGCAAAGGCTTAAGAGAGTGGCGAGTAGCAGATCCTAAAAGGCTCCCAAAGATTACTAAAAAAATTGAAACATTTCTTTGACAATGACAAACAAACAGCAAACGAAAACCTTAGGAACAAGCCAGAGTCTGATAATTGTCCTGAGCTATGAAGACGAGGGATCAGACATACCTAAGCAGAACATATAGGCATATTAAAAGGCGAATACTTGTAAGTGCAAGCCGTACTTACAGGATTGAGAGTGCTGTTCTGTTTGAAACTTTCTTCTAAAATAGCAGATTGTTGTTTTGACAATCTCAGCTTCTTCCTTGTACCACCGCCCTCTTCTTCTTCATCGCTAACTCTACAATATGTTCTGTCCGCCTCAAAATCCTCTGTAGCATCATAACGATCGCGTTTGGATCGTATGCCATAGCTGTCTTCTTGGTCGATTACATTGAAATCTGCCTGAAAGGAAGATATGCTGCTGTTAGCCGAGGACGCCCTATTACTATTATGGGTCTCCTCATGTTGATTAGAATAGCAGCTTGCAGGAGGCAATTTATTAACATCGATATTCTTCTGCCTAGGCATGGCCGACGCTTCATCTGCAATCAGACGCCCACAGGTAAGAATCCCACAAATCAAAATCAAACTAAGCCGATTCTAAATAACTAAAACTAAAGTCATCAGATTTCCACAATCCATCCACTTTGTCGTTGTTTTTAGATTTGATTGTGCATCAATGATTTGAATAGTGTGCTACATAATCAAGATGTTATAATGTTCTGTGATCCACCATCAGGATGTTAGAAAACTTTCTAATATTCTGCTGATGAATCAAGGAGTGTGATTCGAAACGTTGATTCTAAAAAGTCTCACACAATTGATTCCAGAAACAACAGTGACTAATAACTTGATCATAGAACATAATCCAAAACATTGATGCTAAAAACTTTCACACAGCAGTAACCAAATAAAACTGTATACCTGATGAAGTCTTCGCCCATGGAAAAATCTCTGGAAAAGACGAATGGCGGGGAGCAGGAGCTAACGGTAGCAGATCTAACTGTAGAGGAGTCGAAGCGGCATCCCTTGTGCCATTTCTGAGTCCTATACCCAGGGCAGTATCGCATTCCTCCTCATTCATACCCATTACTTTCTTTCCTTTCCAAACTCTGCCAAACCAGGCTTGACGACAGTTGATACTCTGCAACTCCAAGGAAAAAACTTGAGGCGCTCAATGACAGAACAGAGTGAGAGACTATGTGGAATTTGTAGGAGAGAAGCAACAACAGTTACAGTGGATTACGGACCCACTTTGGAAGCCACTTTTGACCATAACCACAACTCAAATCATGACAAAGACGACCTTAAATTATTGGTAACAAATTTACAATGACGACGAACACCGAGAATGGAGGCCAATAAAATCTCATAGGTATCCACGTGGACCATATCTGATTGTGATTTGAAATAGTTAGGCGTGGGAGTAAATATTTTGATCAATCCATTATCTGGCGAATGATTTCCGATGCGAATGGACAGAATAAGTCAAAAAGTAGCACGCAACCGCATTTAGGGCAAAAAGTCACGGGTCTGTCGAGTCACGATGTTGACCGCACTCAGATGATTAGCGCAAGTGGGCACGTTGCCATGCCACCTTCTATCAAGACAAACACAGATACCCGTAATCATTGCTTCTCTTTCATTGTCGCTCGCGCTTTTATTTTTCTAATATCTAGCCCGTTAATTTCAAGGTCCACGCTCGTGGGCCCACTCATCATATGGCATTTCTAAATAACTTACCTAAGCCAAACCCTTTAGTCATACTCATCATTTCTTAGTCTTATTTTTTAGGTGTACCTGTGGTGGAGTGGAGGGGAGGATGTATCACGTTATTTAATCAACTAGGTAGTCTTATCTTTTGAAAGGAGAGTAACCTTGGCTCTAACTAAAGTCAATAAGTGATATAAATTGTCTGAAAAATTAGATAATCATTGATGATAAAAGTGATTATTTTAGTGGAGAGTATTTATAAATTGATTGTTTGTTATTTTAAATGAGAATTGTAATAACAAGTGAATTATTAATTATTGATGATCAAGTGATTTTATAATGGAAAGATTTTGTTGATTGATTATTTCATATTGTAATTGAGAATGGTAATATGTTTAAAAGTTCGTCTAGAATTTTGTGAATTTCATAGAACGTGTTTTTTAAGATCTATGATGTGCTTGATTATATTGTGTTCAAATATTGTCAATGATATAATAGTTGACATTGCATTTGAATTAGAAATTAGAGACTATATATTAGATAGCATAATTAATACACTAACGACTATTTTATAACAAATATTGTAAATGAGAATAACAAGTGAATTATTAGTTATTGATGATCAAGTGTTCTCTTTCAATGATTTATGGATTTGATCATGTGAGAATTTTTGCATCAATGATATCAACGATGGATCACAAAGAGCTTAAGGAGAACTTCATGATCCATCAATGGTTTTCTAGATTATATCTTTGCTGTCATCCCAATGATGGATCAAGAGTGTGATCTGAAACATTGATGCAAAAATTCTCACACAATCAAATCTAGAAATCATTGAAAGAGAACAATATGGACTTTAGAAACTTGATATCATTAGATGAACAAATGATTCAATAATAGAATGTCTTTATTGATTGATTATTTGCTATTGTAAATGAGAATTGTAATATGCTTTAAAATTTGCATATAATTTTGTGAATTCCATACAACTTTTTAGATCTACAATATGCTTGACAATATTATGTTCAAATATTATCAATGATATAATAATTGAAATTATATTCGAATTAGAAATTAAAAACTAAATATTCTCCATCTAATTTCCTCTATGACCATCAAATTACATGTATAATTGTCTCTTCGTTTAACCTCACCACAATCCCACCACAATCCCTAGCTTCATGTATAACAAAATTAAATCTATTTCAATCTTTATCTATAACAAAATTAAATCTAACAAGAGTTTACTACCTTTGACTATTTTAATAAATTCTTTTTAACTTACCATTAAGCACTTCTATTTATGCTTTCATCTTGTCTCCCATGTGATTATGAGATGTGATATGTGAACCCATCTCAATACTTAAATCACATTATATCCCCAACCAAATGAGAAGAAAAAAGCAAGAAAGAAGAAAGAAGTATGAAGTGGCAATGTTGGTTTGCTTTATCTTTCATCTATGAAACGAAGCGTCCCCACACACAAAATGCATGTGAGCTCAACACTAACTTTGAAAAATCTAATAGTTGTGTTCTCCCTTTTCCATAACCCATGACTTTGATAGCCACCATAAAATCAGGAAACCTATTAATAATACTTTACTGGTACAAAATCTTCGGAAGCTTCTAAATAATGTGTGAGAATATGATTGTATCATTATTTGCATATTACTAAATGATTTACAGCACGTGGGTATATTCAATCTTATAAACCGTTGACAAGCAAAGAGATCCCACTCTCAATATTGCAATGGAATGATGATGACCACAAAACTATGAGAGGATGATTATATCGAGATTTTATCAAGATTTATAACTTTTCAAATCCTTAAGGAATAACACAATGCTTCGACTTTAAGTCCTCATGTACCAGTATGCTTTTTCATGGAGATGTCATGGGGTAAGATAAAGTAAATGAATGCTATAACATAAACTCATCCTTTTAGTAAGTCAAGTGGAACATACTTTTTGAAAAGTAGTTGCTCTCTTCAAAAAATTTAGTGTTTTTGGAATTTTCATAATATGATGTTTATTGGGTTTACAGTTAAAGATTGAGGGTATTTATTTTATTAAATTTATTTTAGGTATAATTTATGTTTATTTTTATATATTTGAGGATTTAATTCTTGTTGATAGTATAATCAAGGAACATATCATTATCCTCACAAATTGTACTTAATCAGTTAAGCAATACCTTTTATTAAAATTACTTTTTTACCAATTAATTGATTGAAAAAATAAAAAATAAAAATCCATGATGAAATTGATAAAACTTAATGAAAGATTATATATATGAGGAAGGGTGTTCCTCATCTATTATATTGATTGATAAAAGAAGATTTTATTATTTGAATTTTAAGTATTTGTAAGTTTTGGAATAAAGTCTTTCAAGGTTAGACCAAAATACTAGATTATATATGTTAGATTAGTTGTTATTTTAATTCCTTCTTACCAAGGAAATAAAGAAAAAAAACAATCATAAGCCCCAACCTTAAAAAAAAAAAAGTGTGACAAAGACTTTTGACACCAAATGTTAAACATCCAGACCTCCCGTGGAAGGAGGGGAATGCCCAAAAAATGAAAAGGAATTTAAAGGACCAACAACACCACCTACAAAAAATCATTTACTCTAGCTACTTACAATAGCTCCTTGGTAGCCCACATTGCTCTTGCCAAACACTCTCCATCTAGTAGAGGAGAAGGAAAAAATAAGAGACCATTTATAATGTCAAAATAAAATTCTTTGATTTCTTCATGCATCTTAACCCTTGAAGACTAGGGTACACATTCTCTTTGTCGAATTCATCAAAGTTAGAAACAAAATCTCCATCTCTTGAAAGGTAGCCATGTACACAATAAAAAATAATTCAAGGCCTATGATAGGAAGATAATTTATAGGAAGATAATTCAAACAAGGAGAGAAACTAGCATAACTTCTACTTTTATATATGAGAGTAGGAATAAAGGTCACATTAATGTATTTATAATAGAGAAGGTTGAGAATAAAAAATTCTTGTCATGAGACATGCCTTTTTATTTATCTAGATTGTTTAGAGTAGAAAAATCGATGCACAAAGCATGATGGTGTGAGAAAGATAGGCCAAAGTTATAGACTTGCAAGACATGAGTGTAGGATTACCAAGTTAGATGCACTAAAGGCTCTGCTATAATGGTTATTTATCTTATAAGGTGTATAGTTCCAATATTTATAGTTGAGGCTAAAAAATAATAGCCATATGTATATCGACAAGTGTCATACATGTAAGGTTACATGGTATGTGAGGATAGAATTTTGCTAAAGTCTTGGACATGTGTGGTATGGAATATAAGAGGCTTGATATTCCACAATGTGTTGGATGTGTATGGTGCCAAGTGTCAAAGTTGTATGGAGCCATTTTTTTTATGATTCAAGGCTTGCTAAGTGTCACACACATATAAAAGCGTGACATATGGATAATGATGTTACATTTTTTCACACATATAATCTAATGTGAAGTTGTAATGGTAGATTATTTGTTAAGGGTGCATAATGTTCAAGCTCATGAATTATAATATACAATATAAATATGTATAAAATATATACAAACAATGAGTCTTGAAGAGGCTTTAAGGAATTTGTAGAGGCTTGTAGATAAAAAATCTAAACTATAATGTGTAAAAATTAGTAAGGTCGGTGATGACATAATTATGTGTTCGAAATAGTACAATAGATATGCATCCCTACAGAACAAAACTATTTTTAAGGGATGTAGAGCATAACTTTTTGTTAATGGTCCAATATGAAAGGATGTACTCATATCATATAACCTTTCTCAAGGAGTGATGGTCCTCGTTTCCTTCTTTAATGCACTAAAAATATTATACAAGATGATGACCTAATGAACCACTTTGTGAAATTATGATCAAATTAATCAATTTTTATTTAGTGATAGTTCCCTTTATATTTTGATGCACCTAGAGGTAATGATGTAGAAATAAGGCATGGTTAACTAAGTAAAACTATTTTGATGGTGCAAACAACATGCAATACATGGAAAAAAATCATTAATGATGTGCTTATTTCCTAATGAGATACATGTAGATGTGTTCCATCAGAGAGCTTATCTCTATCCAGTAATAATGGAAGAAACATATCTATAACTAGATTTGATCATTTTGAAGAGAAAGCATTCTCATTTGTAGTGAATTTTTAAAGTTTCTAGGTTTAGTGGTTTGATTATTGTTGAATCAATTCTCTTTCTATATATTATTGTAGATTCCAAGTGATATATGTGATATCCTATTACTCTAACACTAAAAGGATAGGGTGTATTTGTAATTATACTTCATTCTTGAGGAATGTATATATACATGTACTATATGTAGGGTAAAATTATAAAAAGTTACATACTAAGAACACTATAGAATTAAAGAATGATACTAGTATAGTGATAATGAAGAATTTACAGTGTACTAGTTGGGTCTATGCAAGATCATGGGGGTCCAAAAAGTGGTGATGTGAAAAAAAGGTGTTTTTAATTTTTCAAAAAATGTAAAAATTTGCTTTAACTTTTTCTAGGCTAGGGTAGAAAGTACATGGTGCCATAGCAAACACCAACTTAGCTAAACAGATATCTTTTTAGTTTAAGTTGTTTTTTAATTTGG
>VDFB02009650.1:0-11632 GCA_007258455.2 Sequoia sempervirens | reverse complement strand
TGCTTAATTTTTATGAAGATCTCATCTCGAGATTTGGTGTCCCAGATTCAATCATTTCAGATAACGGTTTAGCTTTCATCAGATTAAAGATTTCAGATTGGTCTTTAAGAAATAACATCTATCTGAACACTTCATCAAATTTTTATCTGCAAGGTAATGGCCAAGCAGAATCCACAAATAAGAATCTGAATCGGATAATCAAGAAGACTATTGAAGATAACCAGAGAACGTGGCATGAAAAGCTGAAGCTAGCCCTTTGGGCTAACAGAATAACTCCTAAAAGAGCCACTGGTTGTTCACTTTTTGTTTTGACTTATGGCAGAGAGGCTAAATTGCCTATTTCAATTGAATTACCAACATTGAGTTATGTTAAAGTACTGGAGTTGCTGAATGAACAACCTCTTGAAGTGAGGTTTGCACAGCTGGTTGAGCTTGAAGAAACCAGAAAAGAAGCTCTGAGACAGCTAGAAATACATCAAGCGCAAATGAAGAATACTTTTGACAAGCAGGTGAAGCCTCGTGATTTCATTGTTGGAGATCTAGTCTTCAAGTGGAATGAATTTAAAAGTAGACCTGGACGACATTCCAAGTTCGATGCAATATGGGATGGGCCTTATGTGATTACGAAATACAAAGAACACAATGCATTCCAACTTTCCAAGATGACTGGTGAGGTGTTGTCTATCCTAGTGAATGGGATCCACCTCAAACACTACCTTTGAGATAAGTTATCTCACTGTTAGGTAGAGTAGTTTGCAAATAAGTGTGTTTCACACATTTCATTTCAGTAGTTTGCTTTCTCTAAGCGCTGCTGCGCATTGTTTTGTTGGCTAGGGCCTGTTAGTTTGCTTTCAATTTTGTTTCATTTTCTTGCTGCTATTTGGAGTGTTATTGTTCATGTTTTCTGAGTTCACAAGAAGGGGTGGATTTGACAACGCACCCAATGAATTGTTTTAAAGGCCACTGATCTATGCTTAGCAAGCAAGCATATAGCGGAAATCGCCAAAATCTTACATATTTTTTGGCTCAGCTCAAATGGATGAGCTGGCTGATTGTTATTTAATGTCTAAGTGGAATTTCAGTGTCATGTTCGAATGTGGTTTCACATCATTATCATTATGCATTGAATATCAATTATGCATTTTAGTGAGGTGGAGTTGCAGAGTGCCATTCAGAAGTTGCAGATTTAAAAGAAAGACAGAATTGAGTACATGTGCAAAATAGCATTTTAGATGTTTTTATTCATTTCAAAAAGAACTCATATTTTTACAAGGCTTCATTTGATTTCACAATCAGAATAGTATTACAACATTGCATAAAATGCATTTTCCTTTCAACTGAAAAGCAAAATTGAAATCAAAGATCCACACAAACCATGGATGTAACTGTGACTGTGACAACACATTTCTAATAATACGTTGCACTACTGAAGATGTGAAAGGAAAAACACATAAGTGGCAACATAGTCATCATTGCCTGATTATCAACGCTTGATGTTGAATGGTGCACCTCGTCGTCTCGAGCTCCGTCGACCTGTAAGAGGAAAAGAGGGGTGTTAGTGGCTCCGACTATGATGTAACCTATATGATGCACCGACAATAGTACAACATACTATTAGCAATGCATTGAAACAATCAATCAAATGCAGTATGAAAGAAGTGAGTTGAAGGAGAAGTATCAACATCATAATCAACATGTTCTATTTTTTATGCTAACACTGTTTGTTTCCTTGTGCAGGTATAGGTAAAGTCATGAAGCTGAACATTATTCAAAGACCAAGCATGTGGAGTAAAATAGGCTTCCACAAGGGTAGAGTCCGACAAGCTGCCCTATGCATTAAATGGGCTGTTTTTGAAAGATATTTCATCATATACATCAAACAAAATGAAATACAACTGAAAGAGTAAAACAGAGTTATCCATCAAGTAACAAAACCAACTATGCATTCATAATGATCAACATTTCTTTCTAAAGGCTATAGGTGAACATTGAGTTTAGTTCACTTAAGGAATTTAACAGAATGCATTTGCATTAGAAATTGCTGAATTACTTCATTTTCTGTGCTGATCATAATCATATGTCATGTGAGTTTCAATTCATTATTTCTCTTTTGGATAGTGAATAGGCATACATCTGCCTTAATGTTTTGTTCTAATTTTCATCATCAAAGAGAACAATTTCTAAGAACAGTTTGTGCAATGAAATATAAAAATGCATGAAGAGTATCATGTTGCTCATAAGAACAAACACAGACAGTGCAATTGAGTATTAAATGATTCTGAGTTACCAGTTAGATATGAACCAATGAGTAAAGGAGGTGGTACTGATGCAATGTCACAGTTCGAGAGCAAAAAGGTAAAGCCTCTACAGAATTCAAATGTAGAAAATGAAAGCTGCTGTGTTAGAGTTTAGTACTGGTTATTAGGAGCTACAACAAGACAGTGAATTCATTCTGGTTGGGATGGTGCCTTAGACGGGTTCGTGTATCTATAATTAGTAGAGGACAACAATCAAATGTGATATACTTTCATTTTGTTTTCAGTAAGATACAAGTGTCAAGTAAGACATCACTTGTAATAGGTCAAGCCATGAATTAGATACAACAAATGTGCAGGATTGTGAATGTTTTTAGATTACTTAGTCAAGATCTTGACAAAACAGTGATGCAATGAGTTGCTTTCTTTTGAGACACATAGAATGTAGGGAGGTTAAAATAAAGACAAATATCCAAGGCATCTTTTGTTTCAGAAGTAGATGCAAAATATCACTGGTTTTCTGAGCCAAAATCCTGGAGGAAACACAAGCAAATATAAAATTTTAGCACCATTTCAAGCAAGAATGGGAGGTCGAGTTCTGTCAGAAATTAAGAATATATGCTTTGTTTTTTAAATCTCCAAACCCATGATAGTATTTTGTTTCAGAAGTTTAAGATAAGGTTTCGGTTCTGGGTAGAGTTTATATCCATAAATGAATTTGCAGTTTCTAATTTTAAATACCCACATGTGGGTTAGCTTCAAAAGTGCAGAAAGAGAAATAATAAAGATTTTCAATATAGCCTTTCTATCTACAAGAGGTCTCCTCAAAAACACATTGTCTTGGTGAATAGGAAGTAATGAAGAGTTTCGGCAAGACACAAGCTCTCTACAAGAGGTCTCCGCGATGATGGTAAGTTATAGCGACACTCATAAAACAGAAACCAACTTCATGAAGTTTTCAGAAACCAAGGGTTGAACTCTCAATCTGATGGTCGGGCTTTAGAAGGACAAAAAACATGATAATCTATGATACCCATATGGGTCTTATTTTAAGCAGTAGTATAATTACAAATATGCAAATTTTTGTACTGGTTCGAGCCTCAGAGTAAGAAGAATACATTTTTCATATGATTTTCATAATAGCCACAAAAGAGATAGCAGGGGAAAAGCAATGCAATTTTGTGATATATCGAGCTTAGGAAAGAAGAAAATGCAGTTCGGTTTCTATTTTTTAATACCCACATGTGGGTTTATTCTCAAAATACAAAAAAGGCAGTTTCCTTAAAAAAATTTGAGTACCCATCTTCAGTTTTGCTTCAAAATGCAAAGGAGATAGCTACAAAAATACCCATGTGAGATCTTGATTTAAAAGGCAAGAATATACAACAAATGCAAGCTCTCGGATTTTAGTCGAAATACAAAAGGAGGGTAATGCAGAATTATTGAAATTTCTTTAATACCCATATGCAGAAATATTATTAAATCGACATAATGGAAATTTACTTTTCTGGGTCAAGCCCAAAGGTCAAGAAATTGTTTCTTATAGTGCTCTTTTGGCACGGCCTGAACATGGCCAGAGGTTCATGAAATAAAGAGAGATTTTTAGGGTTTCTATAGAGCAAAGAGAGTTACCGGTTCGTATTTCTGATGGAGTTTCTAGCCGTGGCTAAAGTTACAGATGGCTTCCAAATGTAGGGGTTCGAGTTCTCAAGTGATGGCCGAGCTCTCACTAAAGAATAGAGCACTACAATGATAGATGTGAACATAGAAAAGCAGAGAAGTGATGACATTAGAGTGTGTTAGCCACGGCTTTGAGGCCGAAATGAGCAGAATACGAAGCCATAAAGTCTAAGAACACAAAGCTTACCTCTGCACAGTAAAGGAAAGTAGGAATACAAGTCAAGCTTTCATGGAATGGACTGTAGAAGTTGAGCTCAAACTCATGATGGCATGGAGGAGCAAAGGAAAGATTAGAGTCAAAAACAAACTCATGCAGGCCGCAACATTGTCTCTTTTTGGTGTTCAAATAAGAAGTGGAAAGAGCTTCAATACTTTGAAGTCAGACTTACCCACTGAAGTTTCGATCAACTAAAGAGCAGAGAAAGATTACTGAAGCACATGGGCTCGAATCCAACACCATCATAGCGGCGTTGTTCATGCAGACAGAGTTTCTTTCTTTCCAAAGTCATGGGTGTGAAATGATGATAATTAGGGTTTCACCCTGTTTTGATCAAAGCCCTAATTCGATCCTTATGAAGTTCCAAAATGTTCATTCAAAATGCACATGTTGAATATCAAATGGTGGTCGAACCCATAATGCTTTCCTTATGATTCATTCAAACCTAAGTCTAAATCCATGATTATGTAAGGCCGAAATTGAATGCTAGGGTGATGTCTTAGGTATTGAAGACTTATTGTTTTGCCTTAGAGAAGTATGGGTTTATGCCTTAGGGTATTGTTTTAAATGAAGAGGCAATTAGGGGAGATTTATGAATGCCTTATGCTTAGTGCCATATTTTTAGGGTTTCTCATTTTAATTGGTTTTATGAGAAATCAATGAGAAGTTTTGATAAGAAGAAGATTGTGTAATGTGTTTTTATGATTTTTGAGAAAATCAGAATGTTGTAATGAAGAGATAAGCAGTTTTATTTTTGCAAAAGATTTCCAATCTTTGAGTTGCAAAAATAGAAAATTGTAAAAAAATCTGCATCTTGTAAAAGCAGAAGCATAAAAGCGATATTCTATAATTTGCTTTATGTTTTCTTGCTATTTTTAGCAGATCTTTGACTGAATTTTCTTCTTGGTCGGATTTCAGACTTGTCTTGGAGAGATAAGGTGTTTTTGTGCTTTTAAAGGATATTTAGCCTATTTTTAGAGACTTGGCAGGTTCATCATAAAAGCATTGTGCTTTTTCTGGTTTTAAGCAATTTTTTGAGTTTGTTTGAAGCCTTTTTTCCTTTAGCTTTTTCTGAGCTCGGATTAGGGTTTCCTGGAGAGTTCTTTTGATAGATTTAGTCTTTCAACTCTCCATACTCAGCAGTTCAAATTAGTTTCTTGCCCTTACTCATTTCGGGGAGCTTGTAAACTTTTTGATACTCAGTTTGGACAGATTGACACTCTTCTAGTTTTAATAGAGCAGCAAATTTCTCCTTCTCATTTTCTGTCTCAAATTTTGTAATAGAAATCTAATGTACTTGTGTTTTCAAATTGAAATCCTTTTATGTCTTGATGTTATAGGTGGTGTTTCAGAATTACATGTTTCAAGTTGCATGTTGTATTTGTTTTCCAGATCTTCATGCAAATCACTGATGGGATGTGTGCCAATGAGATTGTGAGAATTAATGCAATAGAGAAGTTGTTATGAGTGGTTAGGTTTGAATTTTTATAAGTTTGGTGAATCATCTTTTAGAAATAGGTTTTTATGTTTAGTTATTCTTCATCCCTTTCCTCAAAAGCTGTTTTAGAGTAGAATTCATCATTCGGAGAACCAACTCACTGAGATTCCTCTTCGCTGCAAGATCACCAATATCCAAAGAGGTTTCCATGTTTCAAATAGCTTGACAATACTACATTCAACAGTGGTGCAAACTATTGATAATAATAAACGGCTTGAGTATCAAAGACAACCCAAATTTATCTTATGATCTACTCTTTCAAGACGTCCATATTCTACCTATAAACACTACTGAAAAAACACTACTCAATAATCTAAACAAGGTTCACATGATGGAAAAGGAGGGATAAGTGACATTTGATAGTTTTCACTGACAATATGCACATAAATTCATCTCCCTAATTAACTCTTTCATATCCATCCTACTTGTTTTATGAATTATTTTCTAATCAAGAAATCTCCTTAACCAATATGAAGATCGAACTATAGATTGCACTCCTTGTAGGATATTGGGAAATCGTCAAGGCTGGTGGATTCTTTGTAGGTGATCACCAAGATTGATGGAAAACACAAGTTTCTAAGGGGCATTATACAACCACCGAGACCACAAATAAACTCATTTCAATGATATATGTAGAATTGTCATATTGGGGAGTTGCTAATGTGTGGTTCCACCAAATATGTTAAATTATATATAGAGGTGTTATCAATGTAGATTTTGATATACCATCTCAACTCTATGCAATGTAGGGTTCATGTCTGGATAACATTCAATATATGAAGTTATAAACATTCAAATCATTTCATGAGAATAGCAAATAGAGCTATCAAGGTTACCAAAAAGTATATCACTTTTCAAAGGACTGCTACACTATGAAGACTACCATAAGAAGTATGAAGCATACTACTTTCATGAAATTTACAAACCAATAAAAGATGCTTATGTTTGAAACCAATGAGTTATAAGCAACCATTTTCATTGTATGTTCAAGCTACCACTATTAGAGTAGGTGAACTAATGATACCATTATTTATTGTGTATGCATTGTATGATTGTCTCATACTCAAAGACCAACATGATCAATATGCAAAGGACCATGCAAAAAACTATTGAGCATATACACTAAGATTGGGCAAGGACTGAAATAATGGAAAATGGATTTGCTTCCGTATGGTTTAGAACATAGAGCAAACACATCTCCCAATCATTTCATTGAAGGGAAACCCTAAAGATCTCAATCTAAAGTATGCAAAGGGGAAAGAGATCTTGTAATAGGGTTATCCTAGGGTCTGATTATAAACTAATGAGGGGTTCACCGCCAAGCTAGGGCTTGGAAAGACTAATGAAATGCAAGATCTAATGTTTAAACCTAGTGATGTAAGAAACTTGAATAAATGACCTAGAAATGTATATAAATCAGAACAAAAGGATGTAAAATAATAAGTGTGCACCTGGAAATTTGTAGAGGCTTGAATAAGGACTAGAAATTCTAGAAATGTGGATTTTAATACTGAGTGGGAATCATACGCCAGTCTGGGTGATTTAGTCCCAAATTGGACTTTCTAGGCAGAAACTAAAATCTAGCAAAAGGGTGTTTGGAACTGCAAAAACCCTGAAAATTGGTTGTACTGGGACTCAAACGCCCAAGGTTGTGTATCATTCCCAATGTTCTTTTTTAGAAGGTTAAGGTCTGATTTTTCTATCCAATCTCTTCTCTTTTTACCACATTTTGTTTCTGGATCTAAAACCCTAATTTCGGACCTGTAGATGACTTTTTTTGAAAATAGCAACCTTGCAAATGAGAGGAAAATCCAACTTCCTTCAAGCTTGTAACCTAATATTCAAAAATCCTTCAAGATCCAAGACACCTAGATCTACAATTACACATGTAGAAAGAGAAAAACTTGTTGATTGTTAGTGAATAGGGGTTTGCCTTGGTCAAACCCCTTTTAGGCAATTAAACCAAATGATGAGATAATGAAATAAGGACATGAAACATGAAATATGGAACATGAAACATGAGAAATGATACATTGAATGATGTCTTATAAATGATATCTTGCAAATCTGCAATTTAACGTGGAGTGGCCATGAAGGATGTAGATCTAGACCTTGAATTAAGTGTAGATCAATGCTTAATCTTGAATCTTCAATGCTACATAACAACACTAGCTCAACAACATGCTTGATGCTTGATGACCTTGACATGATAATGGATCTTGAATTTCTGCAACAAATGATGAAGAAATATGCCCTTGAATGCCTTAGAAGTGATCTTGTAAACTCTCTCAATGCTCTTGTGAAGTCTTGGAATGCTTAGCTAAGTGCTTGACTTGATATCATGTAGGATTATATGAAATAATGATTTAAGACCTTGTTTATATAGGCAATCCATCTAATATATCGTTTATTAGATCCCACAAGCCGACATTCATGAAATTTGAACTTAAAACCCATATTTTCCCCATCAAAACCTTAAAAAGGGGCCAAATGGGACTCATACACCACACCTGGCATATGGGTCCCACTTGAGTGGGACTCATATGTGCAAGGTGGCGTATGGGTCCCACAAGGCCTTTTTAGGTGGCAAAAGTGTCGAGGTGTTAAGAAATTAAGTTTATTTGTTGATATTATCGAGATTTTGATTGAAATATGTCTTGGGATGCACAATATAGGGTCTTAGGGGCAGATTAATGATGATATTAAGGTCATAAATGCAATAGGGCTCAATATTAAATGTGAAAGTGTAAATAAATATACTTTACAACATCAAATTAAGGAAAAAATGGGTCTATTTGGCTTAAAAGGGCCCTAAATCCAATGTGAAAGTGTACAACACTAGATTAGGTCCATTTAGTTTACACGCCTCTTAAATTTAATGTGAAGGTGTAAATAAATACACTTTACAACACTAAATTAAGGAAAAGTTAGGTTTATTTAGCTTAAAAAGGGCCCAAGACCTAATGTGAATGTGTAAAACACATTACAACACTAGATCGAGGCGATATCAAGTCCAGTTTTTCATTAATTATTCCCAAATCAAGAAAGGAAAAGGCATACTTTTTTTCATTTCCACAAGGATAAAGAGAACTTGCACAAGAATAAGCATCATGTCATTATCAAAGATTCATTGGACACTATCATTGCATCTGTCAAATCACCATATCATTGTCCACTGACATTATCACTAAACCACTACCATTGTAAAAGATGTTGAAAGGATTGCATACCAATACTTTAATACACCAAGAAAAAAATAAATGATGACTCCTGTAAAGACAAGGAAAAACTGATACAAAGAGCATTGTCCACTATTCAAACTGACTAAGAAAATATTCACTGAAATTATTGTTAAAGCAGCACACTATTGATCAACAGGGATGGAGATCACTGTTATAACCTGCAACAGGATGCTTAAGGCTAAACCTCGTACTATCATCTTATATTCTCACTGTAAAAGATCCAAACAAAAATCACTATTACAACATATGGATGAAGACCTATTATGGATAACACAACTAGATATTAACACCTGGAAATTATTTGTTGCCAAGCATTTAAATCATACTGAGAATATCAAGTTATTTTCATATCAAGTACTATCAAGAACTGTCACTAAAAACAATGGCATGCATATGGGGTGTCAATCACATCACTGTGAATAGGAATACATATCACTCTTCAAAAACAAACAAGCCAAAATAAATGAATATCACTTGCAAACTTTGACTACACTTGTGACTGAGGTCACTTGATTGCAACAAGATAATGTCAAGGAAAACACAGAACTATCTTTTCAAAGCTGCACATTATTACAACCACTATCTTTTTCTCATAATTGTTGTCCCTAGAATCTTTATTTTGACGCTTCATCTTCTTTGCTACTACCCATAACCACTGCCCATGTTCTTTTCAACATTGATTCATGTTGATGGGTGTTTTTTCACTTTCTCAACATAGACAACACACAAGTGTTATGCCTCTCTTGAAAGGTGAAAATCTGCAATTGATTTTCAGAAAATCACCCCAAGGTCTCTCGAGTGTCAGGTCATGATAGTGCAAGAATAGCTTAGTAGTTTGATGTGATTTGTTGGTAATCACAAGGGGCATTTATGGTTGGAAAAAAATGGATTTCTTGGGTCTATGATGAAGTTTCATATTTATGGAAATGAATGAACAGTGACAACAATGTCAAGGAAGTATTCTGAAACACACTTTTATCATTAGATTTAGCTTTATATATAGTGGTGTTGGAATTATATATTTGACTTAGATTTTAAAGTATGTTCCTCCCTCTCCCTCTCAGGGTTTCTGGTTCAAAATTATGTTTAATGGAATAATGGAAGGAATGGGATGGAATGGAATGGGCCCGGAATGGAATGGAAATGGAAAAGGAAGCTCAGACTAACTTTACACAACAATTTTCCATCAACAAATTACTAAAATTATGAGCTGGAAATGCATCAAACATTTTAATATACATCCACCATTAAATCTCAACATGAACTACTAACAAAAAATAAACTTAAACTGAAATAGATAATGTTGAAACAAACTTTGGGAGATCGAACCATGCACACATAAAGAGAAATACACAAGAAACCATCAACTCAATTCTCTTCTTAAATATTGCAATAGAATGTCTTTATACAACTCATCTCCCTCTTGAAAATGAGAGGATACCCCTATTTATAGTTTTCAAAAATAAAAATGAATGGTCAAGATTCATTTACAATGAATGGTTCAGATTCATTCTAATTTAGGGTTTCACCTAACCCCAAAAAGTTTACAATATGAAAATATACCATTTTGTCTTTTCCCTATTTCGTCCTATAGCCTATTTTGTCTTCTAGATGACTTTGGCAATTTACAACTATTTCAACAAATACTCATCAACTATTATGGGATTTCCAGCCTCCTTTTGTGTTGTGGCATATTCAACAATGTTTCCAATGATGGCCAACAACTTCTACTCTGATAGGTCAAATTTGGAGATATGGAAGGTGACCCTTTTGAATCCCTCTATCATTTGGTCCTGATGCTCAATGCATTTCGGTGCTATCTTAACCATATGTTATGACTCGGAGAAGGCTAGCACACTGAAATCCATGAAATTTTCTGACAAAGTATCATCGACTCCTTATTTTATCCTTTGTGGAATTTGCGCTTTATAAACTCTCGATCCAACTCCAACATTAGCATCTCATACCTGATCATTAGCTTTGAAAAATAATCACATTAGACCAGATGATCCACGATTCGCTCAAGATAGGCCTCTAATTCAAATAGTGATTGCGCCAAGACACCTTTCCTGTACTCAAAATTCAACAACCATGCCTCCATCAGCTAATAGTCTTCCTTTGGTAGCGGTAATTCCTTTTCCTAGGTCGCTCAAGAGAGCTTGAGAATTCTCTCCAACTTCGGGTATGTAATCCTATAAAGTTTTGGGAATTCTTGACACACATCGATCATTGACTTGACTTCCTTCTTCAAGACCCGATATTGATTATGCATCTTGGTTGCACAGTGGATGCCTTTATCACCCATGTCGACGACTCTTTTGAACCATTCAAATGTAGATTTGGTCCAGTTCTTCATTCTCTTCATTTTATTTACCTCCTCTTTCAAGAGTAAGGTAAGGGCAGGCGATTCCATGGGATCTTCTTCTCCTGATGCGGTCCATTGTTGTATGAAGGCGGTCAGTTCCACCACCTATGCTTTCAGTTCCTCCTTCATCAACTAATCTTTACTCATCTATTGAAGGATGGTGGACACTAACCCTTGAAATTCATCTATATTTTGAGCATGAGACACCTGGCCTAGATTGATGGTGGTCACTTGATAATCCTTTCCCTGAATTGTGCTTGCATCCTTGTCTACTACGAGAGTGGCCACTTGCAATACTCTAGACCCAGAAGCATCTGTTGTGATATGAGATCTAATTTTTGCTTCTTTTCCTTTCTGGTCTTTACCTATGCTCTG
>VDFB02009648.1:0-12051 GCA_007258455.2 Sequoia sempervirens | reverse complement strand
GGTCAAGCTTAGATAAGGATTGGATTAAAGCTTAGATTAGGATGATTGGATTGTACGATGGGATTGATTTTGATGATTGAATTTGATTAACAAAGGATGACTACGACACCGAATCTACTTCAAGATTGAAGTAGATTAATTGGGTCAAAAGTGATTGGATAGGGATATGATTAGATTGGATTGGATATGATTGATCGATGATTGATAAGATTGACTGATGGATCAGATAAGATGATGGAAGGGATTCTAAACCCCATTTAGAGATTATCCTAGGTGACTTAGGATGCTAATTGATTGGATTAAAGGATAAAAGGATGATTGTGGCACCAAATCCACTTTGAGATTGAAAATGGATTGATTGGGCTGACGATGATGATTAACTTAGGATGGATGAATATCATAAGTGGATGTTGATGATGATGATTAGATGAGAAACTTAGGTCAATTTGGATAATAACCGGAGATGAAGTTTAGGGGATTTGGATGGGGAAAATGATGATTTGATTGGAGGAACAAATAATAAAAATGGATGAACAAATACTCAAAATGAGTAAATGATTGATCGGAACAGATGAATGACTACTCAGAATGAGTAAACGACTACTCATAACAGGTGAATAATTCTTGAAATGAGAAGATGAAGGTTTGGAATAGATGAAAGATTACTTGGAACGAGAAAATGATTGATTGAGACTGTTGAACAAGAGTTCAAAATGATAGGAGGTTTGAAATGGATGAAAATTTACTCGGAACGAGTAAACAAATGATTGGAATGGTAGAACAAGAGTTCAAAATGATAGACGAAGGTTTGAAATAGATGAACATTTACTCAGAATGAGTAAATGAATGATCAAAAAAGAGGGAATGAATGTTCAGAATGGATGGATGAAAGGTCGAAACGAGTAAATGTTTGATCGAAATGGATGAGTGAATGCTTAGAGTAGGAGACTAACTCATGGAAGGGATGAAAGGATAATCACAACAAGGTGACGAATGCTCGAGATGAGAAGAAGGGTGCTCGAAATGACCAAATGAAGGGTGAAATTGGTTGTTTGAGGGGCAGGTCAGCCCAAGTGCAGATTAGGATTTTGGTTAAAGCTCAGATTGGGAGTAGATTAAAGCTCAGATTAGGATTGTATTAAATATCAATATAGGATGATTGGAGGATGTGATGGGATTGATTCTACACCAATTTTTGAGGTTTAAAGAACATAAGGCACCGACAATCAGATTTTTCTAGATTTGGCAATTTTCAAAAATTGTCAAAATTTGCATTTTAGCAAACTTCACATACATACTTTTGAGAGTCCACTTTTTTCTCAAAAAATACCAAAAACTAAGATAGGATGAATTTCCAACTAACATCCCAAATCTGAGACATGCATTTTGAGTTATTAACGAAAATGATTTTTCAAAAATTGAAAAAAAACACTAAATTGTGATTTTGAGGGTCAAGATGAAAGTTTGAGGCCCCAAAATATGGCGAAACGGGGTCCAACAAACTCAAGGTCTATTGGGAATCCACATGCCACCTCATGATGGAACCACCCTAAAATTTCAGCCCAAATGGACACCCAAGTCAAAAGTTATGGCCTCTGGAAGTTTCAACATAAAAATCAAAACCCTCGAAACAAAGTCCAGGTGATTGGGATGGATGATTTGATAATGGATATGGAATCTAATGATGTTCTAAGTAGCACTTATATGATTTTGGTGATGAAATGATGCCTTATGAAAAATGTTGATGATGGGCAAACGAGTGCTCAAAACGACTAAACGGAGGGTGAAATCAGCTATTTGAAGGGTAGGGTTGCCCTTGGCCGGGAAAGTTTGCCCCTGGAGGTTAGGTTCAGCCCTGGCTAGGAAAGTTCACCTCTGGACATGTTAGGTATGGCCTTGGAAAGGGTAGGTTCGCATGTCCAAGAGGGCAGGTTCGCTTGCACAAGAGGGCAGGTTCGCCTATCTGGCAGGGTAGGTTCACCTGTCCGGGAGGGAAGGTTCACCTATACAGGAGGGTAGGTTCACTTGTATAGGAGGGAATGTTCACCTATCTAGGAGGGAAGGTTCACCTTTCTAGGAGGGCATGTTCGATTGTGGATGAAAGATTAATTAAAACTGACTGAAACAAGCTAAAAAGGGGCTTGTTTAGAGGTTAGGTATGCCTCTGCAAGAGGTCAAGTTTGCTTGTGGACAGATTTGAACATGTTTTTTGGACAAAATTCTAAGGCAAAGGACCCAAAACACAATAAACAACATTCATAGGATAAGGTTGACTTGACTAAACAGAAAATTACTGGTTTCGCACAAAGAAGATAGTTCAGGCAACACGATCCTAAATCTAGTAGAAATGGGTATGGTCAACAGAGTCTTCTATTCTAAGATGAACATGGTTGCTCGGGATTCCTCATTATACACCCAATACATGAGGTCCAAACCGTGAACACCAACCCGTCACAAGCATGAGTCAGGAACCTTAGCGAGATACTAAAGGCTCAAACTAACTTTTCACGTCATCCCAATGCTTCTCCCATTACAATGTGGTTGGATTGATGTAAAACTTTCTCTCCCCCCCTTTATATAGCCTACCGATATGCATGGTTGGAATCATCCCTTGGGGTGATGAAATCCCCAAGCAGGTCCCACTAAGAAAAGTAAAAGGGTGACTCAAAGGACTTGGTAAGCTACAATTTCTTATCACCCAGGATCTCCAAATAATGCAAGGGGATTGTATATGTCAAATAGCTTACCAAAAAGCACAACACACAAGGTAAATTGACACCCCTAGTTAAGCTATGTGCCTAAGTTATCAAAAAACAACAAGCAACAATTGATAAATAAATAGCCTTGTAAGGAAATTTGTTAGTATTTTTTCTTCTTGTTCCTTGCCAAATGCTGACTAGATGCTTGCAAAGACACAAACAACAAACATTAGGGGGTCAGAAACATTTAAAAAAACCAAAAAAAGTGCTTATAACTTAGTTTTTACCTTTTGGAAAAAGCTATTTTTGGTCATGTTCGCCTATCTGTTAGGTCAGGTATGCCCTTGAAGGTTAGTTACGCCCCTGGATAGGTCAGGTTCACCCCTAGATAGGTTAGGTTCACCCTTTAAGGTCAGGTATGCCCCTAAACAGGCCAGGTATGCCCCCAGACAGGTCAGGTACACCCCTGGATAGGTTAGGTACGCCCCTAGATAGGTCAAGTTCACCCCTCTATGAAAATTGCAAATTTTAGGTCTTTGTGGAGGTCATGTTTGCCTATTTGTTGGGTCAGGTTCACCCTTGGAGGTCAGGTACACCCTTGGATAGGTCAGGTTCACCCCTGGAGGTCAGGTACACCCCCCTACTAGGTCGGGTTCGCCCCTCTACAACCTACACCTACAAATAGTGAAAAAATAGAAAACATGAAAGAACAGGACCCATCTGTGGGTCCCATCGGGCATGCCATAAATGTGACCAGGAAAAAACACTCTTCCAAAAATGAGCAACAACAACAAACAGAGTGCAAGAAACAATAAAAACACCTAACACCTCAAGATTAGCCTAGTTGGATTCAAGACAAAATAAGATAACAAAAAGGAGTTGATTTACCTTGCCTTGAATCGATCCTTTCCTTGGATAGAAAAAGATGTTGATATGAGATGCAAGATGGATGAGAAATGGATGAGAAGTGGATGAAAATGGATGCAAGTGCAATGGTGAGAGAAAAATGCAAAAATTAGCTAAGTATGGCTCAAATGAAAATTTTGCAAGAGTTTGGTTAGCACAATGATCAACCCCCAAATGAGAGAAAAGAGGGGGTATTTATAGAGGAAGTTGAATTCTCTGGAGAATTCAACAGTTGAAATTCATCCAACAAGGTCAAGATTAAGGGTGCTCTGCAACTGCATACTCACCCGCAACCATTGAGGCCTGTATGTTGTTTCCTTCTGTTGCATGCATATTCTTTCTTCTGGATCGGTTTTCTCGTGGTGTGTTGCGTATAGGGTGGGATTTTTAAAGCTTTCGGGGGGAGTGTTTTGCTCGGTTCAAACTTTGTCTTTTTTCCTTGTTGCTGGTTCATTCTTTTGTCTATGTGGAGTGACGTTTGCTGAGTCACAGTGATTGGTGCTTGAGCCTGCGGTGGCTTGGAAGCTAGGTGCTAGGGGTCTATAGCGTGTGGGTGGTCCTTTGTCTGCCACTCTCTTTTTATGCTGCATGGGAGTGAGAGGGTTCTTGCGTAGTGGGAAGGGGGGTGGTTGGTGGTAATGCAAAGGTGGTGTGGAATTAGTGTAGCGGGTGGTGGTGTGGGTTGGGAGTGTGGTTCCCCATGTAGTGCTGGTTGGTGTTCTTATTCTGCATGCCCATCTCAGGCATTCCAATGATGTCCAAGGAGTCTCCTGATGTGGATTTTTGGGCTACGATCGGTTCAAAATCTCTGAACCATGGTTTGAAGACCTTTGATAATAATTTATTCTCTCCGAATTCAAGGGTTAGCGGTGTAGGTTTGCATGGCGGCTCTCGGATCATGAAGATTAACAGCTGCCTTGAATCATGTAAGGAGCAACCAAAATTGGTTATTCCTCCAGAGATGATTGCCGAGGATATATAATACTATTCAAATCACTCTTTATATTGCAAGTTTTTGGGGATGAGGGTCTCTTTGTAGTTTTTGGAGACTTGGGCCCAGAGGACATGGGCGCTGGAGGACAAAATGGAGATCATGTTGTGTGTATGAAAATATGCTTGTTATAAAGGATTCAAAACACATTCAATAAAATATTATATCAAAGAAACTGAAAGAAAATTAAACAAACTCTTTACGACAGCTTCTTCGAAATCGTTCTATTGCTCTCTATCTCTAGCATTTTGTTGATTCAAGTTGCTCTCAGATTTCGTGTGCCAAGCTCAACTAAATGGACAACTGGAGAATGAGATTTAAACTAAAATGCATATTATGCTAAAATGCAAGATTATGCTATGCTATGATAAGATTATTATTGCCAAGATATGAATATTGCTGAAATACTAAAGATGCAAATGCGTAAGACTAATTGCGTATATCTATTCGTCTGTGTGTGTTCATGTGTCTGTGTGTCTATGTGTAACCAATGCTTGGATTTGCACATGCATTTAAAGAGTTTTTGAAAGAATTTGATTGGCTGCCATGATTAACGGTTTAGATCAAGCTTGTCAGGATGAACAGTAAGAGATTTTTGAAAGTTGAGAGAGAAATAGAAGGTTTCCATTTCTTTAATTTTTCACATTCAAAAATGAAGGAAGGTTGCCATTTGAAGAATGAGTTGAGAATGAATTTCATAATTAAATAAATAACTTATTTAATTATATGTGAGGATGAAATTAGAAGTTTACATAATTAAATAAGTAATATTTAATTATGTGTGAAGATGAAATTAGAAGTTTACATAATTAAATAAGTAATATTTAATTATGTGTGAGAGATGAATTTAGAAGGTAATTAAATATTTAAAATATTTAATTATGTGTGGAGTGAGAAAATGTATTAAATTAAATATTTATAATATTTAATTTAACTATGACATGTAGAGGGTGTTTGAAGGAATATTCCATTATTTGAATTCAAATATTCAAATTTAGAATAACATGATAATTAATATAAATAAATTATAAAATTTATTTAATTTAATTAAGAGGAGTATGGAAATTAAAATAAATTATTTATTTAGTGGGTAGAAGAACTATAAAGTGAACAATATAAATAAATAATTAAATTTATTTATATGTAAATGATTTAGAAGATTAATTAAATAATTTTATTTAATTAATTAACAACTTGATTGTGACCATTTTAGACATATACATTTTTCCCCTCTTTGAAGTGATGTGTGAAATGCATTGCTTCAAAGAAAATAAAATTTTGCCCTTATGTTTTTGATCTTGATCGTGATGATGCCCTCGGGAGGTAAATCAAGAAGGATGACAAAGCTAGATTGGATGAGGATATTCTGCTGGTGATCTAGTGATTTAGCTCTCGATAATTGGTGTAAAAAAATGCCCCTGGTGAAAAATAAAATAAATGTCATAAAAAACCCACCTTAATTGACCCATATAAGGTAAAAGGGGTAAAAGTAGACGTCATTTTCACCTTTTTACTATAGTGATTTGGATGCTCTGATAGTGATATAGCGAGATGCTGATCCCATCTCACACACATAGATTTGAGTAGGCCCGTTGATTTTAGAGACCAGTCGTGTATGGACCACCGATGAGTCGATTAAACCCTTTATGCTTCAAAATTTTGTGATTTTGATCAATTTTTTTACATTTTTCACATTGATTTAGGTTTTAAAATGTCATTTTAGTGCATACGACTGTTTGTTTTAGCACATTTGAGAAAATTTCCGTAGCGCATATAGGATGTTCTTTAGTGCATATAGGTGTAGGGAAAATTTTAGGTTTTCTAGCACATATGAAGTGTAGATTAGTGCTTATAGGATAGAAGTCTGGCTAGAAAACTTTAGCGCATCTAGGGCACAAAATCGTGCATTAAGGGATTAGCGCATCTAGTGTGTATTAGCACATCTAGGGTATGAAGTAGCGCATCTGTGGGGTATCTTAGCACATATAGGGTTTTAGCACTTTTAGAGAAAACTTTAGCACTTTTAGGGTGCAAAAATGCGCATTCAAAGTTTTAGCGCTTTCGAGGTAAACTATAGCGCTTAGGAGTTTCAGCACATCGGAGGCGCAGATTAGTGCATTCAAATTTTTTTTGACATAATGCCATTGTGATGAGAAATGATGGTCTATATTGCTTCTTTAGTCAATAGATAGAGAAATTAGCATGCCATCATGCTGATATGGTTAGAAATGATAGAAAATCTGATGATTAACTGATAAATTTGCTTCCCTGAATAGAAAACAAAGAGTAGATGTCTGATAACTTTGTTTCCCAAAATGAAAAACAACAAGTAGATTGATTGACTGATTGCCTGATAACTTTGCTTCTCATGAATGAAAAATAAAGAGTAGATGGATTGATTGTTTGATAACTTTGCTTCATATGAATGAAAAACAAAGAGTAAATGTTTGATAAATTTGCTTTCTACGATAGAAAACAAATAGTAGATGATTGTTGTGAAAATATATTTGCATTTGTGATTGAAATACAAATAGGATGATGTTTTGATTGATAAATTTGTATTCTTGAAAAAGAAAACAAATAGTAATTGATGGTAGAGTAGCGTGATTTAATTTTCAGATAGATAGATGTAGCAATGATTTTTCTAATATGATTTGATTGTGTGATATGGGTCACTGATATGGGTCACTTGATATGGGTCACTGATATGGGTCACTTGATATGGGTCACTGATATGGGTCATTGATAGATAGAGCACATGATATGGGTCACTTGATATGGGTCACTTGATATGGGTCACTGATATGGGTCACTAATAGATAAAGTACATGATATGGGTCACTTGATATGAGTCTGATTAATTGTCCTTGTGATGACCAAAAAATATAGGAGGTTTTCGACAACCTCCAGATTAGAGAGCATTTCCTGATATGTTGGGATCAGATAGGAGAGTTGACTCCAATAGAGGTACACTAGATAGGTGACTGCGGGTTGGGATCTTTGTTGACTATCTCGTGAGGGATTCGAGTCAACAGGGGACTGTTGATTGCATTGGCAGAGAGGTGGCATTTCGATCATAACACCTTTCATTTGCCGACTGGTGAGATGACCGTGACACCCGAGGATGTGTACAAGATTCTAGGGATTCCTGTGGTAGGTGCCCTTGTGGTTTATGACCACAAGGAGATAGGAGGGACGAAGGCACTGAGGAGGATCTGCGGTGATATGGCGTAGTTGGATATTGGGTGTCGTGGGCAGATTTCAGTAGATATCCAGCCTTAGTTGCCGTGTTGGGTGCATTCATTGGAGGCTACCTTGGATTGGACCATTGGTTGAAGGGATTTTCAGTTGGTTGTGGGAGGATGTTGGAGTGGATGGTGACTCAACCGCAGAGGTACGCTTGGGGGAGCTGCATTTTGGCTCATCTGTATCATGATTTGTATCAGGTGGTGTACCGAGGATCGACGAGTTTGGCCAGTGGTGTGACTCTACTCTAGATCTGGGCCTGGGAGCACATTGCGATTACAAGGCCAGAGTGTGCTAGGGCTAGGCCACCAGGCAGGCCATATGTATATGCGTATTCAGGTGCACTTGTCTAGCCCAAGCTGGGCAAGTTGGAGTACTGGCGGCGCATGCTAGATGATGTGGATTCAATGATATGGAGGTCATACATAGATTGCGACACCTGGGACATAAATCATTTGGAGATGCCCTTTGTCGGCATGCCCCGATATCTGATAGGGCAGACCCCATATATTATTGAGATATTTTTGGCCTTGCGGGTTAAGAGGCAGTACGACTATACGCAGGGGATGCCACAGGGCGTTGCTCACTATGGGCGATGCAAGGATGATCCTAGATAGGGATGCTGTATTACATACTAGGTGGCATATACAGAGTATTCCAGGTTAGAGGCTAAGGTATGGGAATATAGGCCAGAGGTGACAGATGCAGGGATGTCAGATGAGTACTTAGTGTACTTCCACACACATTGATTCCCACTGATTTACATTTCCAGATGAGCCAGGGCCCATTGTAGCAGTACAACAGCTAGGGATGGAGAGACAGGAGGAGGTGGCAGGTGGAGAGCAGGTGGTGGGTGGAGGAGAGGAGGAGGAGGAGAGTGAAGATGATGAGGAGGGGGATAGGGATGAGGAGGAGGGATAGAGATGAGAGGGCGAGACAGAGGATAGCCTGACATGGAGATGACAGGGGAGATGATGAAGGGGAGGAGGGGAGGGTAGTGAGGCAGAGATTAGACTTCCTAGGTAGTGCTTAGATTATACAGAGGCCTAGATTTGGTGGCAGACCATAAACTGTCATTAGAGTTTCATCCTCTTCACAACAGACACAAATTGCCACTCTGCAGGCCCAGGTGCAAACTGTTCATGGTCAGCTAGGTCAGGTGCACAGTATGATAGCTTAGTTACAGTCACAACTGACATAGGCACAGGCACATGCATAGGCACAAGCTCCAACACTGACATAGGTATCTCAGCCTGCCCTAGACCCATAGATAGCCCAGCTGATCATAGAGAGGGATGCATTGAGACAGAGGGCAGTGGAGGTCGAGGGTGTTGCTCAGAGGCTCATGGGCATTGTAGAGAGTGCATCCTTGCTGAAGGCGATCGCAGAGGGCATGGAGATGGCGAGAGAGGTGGAGTACTACCATGTTAGATATGAGGAGTTGTGTCCTCCCGAGCATAGAGAGCCATTCCCACGATCTCGCAGTAGGACCAAGAGTAGGTTGCAGACAACCATGTAGAGCATGGGGGTTACTGGACCCCAGCGAGATCTAGACGCAGGTACCAGTAGTAGGCCACCTCCTTCCGGACCAGCTCCATCAGGGGCATCGATCAACTAGTTTGTGATGTCGTGATGCAGATATATTTCACACATGTATATCATTTTTTTGGAGCATGTATATGTGATTTTTGATCAT
The DNA here is from genome assembly GCA_007258455.2 of Sequoia sempervirens. Classification (NCBI taxonomy): domain Eukaryota; kingdom Viridiplantae; phylum Streptophyta; class Pinopsida; order Cupressales; family Cupressaceae; genus Sequoia; species Sequoia sempervirens. The sequence goes on along the minus strand of VDFB02009648.1, from coordinate 2,513 downwards.
ATTCTATGTATCTCTCTTTGGACTTTGCAGTTTCATTGGACATTGGACATTTTTATCATTTTTGATGAGTGATGATATGTAGTGGCGATGATTTTTGATTATGTGATGTGTATTTATAAGATGATTATGTGATATGTATTTATTTCTATATGTTATGGATTTTGGTATGCAATTTGAATGATTTGATGACTAACATGATATGCATGATGATTTGATATGATGTGTTTATGATGATGATGAAAAATGATTGATGATGTGTACTAATGATGTCATGTAGGAGGATGACTTATGATGTGAATATGTCATGGAATTTTTGATATGTTTATATAAAAAAATGTTGTTTGGAAAATGATATGAAAATGTATGTATGGAGTGTTTGTTTTTAGATTTTCAAATGCAAGTAAATAATGATAATATGATGGAAAAATGAATGTTTTGTTTATGATATGCATTATGAATTGGTAATATGAATTGATATGAAAATGATAGGATGTTTAACGAGATGAGATGATATGAAAATGATAGGATGATATGAAATGAGATGATTACTAATAATGTGATGTATGATAAGATAATAAATGATATGTGATGAAATGTAATGTTTTGTAATGATGATTAAGTGAAATGATAAAATGAAATGCAATGATAATGACATGTATGAAAATGATAAGTGATATGAAATGAAATGTATGATAATGAAAACGATGAATGATAAGTGAAATGAAATGATATGTGCAATAATGAAAATGATGAACGAAATGATAAGTAATAATGAAATGATATAATAAACGAAATGATAAGTGATAATGAAATGATAAATAAAATGATAAGTGATAATGAAATGATAAGTGGTAATGATAATTAAATGATAAATGAAATGATAAGTGATAATGAAATGAAATGATAAACAAATGGATAAATGAAATGATAAGTGATAATGAAATGATAAGTGATAATGAAATGAAATGATAAATGAAATGAGAAATGAAATGATAAACGAAATGAGAAATGAAATGATAAGTGATAATGAAATGAAATGATAAGTGATAATGAAATGAAATGATAAAAAAAATGATAAGTGATAAGGAAATGATAAATGAAATGAAATGATAATGAGATGATAAATGAAATGTAATGATAATGAGATGATAAATGATATGTAAATGAATGGAAAATGATAGATGATAGGACCTAGATGAAATGATAATGAAGATAAAAGGTGATGATGAAACAAATTTCTGAATGTCCTCCACAAATAGTCCAAAGAGACATGGTAGCTGTTGATGTTCTTGGTTAGCCCTTTCAAAAACTTTGATGCAAATCCAGTATGTAGATATATATACATCGATCTAAAATGAAATGAAACTAAATGAAACGAAGCATTTGTTGAGCCTTTTGTAAGCTTTCTTGAATCATCATAGAGTGTTAAAAATGTTGGAAGTATGTACAAGCATTATAGGGTAAATTAGCACCAATGATGACCTGAGTATAAATTTCATGATTTTTGATATAGAAAGGAAACACAAGCATTGAGGTATAATTGAACCAAGATGACCTGAGCATTTCTTGCATAAACAGACAAAGATTAACCACTTTCTGATACAAATGTGGAACTATTGTCAATGATAAGCTTTGGAAATCATGTGTCGCGACATATTGGCAATCAGATGGATAGTTAACCTCAAGACAATAGACAAAGAAAAATCATTCTCTTTCCTTGCCACTCTAGTTTGGTACATCATCGAGTGTACTTCAGAGAGATGATATCAAAAAAGAAACAAAAATTGTTCAAAATATAATACCGCTATTCCAAACATTATTCAAATTTTAGATCATCTCGATATGAGTCATGATATGGTATTTGCTTGAAAACTATTGTGATATGGATCAATGATTGGATAGCTATTCATAAGATTCGATTTGGTTGTTTGTTCATATGATTGGATTCAATGTCATTTTCTAGCTATTTCGGTAAAACCTGAAAGTTGGTTGCCCCCAGTATGGACACAACTTGCTGAAATGAATATGTACAATAATCAAGCCATGGTAAGACGTTATCGTTCTAGGAAAATGATGATAGTATGATGTTGGTATGGCCCTAAGATGATGGAAAGATGCATGAAATGAAGGCTAAGAAGCCAAGTGCATAACATGAACTAATAGATGGAGAGCTACAAATAGCGTCTGTTTGCCAGATTCACTATTTGTTTTTATTGCATGTTTCTTGTCAATAGACTGCATGTCGCCAGGTTTTCACCATATGACGATTTGTTTTTTTTTTTTTGGAACTATCGAGATGCCTGTTTGCCAGGTTTTCACCAGGGTAACCATTTTTTAGGACTTTTTCTATTGTTTTTGGATTTCTTCAGGACTATTTCTAATTTTTTTTGTATTTCTTCAGGACATTTTCTGCTGTTTTTTGGATTTCTTCAGGATATTTACAGATGATGATAGCTGACTTAAAAATAATATTTCTTCAGGGGCATGCTATTGATGGGTTCTTCAAATAGGCC
>VDFB02009647.1:0-27037 GCA_007258455.2 Sequoia sempervirens | reverse complement strand
AAAAGATGTTTGGATGATTTGATGTGACGTTTGACGTGTAGCTTAGATGCGACTGATAGTGATTGTTTGGATTGATGTTCAATGAAAGATGAAGCTTGATAAGGACTGTTTTCATCAAAATACGCCATGGGCTAGTGATTTGGATTTTTTCACTCACAAGTGGTGGACCAATTTGATTTCATGTTTTCTAATGTTTGGATCGCCACATAAGCTGGAGGATATAGACCAAGGTTTATTTTCGAAGCAAGATGGATATATCTGCCCCCAATGTCTAGCAACGTATGGAATGCAATGGATGGATGCTCGGATAAGTGTATGGATGGTTGGATATGGTAAGCACGTAAAGTATGCCAAGGACTATCTTGCGATAAGATAAGGTGTTCAGGTAATGAATGCTCATTTGGATAATGCTTCATAGCTAAGATAATGCTGCATAGGATAGGATTAATGAAAATAGCCCATGTCAAGATGTTTACCATAAGCAAGCATAAAGAATGCCCCAAAATTTTCATCAAGATCAAGATAACTTGGACTATGGATGCAGATAGATAAAAATGGATTGGATAAATGGTTCATGGATGGATGGATTTATTATGGATAAGATGGATGGAATGCTCAATTTATTACGGATGGGATGAGATGCCTTCACTTGAAGTGGCGCACATAGATGCTCATTTCTACACATGACGCCTGTTTGTCAAGTTTTCATCATGGTCTTGCCCAAAGCGCCGCCCATGCGGTTTTCACTAGAGGACGATTTTTTATCTTTACTATTTTCAATCCTTTTTTTGATTTTTTTTTGGATTTTCATAATTTTTATTTTTATTATTATTATTTTTTTTTGAAAGATTTATGCTGAACCATAGGGTGTCGCTGATGTAGATGCCCCTGTCATAATGTGCCATCGATATCCTACCTGAAGGAGCTGCTTTGCTAAGATACGTGCACTTGAATGCAACTTTTGGGATTCTTGATCTGCTTCGTCGATACCAGGGTTAACTTTGTCTCTGTGCATACATCGCGATAAAGTGCCTTCTGAATCCTTATGATGAAGGGTCGTTGCCAATACATGATCAATAATATGGAGAATTGAATATCATGGAGGCTGGATGGAGTGCATTTAGGATGAGATGGATATCGGGACAGCTGAACCTTTGACTCTCCAAACTTGGGAAGATGAGCAAATGATGGGTGGATACTATGTGCGTGGAAATTAGGACCAACCGCTGATATACTTGCACGCCGCTTGAAAAGCCCGGCGATTTCGCGACACTTTTGATGATACCTTTTCCTCTTTTAGTTTTTGGTTCCCCTAATAGTCTCTTTGGATCGATGAGCTCTATAGGGATGATCTTTTGTATTTTTGGTATCCATGCTTATTTGATTTTTTCCATTATGCTTCTGTTTTTGCTTTGATAATGTTCTTCGCATTTTCGATTCAAATTTTCCTTCGAAGTTGGTCCCAATTCATGGATGGGGTGATGGGTGGATGAGGAATCATGACGTGACTGGTTGTAGTATTGACACTAGCTTCATCATAAGGACTCTTTATGCTCCCTATGTTGACGTTTGCTTGAGACGAAGTTGCCCCCAGTATTGTGGAAGTAGTACCTTCATGCTTCAATTCCACTTGCTTCGAGATGTTTTGTTCAGTAAACGTGCTCTGACGAATGACCACTGTAGATGACATTCTTTCAATTTGCTGCTTCGCTAACTCTGGATGTTCTATCTGACTTGTTTTGTTGAGCGGATAATGATGGATATCTTTATTCATGATGTCCTCAATCTGAGTTTGGGACATATTTGATCCTGATGTTGACAACTCTATTTGATTGTAGGAGTTAAGAATCTGTTCTTTTTGTGTAACAAAATCTTGTTCTAGATGAAGATCATCTACGTGTCCATCCATAGAAAGCATCTCATAGGTAGATGGAGGAGTATGTGCTACATGGATATTATCGTCTTGCAGAGATAAGAGAGTATCCATTAGATTATTGTAGTATCTTGAAGATACAAATTCTTGATCTTGACTGATTTTCGGAGTTGCTTTCGACATGCTTTGGATCAAGTTCTTGACATGGGTCAGTTTCAAAGGATAGACTGCTTACAAATGGCTCTTGGATATCTTCATTATTAGACATGGGGAATGGCTCAATATCCTCAAGTGTCGATTTCAGGGTTCTTTCAGTATCTGTAACCATGTGGTCAAAGGGGATCAACATGTTTTGGAAGGGACCATTGCTAGACCTTGGTGAAAGATTTTGATCATGCTTTTGAATAAATTCTTGAGATATGTCCTCTACCTCATAAGGCGATGCAGAGACATTTTCAACATGATCATAGGTCGATGGATCGTGCATTATGTCAATAGGATCAAATAACCCTAACACTCCTTGAAAGAGATCACTAAAAAGTGGCTCTTGATGTATGGTGAGTTTATCATCGGATTGTGTAGATATATCGTCAATGTGCTCCTCGATGGAGAGGTCTTGATCATTGTTTTCAACAATTGTGGTGGAGAGATTGTGAATGTCTTCGACCATAAAGTCAAGTGATGTTGATATTTCTTGAATTGGCTCATTGTCGATTTTTGTTGGTGGATTTTGATCGTGATTCAAAAGTGACTCTTGACATATGTCGATTTGATCATTAGATGAAGTAAACGTGTGCTCAGTGATGGATTGATCTTGATCCTTGTTTTCAATAGTTGTCATCTTTTGTGTTTGTGCTCGTGTTGGCTGGGTAGCTTGAGAGGCTTGGGCAACTTGACAGGATTGTTGAACTTGTTGAGCTTGTGTTGCTTGTTGCATGGCTAGATATTGTTGGAATCCCTTTTGAAAAGCAGCTTGTAATGTCGCGTCGTATTGGATTGATGTGGTGGAAATTGGTGGTGGTGGGGGTGGTGGTGGATTCAAAATCATGTTGGATGTAGTGACAAGTGTTTGAGATATGCTCGGAGCGATCATGGTAGTGAGGGGTTGAGATGTGATGGGTGTGATAGTGGTGTTTGGAATGATTGAAGGGATAGTGATGGTTGGAATGACCGAGGTGATAGGTCCTTGAGAGACCAAATTTTGATTTGGGATCAATGTTGTTTGATTAGATACCATCCATTGGTGTGATGTCGATGGTATACTCGAAGGATTTGACGTGATGGTTTGATTGACATTAAGTGGATTGATTTGGGTGGATTGATTGGTGCTAGGTAAAGGGGGAAGCCCTAAACCAAGGAATGATGTAGGTAATGGTGGTGGAGATTTCCCTTGGCGCAATGCCTCAACTATTTTGGAAAGTTCCGCAATTTGATCTCTCCAAATTTGTTCTTGATTTTGATCTTGACTCACTTGAGATAGTTGATTTGGCTCTTGTTTAAGCGGATTTAGGATGCCTACTTGCGGTTTTTGAATGGGATTATGGGAAAATTGACTTTGGATAATGTTCTGATTTGGGATGATGTTCAGATTCAGCATGATACGATGAACATTGTTGGTATTGGGAATCATTTTTCCAAAGTTTTCCGAGTTAGGATTCATGTTTCAAAAACTTGCACTTGGTACATCCACATTTGGTTTGTAGGGATTTGGTGGAATGACGTTCATTTCAAGGCTCATGCATTGATTATTCGATTGAGAATTGGATTTGTAGGTTTGGACTTAGATCTATCATTGGGAAATGTGTTCCAAACTTTGACTTGGGCATACTCACACTTGTTGTACCATTGACATTTATTGAAGGAAATGATCCCATGGATTTTGATAGTGATAGAATTGCAAGGCTTTGAAGATTCAAGCCAGTTTGGATTACTCAAGATGTATGGATCAAGTGTATGTCCATGTTCTTCTTGTGTTTTGACCTTGTTGACCTCTAAGGTGCTCTGGGATCCAATGATGAGATGGAGGGATGAAAATGTAAATGATATAGTGACAAGCGTTTGGGAACTTTTGTATCGATTAGCTAGACTTGGGGCTTGATTTTTGATTGTTTGATTTGGATGGTGAACTTCGTAAAACCCTAAAGATGTTGGATGTGATCTTAGGATGAACTTGTTCAAAGGGTGATGATTTAACTAGGGTAATGGTGGAAGGATTCATCGAAACACACCTAACTAAACAAATGATTTTGATTTGGTTTAGAAATGTACCCAAGTCTAGGTAATGATGTTTTCAAAGCTCTAAAGTTGTTTGTGGGATGATGTTGATAAATGTTTGAGGTGGATGAAGTGTTTGATTTTGATCCTAAGAGACTTAGAGAGACTTTGTTTACTAGGCCAAGGTATTGAAGAACACACTTTTCTCTAAGAGCAATCAAAAGACCAATATGACCAAGGGATATCAAGCACATGTGTGGGGTCCAATTTGTTATTTTTGCTTAATGGCTTTGTTTTACAAAAAACACTCTCTTTGATTAAAGTTTCAAACTAAGATGTCCAATGTCTTAATTTCTTTAAACCCCACAAGCTATTTTATGTGGAAATTCAATGAACTTAAGGCAAGGGTTTTCCTATTGTTTACTCAAGAAGACAAATTGAGGTATAATCCAATGCTTAGGAACCTCTGAGCGTGAATCCATGAGGGGAAAACTGATAACATATGGATTGAGTCAATGATATTTACAGTCTTAAAGAGGGTTTGAAATTTGAGAACCATGTTGAATGTTGTTTGCAAAATGTTTTCAGGCTACACACTGTGTTTTCAAACAAGAATAATTACAAGCCTATGGATGTGTAAGACAATATTTGTTGGATTCCCACTTGGACAAGTCTAGCTAAGCTTATCTCTAAGCGCCATTTTGTGGATGCTAAAATCTGCAAATGGTTAGATTAAAACAAAACAACATTTTAACATCCCTATGAAATAATGAAACATGTCAATCATGCAATAAAATGGAACAATAGAAACTAAAGAAAGCATATAAAAGAAATGATCCAACTCTATCTCATAGTGGATTGGTGTCACATGTGCTAGTGACCCTTTCCCAATCCTTGATCAAAACTTAAGATGAAAATGCTATGAAGATGGTGGAGTGATGATGAACAAGATCAAATCTCAAATGAAGAGAGTAACCTTGCATAAAATTGTGGAGGATTTGCTTGAGGATGATGCACCTATTTAAAGATTTTCAAAATGCCAAGTGTTGAAGAGGGACCAATGTGGGATTAAGATTCTGCCAATGAGATAAGGACACTTGTCATCATGTGATTAGTTGATGTATGTGCAAGATTTGGGAAGAGTGCCCAAGAGGGGAAATTTTGAATTCAAATTTTGCAATAAATTTTTGAGAGGGACAAAGAAAGAAAAGCAATAAATGCCCTGTTTGACTTGTCATGTTGAGGGAAAATGAGTGTTTTAATAAATCAATAAAATTGATTTATTGTGCAAGTGGCTAGGTCTAGATAATGCAAGTGGGATGTGATTAGCATTAGATTAGGATTAGATGATGATGTTAATCTAAACATACAAATCTGCAAATACCTCCATGAAATAGAATATCTATGCTCAAGAAATGCCACAAGTAACAAAAACAGCATTAAGAAGACATTTTAAAAGCAAGATAAACACTTATTCCATGTTGGATTGGTGTCACATGTGCTAGTGACCCTTTCCCAATCCTTGATAAAAAGCTCAAGATGATGAAATGCTATGAAGATGGTGGAATGATGATGAACAAGATCAAATCTCAAATGAAGAGAGTAACCTTGCATAATTGTGGAGGATTTGCTTGAGGATGAAGCCTATTTAAAGATTTTCAAAATGCCAAGTGTTGAAGAGGGACCAATGTGGGATTAAGATTCTGCCAATGAGATAAGGACACTTGTCATCATGTGATTAGTTGATGTATGTGCAAGATTTGGGAAGAAGGAGTGCCCAAGAGGGGGAAATTTTGAATTCAAATTTGCAATAAATTTTGAGAGGGGGGCAAGAAAGAAGAGCAATAAATGCCCTATTTGACTTGTCATGTTGAGGAAAATGAGTGTTTTAATAAATCAATAAAATTGATTTATTGTGCAAGTGGCTAGGTCTAGATAATGCAAGTGGGATGTGATTAGCATTAGATTAGGATTAGATGATGATCATGCTGATTAAATGCTGATTATATGATTTGACTTTTTTGGACTTTGGTAATTGATTTATTTAAATCAGAAAATGATGAAATATAATTTAGGATTTGATTTAAATGGAGTCGTGATTTATTTAATTAAATGGATGATGCAAAATGAAGGTTGAATGATAATGTTTATTTGATAAATGAATGGATGAAAATGCACCTGATTAATTGATGAATGGTCCTAATGCGACATCTAGTTGAGTTGATGAATGGACTTGATCAAATGTAAATTTTGCATGTCTACAGCTTCAAATAACAGCCCGCCATTTTAAGATGGAAAGAATAGAGAAAACCCCAAAGAACAACAAGACATAAACCAAAAAGAAAAGGAAGTGAAAGGACAAAAAGAAAGAACCAACAAACAATAGTAGAACTATTTACAAACAGAAAAAGAAAATTATTTACAAACATGAAACAAACAAATTATTGACATAAAGAACAACAAAGTATTTACAAAGGAAGAGAATTAGAAAGCTTTATGACTCAAAATAATGCTTAAGAAACTACCCATTGATAGGCAAGGGAACAGGTTCTCTAGTTAAACTACTCAATCAGAAAGCATTTTCACCTAGGATCTCAGCAATTTGATAGGGACCCAACCAGAGCTTATCGAATTTTTGGTGACTTCCCTTCTTTTCACTAGCTTTATCCCATACAACATAAGATCTGATATCCTAAAAGCCTTGATTTTGGCTCTTTTGTCAAACCAATATTTGACAACAGCCTGATGTCTAAAGAATTGTTGCAAGGCGACATCTCTTTACTCTTCTAATTTCAACAAGGCAGCTAATCTTACCTCTATCCTATCATCACTAGAGTAGATTTTTTTCATGAACTCAAGGATAGGTATTTGAAAATGAATAGGGAACACATGCTCTTGGCCATACACTAATTTAAATAGTGAAGTCTTTAAAGCAACCTTGATCCTAGTTCTATCTGCCCATAACACGAATCTCAGCTGGGTATGCCGGTCCCTAGGATTGTTTTCTAGCAATGTCTTAATTACCCCAAAGAGATTCTTATTGGTTGATTCTACAACTCCATTGCCTTGTGGGTAATAGTTTGAAGAATATTTCAAGACAATTTTGTGATCATAAGCCCACGAAATGAACTCAGCAGAAGAGAAGGAAGATCCATTGTCACATACTAAAGCGAAGGGTATCCCAAACCTAGTTGTGATGCATTAGGTGAGGAACTTGATCACTACCTTAGTTGTGTTGTTCTTGCAAGGTATAGCCTCTATCCATCTTGTGAAATAATCAGTAGTAGTCAAAATGAATTTGTGTCCTACAGAAGAATTTGGGTTAATGACCCTGATAAACTCCAATGCCCATTGGGCAAATGGTCTTACCTCATAGATAGGCTGTAATGGCATGGCTAAATGGCATTCTTTTGATGCAGAAATCTAACATATGTGACACGTTCTTGTATGCTGATGGGAATATTTGAACACACAAGGCCAGTAATAACCAGATTTGAGGATATGGTGTGCCAGTGAGTCTACAGAACCATGACCTGTGTCATGTTTCCCATGGAATTTAGTGATCATGTGTTTAGCCTCTTGCTGATCAAGGCATCATAGGTACACTCCCTAAAAAAAAAATTTGTATAGTAATCCTCCTTTGAACATATAATGAGAGCTCTTCATTCTTAGCGCCCTCCTTTGAGTGGTGTTCATTCCCTATGGACATTGATTGTTGAAGATGAAATAGATGATATCAACATACCAAGGGTCATTGGAAAATGACCGAGTGGTGTATTGCTTGAAAATAATGTTCTCTCTAGTATTTTCCATGGATTTAGACAGCCTGTGGCACTGACAAGTTTCATAGAGTGTATCTCTAGATCGAACTCTTGTAGGATGGCCATCCATTTCCCTCTTCTTTCTCCCAGCTCACTCTGCATAAGTAGAGACTTCACAGTAGTGTCAGGAACTACAACAATGATTTGGCTTCAGAAAATGTAGTGCCTAAACTTTTTGACAGCTTTGACCAGTGCAAAAGCTTATTTCTCAAGAGGGGGGTATTTGATCTCAGCATTCTTAAATGGAGAGCTCATGAAGGCGATTGGCCTCTCCTCTCCCTCTTCTTTTCGTTGAGTTAAGAAAACTGCACAAGAATGTTCAGAGGAAAAAGAGTAGATATAGAACGGCCTCAAGTAGTCAGGGCTGGTGAGGACTAGTGCTTCCAAAATGGATCACTTGACTTGTGAAAACGTGGCCTTCGCCTCATTACTCCACTCTATCTTGGCATCTTTCTTCATCATTTCATTTAGTGGTTTTATGATTTCTGCAAAGCCCGTGATAAACCTTCTCACAAAGTTGATATTTCCAAAGAAATACCTCATTTCCTTCTTGCTTCCTAGCATGGTGATCTTCATAATGGAGTCAACTCAGTGTGGATCGATTGATATTCCTCTTTCAGAGATTATGTGTCCCAAAAGCTTCCCTTCAGAAACCCCGAACACACACTTTTTAGGATTCAAGGAAACGTCATACTGGATACATCTTTGAAGAACTTTGGCTAAGTTGGTAGTGTGGTTCAGTCTATCCTTGGAGAACATTGTCAGGTCATCCATGTAGACAATAATGCATTTACCGATTAATTCCTTGAATACTATGTCCATGGCACGCTGAAAAGTTGTTCCAACGTTTATCAGACCAAATGGCATCCTTCTGTATGCAAATGTTCCCCACTTTGTAGTGAAGGTTGTCTTCATTATGTCTTCATAGTTAACCATTACCTGATTGTATCTAGAGTAACCATCCAGGAATGATATCATCTGGGATCCATTGATAGTTTGCAAGACTTCGTCTAGAGAAGGGAGTGCGTAATTATCTTTTTTTGAAGCTCTATTTAGATTTATGAAATCTACACATAGCCTAATCTCCCCATTTTTCTTATGGACTAGAACTAGGTTGGCCACCCATGTTGAGTGTCGTATAGGGAAGATTATTCTTGCAGAAAGTAATTTTTGAACTTCCTTAAGGATTAGTGGTTCAACCAGGGTGTTGATAGGGTGTTGTTTCTATCAAAATGGTTTAGCTTCGGGCTTCAGAGGGATAGTATTAGTTATTACATAAGCATCAAATGTCTTTAGATCTTCATATCCCTAGGCTATCGCAGTAATATCTTTCTTCAATGCCCTCAATATATCTTTTTTGATTTCTTCAGGGCAAGCCATCCCTATGTAAACACTTCTTTCAGGGCCAGAATCAGCTAGGTTAACAATTTCATATTTTCCTCCTTTATCTTCAACTGATATCTTCTCTCGAGCCCTTGGGTTTGAATCAAAAATTATTTCCAAGGCCACCATTCCCTTGGGAATGCTATTTCCTTTTAAATTGAGGACCCCTTCTGTATCCCCATCTTCAGGGTTCCAATCTCCTTGATCCCTATTGGACTCATCAATGATCTGTCCTTCAAAAACATCTGAGCTTGCTAGAAAAGAATGAATATGTCGATCATCATCAAAGACTTGAAAGTTCCTAACATTATCGGGACCTGCAGGGGTGGAAATTGATTCCACTGAGAATCTCTTAAGATTGGAGCCTTGCATAGGTTCCAGGGTGCTTGTAGCAACAGCTAATGAATCAACTATCTGATTTTCCTCTCTTGGGATTAAGCTAATCCCAAAAGCATCGAAGTCTTCAATCAAGTTCCATACCTGATTTCTATAAGCTGCCAACCTTCTATTGTGACATGTGTATTGGATGGGCACTTGCTTGATAACAATTTCTGAATCTCCTTTGACCATCAAGGCCGTGACTTTCTTCTTATGTGCAAACATTAGCCCCCGAGTTAGAGCTTCATATTTTGCACTACGTTGTTAGTGCATCCAAACTGCAACCTATAACAAGCAAAAAATGTTTTCCCTTTCAGGCTAGTTAATTCAATTCCAACACCATAGCCTGTTTTGGATTTGGATCCATCAAACGTAAGGGTCCACAGCTGATCATGAGTTGGGGTTGATTCTTTGGAGGTTATTTTGGGAATTTGGATAGGATGAGCTAGAGGTGGGGTTGCTTGATCTTTTGCATCAGATATAGGGAACGAGTGTTCAATAGGTTCTTTAGGTACACCTTCCAATTCCTGCACAACTATATCATATAATTTGTGGCTATCCTTCAGACAGTCACTTGTGCCTTTGGTTAGCCCCTTGCGTTTTGGTATACTGGTGAGTGCAGGGATGTCAAACAAGCCTTGGGGTTGTTCTTCATCAATATGTTGATTCATAAATGTGTCTGGGGTAGGTTCAATTTGAGAAGGAACTTCCTTTGAAGGTACCTTACCCCTGGTTAACATTATTGCTTCTTTGGCTTCAAATGAGAAGTGATCTGCAACGGTCTCAGGGTGACTTAAACTAGCTTCCTCCACTTGGGAAACATGATTTAAAATGTTAATGCAGGGTTGGAAAGTCAATTAAAAATGATTTTGGTAATGCACCCTATACCAATTAGGGAGTAGAAGACTCTGCAGATTAGTATCTTCTCCTAAGACCAGCTGATCCTGTTGCAGCATTTTAGTCAATGCCTATTGATTTTCATTAATCGTAGAATCAGGGAACTTTTGTACTGGAAGCTCTTTAGGATCAAGAACAAAAAATGTTAAAATTTCCTCTCCTTTATAAACCCCTATCCCAGTTTCAAAGTAAGCTACCTCATTGGGGCAATCATACTCAGTGATGACATGCTTGAGGCGAGGTTCACTTTCAATCCTAATCTGTGTAGGAACTCCCCTCCATGGTAGCCACATATGTGAAAAGTCAAGGGAGAGATATCCCCCTATACCTTTCATCAAATCTTTTCTCAGTAGCATACCATAAGTCTCGGGAATGTCTGCCACTTAAACATCTATATTGGTTTGAATCCTAGGGTCTGACCCTACTTGCACATGTATGTTTCTCAACTCTCCCACTACATTCACCTCTATCTTGTCAAGTTGGATGACCTTCTTATTTTTTTTGAAAGGGTTCAATCCTAATTTCTTGCATATAGAAAATGGCATAACATTGCCAGAAGCCCCTAAATCTAGCAAACAATTATGTAGGTTCTTTCCAAAAATTCTTAAACTTAAAAGAAAAGGTGGAGTACCTACCTTGCTTCTGTAAAAGGCTGCGTTCATGTCTACAGCAGGTGCCACCATGTTCTTTTCTTTTGATTTATCAGCTTGCTCCAAAACTTCCAGCACTATCTCCCGTTGGGCAGGGCACCACTTTAGGATGTCAAAATATGATAGAGAGGTTTTTTGTTTCTACATCTCAGAAACAATATCAAATTTTGTATTATAACTTGCATTACTTTTGACAACCCCAAGTGAATTACCTCTATTATAGAAGTCAGGTGGGCCTTTTGGTGGAGGAGGGTTGTTATCAACACTTTGATTTGGAGGCACCATGTGATTAGGTGGTGCTGATGTAGTGAACGGACCCTTATTCTAATTTCTTAGGAAGTGTCCTCCCTTTGTCTAAAAAGCTTTGGCATCATACGAATCTTCCTCAGGTTCATTCTCACTTTGCATCGGGAATGAAGGTTCTTCCTCAAAGAGGTCATAGGTCATAGTTGTATCTACCGAGCCACCTTCTTTATTTGAATTCCCTTGGAAGGTTTGAGCATTTTCCTGTGCCATCTTAACAACTTTCTCCATTTCAAGGCAGTTTACCTTAGAATGGGTTGCAGTATCATGTAGCCTGCACCAGTTAGTCAAAAAATTAAGGTCAGCCACATTTGCAGTATGTGACCTCTCCTCATAATTATAGAAATTCCACCATTGGTTGGCCCTGTATTCCATTGTCGGTTGTTATTTGGCCTCTGGTTATATCCTCTATTTTGATTTTGATAACCTTGGTTAAGGGAGTTTTGGCCTTGATAACCCCTCTGGCTGTGATTGTTGTTATTTTGATAATTACCCTGATTATTGTTGTTTTGATTAGGGTAGTTACCTTAGTTTTGGGAGGGGTTCAGTCTAAGTTGAGCCATGTCATTTGTGACTTGAGAAATCATTTTATTTAAGGTCTCTACCTCATTCGTGAGTTGAACTATCTTTTCACTTTGAACACTCTTAGCAACATGTGGCTGACCACCATGATTTGGTGTTCCAATTGGGTTATGATGACCATGGGGACTTTGAGGAACCTGTGATTGTTGAAAGAAGTCATGAGTTCCATTAGCAAAGAATGGAACAGGCGGTTGAGTTTGCAACTTAGACATAGGCCCATAATGGGAAGGAGACATCCCTGGGATAGTATTGAATAAAGGGGTTGGGCTATGCATCTGATATCCCATTGAAGGAAAACCCCCTCCCAAACTTCCTTGTTGAGAACTAATTTTTTGTTGTAGCTTGATAGCTAGATGATAGACTTTAGATAGGGAATCAATGTCTACAGGCTGATAAGTCCTTTGTAGGAACAAGCCTAGTAAAGGGTCTATAACCCTAAAGTATGCTTGAATGGCACTATTTTTCAGTAACTAGATAGGGGTCTTGTAGTCTCCTATACATTCGTTGAAACCTGGTATTGAATAGAGGCAAGGATTCACCTGGCTCCTTCCTGATGGGAGAAAATTGGTGGTAAAAAGGGGTTGGATCCACATAAACCCTAAATTTATTGATGAAAGCATTCTCCAAGTGCGTCCAGGTTAGAATGGAACCTTGCAGAAGATTAAGAACCAGTTGTACGCCATATCCCCTAAGGAATAAGGGAACAATCTACAAACTACATCATGGTGAGCTATCTAAGCTCTGGTACAAGCGCCCTTAAAATATTGTATGTGCTCTTCAACACTCCTTCATTCGCCATGAATGTATTTGGGACAGAACTTCTCAGGATTCTTAGGCATATCATGAAAACCTACAGGAATGGTCCCCAATGGAGAGGGATTATTCTGAAAGAACGCCATTGGTGGTGGTGGTGGTTGAGCCAGCTGTAATGACAATTGAGATGGGTTGGGAGGTGGATTGATAGGTATCCACTAGGGTATTGGTGAAAAGTATGGTGGAGTTAGTGAAGCTGACAAGGGTGGTATGATGGTTGCCCTAGTTTTGTGACTCTTGTGTCTTATTGGGGTCTTGAGTTCTATCAAAGGTGGTGGATTTTCAGCTGATTGAAGAACTCTACGGGACCTTTCTGGTGAGAAAAGCCCAGTATTATCTATCTTGCCCTTCTAGGCCCTCCCTCTAGCGCCAGTTCTCTGTTGATTGTCCAAATTGCACAACAATAGTTAAACAAAATATTACTATCCTGCTCTCCTAAAAGAGAAAGATGATCACATGGATATCTTAGCTCCCAAGGTCTTTGTAATCAGTTCTCGACTGTGCTGACTTTACTCAAGGGTTGATGTGAACAGTAATGTTCAAGAGGCCTACTAGTGTTGAGCTTCTGGATTGTTCTAAGATCAAGCATAAATTCAAACCTATTTTAACTGGTGTTTTAAAGAAACAGAAAAAGATAGACCAAAGCTTGGAACTTAAAAGAATAATAATTCATTCGACTTAACCAGACTTGTTGCCTTTCAAGGAATTGCTAACTGAAACTGGAGAACAAAATCAACTTGTGATTGATACACAACTTCATTCATCGATAGTGCTAATTTTAACAACAGATTGTAAATCACTATTTAAACAAAACATAAAACAAAACTCCTTTCCTTGAAAGCTTTTCAAATCAAATGATTAATTCAAGACAAACACCATTCTGGAACACAACATGAAATAGATTTTAATCTAGTTGCTTTTACTATTAGTGAAATAGATAAGCAACATTTACAAATCTGGCACAATCACCAGTGTATAGAAAATCCATGACTCCAAATTGTTTCCATCTATACTTAGAAAACCAGAAGTATACATGACTATCTATGCTTAGTCTAACTCCTATTCTATTATTATTCTCAAGCTTTTCTCTACTACCATTTAGAAGATTACTACTGCCCTTAAAAAATCTCTATCTATATGTCTCTAAACCTCTTTTACAAAAAGGCAAAAAATGCCTTATATCCAGGATTCCCTCAAAAGAATGTGCTGCCCCCTGATTTTAGGGTTTACAAAATATCTACTAGTTGCAAGAGGGTTGGCCCTTTTAGCTTCTTCTGATTGGTGGAACAAACTCCACGTAAGACCCCCAGGCAGTCAAAATTTATTTGCAAAAAATCGCATGTCAGTGAGACACCATTGGTGTCCCCCCAATGCGATTACATTCTACAGCAGTTATCGGCATGACCCACAACAGTCGGCAAGAGTTCATGTCGAGCTACATAAGCTATATCGATACCACAAAAACCATCGGCAAGACTGCATTCCCTCGGAAAGACCTCACATCGAGCCCCTCTTCCTTTGGCGAGCACACCCATCTCGGGGAGACTCCTTCGTGTTTGGGAAGACCTCACATCGAACTGACGTCCCATCGCCGAGACACCTCTCGGTCAGCGAGACCTTTCGCCGAAACCATAACTCTTTCCATGACACTATCGTACTCGGGAAGACATCTCCCCGAGCCCTAATCATCTGCTCGGAGCTTCCCCGAGCTGAAGCCCCTTTTACCTTGGCAAGACACCATGTTGAGTTGATGAGACATTTTGCTGAGTTCAAGATCTTTCGGTGAGCTCACCTCACCTCAGGGAGACATCACTTGGTCATCGAGAGTTCATAGCGAAAACACCTCCTTTTTGCCAAGACCTTCCATTGTCGGCAGGACCATATGGCGAAGGTAATCTCTCACGGTGAAACCTTCCCATGTCGGTAGGACATCCCATGGTGAAAGTAGACCACTCTCCCTGATGCCTCTCCATTTCGGCAAGATTCCACCCTCTTAGTGAATTTTTTTTTTGAAGGTATAACCCTTCGCTGAAACCACCTGGGTCGGCAAGACCTTTCATCGAGCGCAAATCCTTTGGTGACACTAACCTTGTGTGCAATCGGTCAGCGAGACTTTAGCATCTCGGGGAAACATATGAAAACTTATGGTGATTAAAACTATCTAGCCAACCAGGGCATCTCAAAATGAATAAAACCACTGCTAGTCGGCAAGACATCTGGAAGGTCTTGTCGACTCTTGCCTTAGAGGAATTTTATGCCAAACTGGATTGGGTGATGCTTTCCAACTGAGGTCCATGAAAAATATTATCATGTGCATGATTTAATCCTACAAAACAAAGTCTCCATTAGTCCTCAAAAACATATAAGATACATTATCATAAAATACACTATTGCTTATGATTATTTCATTCAATTTTTAGCAAGAAGAAAACCAGCTCAAGGTGAGATAGAACCAAAATCTGATAAAACAAAAATACAGACCTAGGATGACAACAAAGGAGATTCCCAAGACCAAAGCCAATAAACAAAGGAAACGAAAACAAAAAGAGAAAAGGGGACCCATTTTGTTCTAGAATAAAATTGGGTGGTTATGCAAGGCACAACACATACCTTACATTTTTGTTGTTGTCATAATAACCCTCATCTGCATAGATTTCTTCATTAGGGTTCTCAAAAGCATAATCTTCACCACTACAAGATGCATCAATTTTTTTTTCCACTATACCATACAGAGCCATTTGACAAGCCTAAAATAATTACCATGAGATAATTTAGATAAGAAATTATCTATGTATTTCCCTATCAACCTATCAATCGTTGAAAGCCAACCATCAATCTCTCTAACTTTGGAGAGCTTCCATCTTTGTGGAATTGTAATCATACCTAGTTCAGGTCTTTCACAAACTAAATCAACACATGTTGATTCATTCAGCTTGTCTAATTTTGGTATAGCAAACCAACATTCCATGAATTTATCATGAAAGTTAGATGGGGATTCATCCTCATATCTTTCTATGTTCCATAATGAATCTAGAGGTGAGAAATTCTCAACCTGAGATTCATATTCTTCTTCAACTTCGTGACTATGCAGAAAACTACCATTAGACAAACATTCATTATTCACTTCACCAACTAATCCATGAATATTTCTTTAAACTCATGCCATGAACAAATAGAATGTAGAGGAAGATTAAAAAATCAATCCTTAACATCATTTTCTAATGTTCTTACAAAAAAATTCATGACAACATCTTCTACTATCTTGCATTTCACCATCAAATTAGTGAAATCCAACAATTTCTTGATGTTGATTCTTCTAAACCGCCTATAAAAGTAGGAAAATACTACTTTATCTCTCTTGGAATAGTGTGTGGATAACCATGAATTTAACTGAAATCCATAGGGTTATATATCTCCAAAGAAAAAGGTTTCCTTTGAGAATATGATTGTGGTTTAGTCATGGCATAATAGCTTGTAGAGGGGGAACCAATTTGGTTATACAGTTTGTAAAATAATATCTAACTATCTACAATTATCTACTTCAAAATATCTAATTTCTCAATTCCCTTTTCAACTAGTACCTTAAAGCACTGAACAAGTGACAATATTTACTAGAATCTTTGTTGCAGAACTTCATACAAAATGTTGCAAGAAAAATACCTAAACCTTACTTCAACCAACTCTTATGATGATGTAAATTTTTTGTAGAGTTTCCACCTCTTTGAAAGAGGAAAATATCTTCAAATAGTAGAGAGCTCCTTCTAAGATCTAGGTATTTTTGAGTTTACTCCACAAGCAGAGTACCAGACTTCAAGAACACACCATAAATTTCACAAAAATCTCCCTCTTCAAGTATGCAGGTCTCTTTGAATCATCTAACCCAAAGCTTTAGATCAGAAATTTTTTTGAGTCTCCCAAATGGATATATCTGTATCTTACTTAATGGAATCACCACTATATGTGGCCCGAAAAGAGGCAGAGCATATTTTTTGTTGCTCACCCAAAGATTCTTGCACTTATCCCCAGCGGAATCACCGATCTGTTGGTGGTTCTAGTTGATTGTCTAGTTTCTCCTAAAGGGTAGCTACTCCTTATGCTTAGAGACCCTAGGTCAGTGGCCAACAAATAGGAGATGATTTGAAAGATTCTCCTCTGCACTTTAGGCTTTGCAAGACTAAGGTGGATATCCCTATATGTTAAAGCAGATCATCACACTACAATGGTGGAAGGCCTTTGATGGGATAAACCATCTACACAACCTTCTATGTTAACAGTGACTTCTAGTAGTGTGGAAAGGACAAATAAAAAATATGAAAGGAAATATAAACTAAGAAAGTATGGATTTTTTTTTATTCAATGGTCTTGATTCTACCCTAGCTTCAATTTTTTTCAGTCTCCTTGACCAGTGCCTAAACCATACAAAGTCAAGAATGAAATAAACTCCTACAAAAAACCAACCATAGCTTCTCATAACCCTACTACCTTGCTTTAGGAAACCAATAGAAGGACAACCATCACATTACTTATTAATCCACATTGTAGCAACAATACCTCCACTATCTCTATGCAAGAAATTACACCACTCCTTGAATGATAGGAAAGTATAGAAATAACTCAAACAAAAAATGTGCTTAAAGCATCAAAATAACCCTTTATTACTTTGATTCAAAAGATAATGTGTACAATATTTTGAGATCATGACATATTGAAATTTAGATTTGAAACAAAATATAATGTGTATTACAATTATCTATTGTTATTATAGAGCATAGCTTAAAGCATTCGCTATCTATGTCATAAGGACTTACCCTATTCAAATTGACTCAATCAAAGACTTATAGAAAACTAGAAAAGAGAATCATGGATGGGAAACACTACACCAAACCCCTCAAGTTGGAGAGCATAATTCTAAACCCAAAACAAGACAAAAAAATTTTCCTTTATAGTGTAGGAATAAGTTAGATTCAAATTCAAAATCCTAAACTGTAACTCTAACTAGTGTTACAAGAATAACCCCGATTAGATTACAAACACAAAATTTTTCCCCCAAAATATAGCAATAACCAAGCCATAAAGACTCCTGACATATCGAGAACACCCCAACATAATGGTGTTAATTAATGCAGGTATGGATCTCCATGAAATTTGTTATTAGACTTGGGGAAAACATACCCTAACAAAGAACTTGACCTATGCAACACATCAAGGAACAAATGGCATTGTTTAACAATCAATTTGTCTTGGAAGAAGCACCAAAATTTAATCTGGAGCCATTTTGATTTGATCTTGTAGCTAAAATGTAGATGTGCCATTACTGTTCAATATTTACCTATGAAATGAGGTACCTAGACATTTGTGTTTGAATATTGACCATCAAATATGATATAGATGACTAATATTAGATCTTTGACGAGCTTTAAAACAAGATTGTTGATCACCCCCTTGAATCTGGGCCATTGATCACCCATAGAGCACATGGCCATCATCAAAGGGAAAGCAACATAGTAGAGTGAGGCACCCTGAAATCCCCTCAATGCAGTGAAGTCTGCCATTTGTCATCCACATCAACATAGTGTAATTCACAATGACAATGTGAGTTTGGCCTTTGAGAAATCATACAACACCACCTGGCTACACATCACCATCCACCACCTCTTCCACCTTCCCATTGGGTCCCACTAGAAACACATGTTTCCTTAATACAACTCCATTGGAATCTTGAAGGGACCATAATCTAGGTCCCACCAATATCTGCTATCCCTTTGATATCCACCCTTTCCATCCAATAGTTTAACAGATGGTGGTGAGGATGCCATGTGACTCATTCCCACTATCCTTCCACAATCCTAGATTTGATAGTGGGTACCCCATGGGATAATAGGGAATGACTAAGATTAGTTTATCAGAACACATCGTAATCGTTGATTCAGTTTCCTTTAGTCATTGGTACCTTTGAATAGTGGTAGGGATCACCATGAGGGTGGATAGGTGTCACGTGCCCGTTGTCCCTCTAAAAGATAGGAGATGTTGGTGGGTCCCCCATGGGAAAGTAGGGAACATTAGAACTAACCCAAACCACTTCATCTCAAAAGTTGATCTCACAAGAGTTAATGTTCACTTCCTTCACATGATAATGGGCCCTGCTGAATGATAATACATGTGGCACCCACCTACCATCCCATTGGAATATTTTAATGAATATTAAAACCCAACGGGGGAGTGGGGAATGGTCAAGATCAAATCGCCTAGATCCAACCTCATGTATTAAAAGCTTAAACATGCACGTGAAAATGTTAGCAACTTAAAAGTGGGCCTTCACTAGGTAAATGAGACTTGGACAAAACATTAGACTTGGGTGAAAATATTTCAAGACCCACAAACATAAGATTTAGGACAAATATTTGTGTAGTGTAGAAAAATGCATACCTTTGCATTTTCACACTAAGTTTGGACCTATTTTAGAACTCGCATTAAATTCCATTTAGGTCACCTATTATGGGGCCGTAAGACCCCTTTTGGTGCATCCCAAGGCATATTTCAATTGTAAACCCGGCCAAAATCCATAAACAACCATTAATCTTGGTAACCCACCTTTTAAAATTGCAAAATAAGCCTTGTGAGTACAAGATGCCCTTGGTGGTGTCTTAGTCCCCCTTTGTGGGACCAAGACACCTTTGGTGGAATCTTAGTCCCTCTTTGTTGGACTGAGATTCCCTTCGTGATGTCTTATTCCCCCTTTGTGGGACCAAGATGCCACCTATGGCATCTTAGTCCTGAGGGCTTTATTTTCAAGAATTAAGAGTGGGAAATAAAAATATTTGAATTAATTTGGCATTTTGTCAGCCTTTGGGATGTAATAATCAGGTTATTAGATAGGAATTCATATAAAATTAATATTTACATCCCATTTTCACATATGCAAGAAAGTTGAGACAAGTGAAGTAAGTTTTGAAGCAAGTTTGAAGGAGAGTTTCAAGAAGCAAGGAATTGAAGTCTTGGAGTAGGCTTTTATTGTGTTTTTGTAAGTTTTCCAAATCCATTTTCAAGACAAGTTCTAGCATTTCCAAAGATTAATGATCGATGCCCATGGAAGATCATGAGAGATTCTAGGTTAGAGATACAACTAGCCATACTTCCAAGCCTAAGGACTTGTTTCTTGATTGATTCCATCTTCCATTGTTCTACTTTCTATCTAAGGTATATTTCATGCTTATATCCTATTAGGTTGATTTGAGATCTCCTTTATAGGTCATTTTCATTTATAGGGTTAGTGTGTAGCTAAAAGGTCAAAGGAAACCAAGAGCCACTACTATGGGATAGCCTGTAGGCCTCATGCACATGATATGTTCAAATTCCCATACCTATAATAGTGTATAGTGCTTGATGCTATCTAGCTCTCTATGTACAAATCAAAAAATATCATATTATAAATGAGCTAACATATTGTGACCCCAAGAATAGATGGTCTGATGTTGCTCCTTATATTGAATAGTATGCACAAGACCTCTATCTGACTGAGAGCCTCGTCCATATAGAACCATAGCTAAAGATACTGTGATGATCATAATGTATCGTAATAGGGGTATGTGAGAGTACAATATCCACTCTAACTTGATGCATGGTCAAACATTCTCTACTGTTGTAGGATGACTGAGACAATACTATATATCTACCCACATCTCTCAATAATTCCATACCCACCTCAAAATAGACCACATGTCCTTGGATTGGTATCCTCAATACCTGATGGAAATCCTCTAGTGTGGTTGTCATCTAGCTATAAGGTATATGGAATGTGCATATGTCAACATTCCACTTCTCAATGAGTACTATAAACATGGCATCATGATACCTCATGGGTGGCATGAGGTATATCCAAATTGACCCTATCGCATATAGTATCTCCTCCTCTATGGATAGCCAAGTCACCTTATCCCAAAGAAGATTAAATAGATGGTTTCCAAGGTGCTACTTTGCATGTGGTGGAACTTGAGAAATATGGAAGAAATCATCACTAATACATTTGAAAAAAATAATAATAAAATTAAAAGTACAATTAATCTATCCTCGAATACATTAGCCAAAACTAGATTATTGGACCATTTTTGGATTGAGTGTCCAAGACACTTTAGCCATTCTGGGATGCTTTGCAACATTTTTGGATAGGGTGCTAAAACATCTAAAAAATGCATAAAAAGGCATGTAGAACATAAAAAAATTTAAAAGAGAGTGTACAGTGGACTCATTGTGTGCCGGAGCTTTCCTAACACAACCTCATCTCGTAAAACATCTAATCTTGGAGGTTAATATGCTTGTCATCTGGACATGTTTACTCCTCTCTACAACACTATAATTTTCAAAAGGTAAATGTTGAAATAATAGTACAATTGTCATTTTTATTCCTTTATAATCATGTTTATTAAAGAAAATATATTTTCTTCTAAGAAAATGTCATTCAAATCAACATAATGAGGGTTGGAGAACTTCATTTTCAATGTTTTTTATTGCCTTGAATTCATAACTTAAACGCTGATTTCATCTAATCTCTTTCAATATGTGGTATTATACTTTTAATAACATTGAACCATAGATTTTTGGGTTCCTATGTACTTCTCTAGATCTTCTAGGGTTTTTCACCTAACAGGAGAGAGATAGGACCAAAAATGCTAAGGGTTCATTCAAATTATGTTATATATGATGTAATTTGGGATAAATGAAATGAAATAAGTGCAAATAATCTATCAAATTCATTGAATAGGAATGCAAAACCTAAGAAACAAGTGATGTTTGAAAACACATAGTGTAATGCAACAATGAACTTCAAATGAATGCAAAGCTAAACAAAAATGAATGAAACCTGAAGAGTGGACCTAAAAGCTTGAAAGAGATTGGAAAATTCTTTTAAAATGTTTTTGATGATGTGTTTCAGGCCCGAAGGGACTCATTCGCCATTCTGGGCGAATCAATCCAAGTTTTGTCAAACTATACCAGAACTTGTTTCTGACAAAAGGGTATCTAAAAATGTAAAAATCTGAAAACTAACTTTGGGATGGGACTCATTCACCACCCATGGTGAATGAGTCCACTTTTGAATTTTCTATATTTTCAAAAGTGGATTTTGAAGCTTCCAATATGCACTTTGACCTTCTATAGGTGTCCGCTTCTGAAACTCTGATTTACGGGCCTAAAAATGAGATTTTGTTGATTCTTTGACTTGTTGAATGAGGAGAGGACTTTACAACCTTGCAACTTGATCTTCAATGATTTCCAAGCTTTCAAGGGACCTAAATTTGCAAACACACAAGACAAGAAGAAGAAATGGTGAATATTAGGGCATGGGGGTTTGCCTTCGTCAAACACCATTTAGGTAATTAAACCAAAATGATGAAAGAATAGAACAAAACATGCAAAAATGGAATAGATTACCTTGCCATGATGATTGATCTTGAAAGTCTATAACAAAAACATGTAGAATCTATCCTTGAATGTCTTAGGAAGCTACATTGACGATTTGCAATGTGAAAGCCCTAGCTTGCTTGACTTGAAATAGAAGAATGATGGATGAATAA
Organism: Sequoia sempervirens; assembly: GCA_007258455.2. Classification (NCBI taxonomy): domain Eukaryota; kingdom Viridiplantae; phylum Streptophyta; class Pinopsida; order Cupressales; family Cupressaceae; genus Sequoia; species Sequoia sempervirens. Next base: position 4,554 of record VDFB02009647.1, on the reverse strand, counting down.
TGAAGAAGGAAGGTGTGATATGGAAGATGGAAAATGAGAATAAAATTACTAATTTATACATTCTCATGCCTTAGTAACCCGTTCATACCTCATCACAGGCCGACATTAAGTGTTTTTGAATAAAAACCCAAAAGGAAATTTGAAAAAAAATTGAATTTGGGGCCAAGGGGAACTCATTCGCCACCTATGGCGAATGGGTCCCACCTAGGACCTAAAAATGGGTGTCGGGAATTGTGTTGTATTTAATGTTGTTTATCGGGCTTAAGTTCAAAAATGTAGTTAATTAAGGCATATGAGGGCATAAAGGGACCAAATAAAGCATAAGAAAGGGATAAATAGTGAAGTTGTGCCTAGAAAAGAGTGAAATCTTGTTACAATAGTTTACAACACTTCCAATTAGGACTTGTTTAGTGATGAAAAGGTGATTTTTAAGTGAATTGCAATGGATAGAGTCTAGAAGAGTGTAGAAATGCTTTACAACACTTCACAACACCTTCACAAGAAATCATTAAATGCATTTTATTTAGTTTGCAAGATTCCAAGACTTAGTGTGGATGCATAAAATTCCTCACAACACCTAAATCAAGGCCTCATTAAGTCCAATTTATCATGAATTAATCTGATGTCAAGCAAATGGTCCATTTTTCTATGACACATTTAGCTCCCACTTTAGTGAGAGGATGAACCTACTTCAAGCTCATGCTAAAGTAGACATTGAAGAGAGATTCACATGTACAAATGCAGATGCCAAAGAATTACAAAGATCAAGAAGGAAATCAAGCCCCCAGGATCCAAGATCCTAAGTCAAGCTATCAAGATACAAAATCATACAATGGCAAGATCTAAAGGAAAATGAAAGGAGAGATGGAAATTATGTGCTCACTCTAGAGCCATAGAACTTGAGGTCATCTACGGGGTGAGAAGTACACAACATACTCACTCTCGGGTCACAAAAATTTTGATTGTTCATGAGGTGAGAAAGCCCAAAAGGTAAGATACACATGCTAGTTGGTATGCACTCACAACACACAAAGGTGGCTATGGGGAAAAGCCATGCTGCTAGGTGGGCTTCCTACTCAATCACATTAAATTTATACCTCCTGATAAGTTTAACAAGGTGCCACAAAGAAAAAGGGGTTTTTGAGCTCCATGAGGTAAGCAAAACTTCATATGCTTGACACTCATAGACATTGTTAATGCAAAATAGTGTAAGGATTGTTCAAAGGGATTTTTCTTTGTTCACGCAATGTCTCATCTTAGGGAACATCATGCTCAATGTCTCCAAGAGAGGATAAGTGCAAACAATCTCATCTTACTTCCAAGAGAGGAAAAGTACAAGGTCTCATCCTAGGCGACATTATACCTAATACTTCCAAGAGAGGGAATCACAAAATGAAATGTGAGTAGTGATGTATGCCCCCACTTTAAAATAGTCATGAGCACCCATACTTTGAGCAATTGCTTTAAAGTAGAAGAAGAGAGAAGAAGACATGAGAGCTTACTCAAAAATCCCTATGAGAAATCATATGTTTCTGATAAGCTACGTCATGAAAAGGGTAGTATGTCATATGTGAACCAACTGAAAGCATGTCATCCACATCCCAAGATTTCTCTTATGTATTCATGAAAAGTTAACGACTAGCCAAAGGAAGAAACAAAAGGTGACATACGAGGAAAAGGCTATCAAACCCCTTGCCCCCACTTAGTGCAAGAAAAAGGTGAGCTGAAATGATGGATGAAATGCATGATAGAGTGCCCGTATTGGCATGGTGTGATGGTTTATAGGTGGCATTGTTGTTCTTGCCACCAAGGTTCAAACCCTGTGGGGTGGTATTGTTGAATGGTTGTATCCGGTTCATAGCTCCGGTCAAAAGCGTTTACCCCTTGAATAAAAAAAAGAAATGCATGATAGAGTGAAAATAAATAGCAATTAGAGGAATTAGGTGCCCCCACATAGGGAAGCATACCAAACTCCTAAAATTTTTGGATTTTATGACTCAAAGCCTTACATTCATTAGTGGAGTGACCATGAACTCTATGATATGTACAAAATGAAGTCTTTTAATAGCATTTCTTTTGAGTTCTAGGAGGGAGGGTCATCAAGTGATCTTGGAGGAGTCACGACAAGATACCCTCTTGATCAAGAGGAGAAGGTGGTCTTGTGATTTTTTTCAAAGATACATCTTGCATAGTATTGGATGCCATACTTACATAAGATTGTTTAGATTGAGATATTTTATTCTCTTTATAGGAGGATACAAAATCTAATGAATTCAAATCATGAGCATTGTGTCAAATGACATTGACATTAAGCGAAGGTGTAATTATGTGTTGCATGTTTGATGAAGGATAATGTTCAAGACCACTAGTTGTTAAGGATGATCTAGAAGGGTGTTGTGTGATATTGTTGATGTTGGGTGGAGGTTTGGAAATCTCTATTACAGGACAATAACCGAGACCATGAGTTTTTTGTTGTGTGAGAGGGTCGATAGGGTTGCAAATACATTTTTCTCAAGTACCACATCCTTTTCCACTATATCCCTATTGTTTAATAAGCTCGTAACCTTTTCCATAAAGAATTTTCATGGATTTTGGATTGGGTGGTTGTTCATTATTATGTTCATCAAAGGTTGTTGTGTAGTTTCCTTATTTTTCTAAAGTGGTTGAGGTGGATGCTTTCGAAAGGTCGTCTAATGTTGGAGTTGACATCATTGTTGTGTCTTTTCCATTTTTTGAATCTTTGTGGATGATTTTGTATTCACCCAGGAAGTCATGCTCAAAATCCAAGGAACCCCAATCGTCGTCCAATAATGTTGTGTTATGTTCAATGTGTTTGTCATTTTGTTGTGTAGGTTTCACTTGTGTGGTTGGTGTTAATGTGTTCAAGGGGTTGTCGTTGGTATTGGAAAGTTGTAAGACACTATAAGGTTTAGGTTCAACTTTAAGGGTGTATACTTTGTTGTTATAAATTTATTTCATTTAGCGATGCAAAGTGGAGGGAACACCATTCATGGCATGAATCCACTGTCTTCCTAGGATAAGATTACATCAAATATCATAAGGCATGACATGGATTAGTGTATTTAAGGTGACCACTCGAGCAGTAAGAGGCATAATGATTACCCCGAGCGGTTTATTTTTGACATTATCAAATCCCTTAATAGATAGAGAAACAGGGTGAATGGTGGATTTATGAATGCCAATCCTATCCAAAAGACTCACACTACACACATTAAGAGCAGAACCAATGTCTACAAGAGTTCTCTTTATCCCTATTGTGTTGTATTGAGCGATGATCATGAAAGCTTAACTTTTTTTGGAAACTCTAAAGGAGGGAGCTCGTGCTGATGGAAAGTAATGTTGAGATTCATGCTATGGATTAAAGTTGTCACATCATTCAGAGTTGTACTAGGAGGAACTGCAATTTGTTGTAAGGCTATTTGAAGAATACTGTTGTAGTTTGGTGAGTTCTAAAGTAAATCCCAAAGGTAAATCTTTGCAGGAGTATTCTTTAATTTTTCAACAAGATCATACTCCTTGGTGTGTGGGAGGTAACGAGGAGCACTAGGTGGATTGGGTAAAGGTAAGGGGATTGGGATTGGTTGCGATGGTTGGAGATTATTTTGAGTGTTATATGTATGAGCAACTGTATTATAACTCGGTTATTGTGATACATTATTATTAAGTGGGTAGAGGATGAGTTGAGGTTTGTTTTTAGTTTGTTGTTTGTGTGAAGGGGGTAGAGAATTAGAGGGTTGTTAGGATGTCCCACAAGGTATGTATGAGGTCCATTGAGAAAGGGGGATCTAATGGACACTTGTGCATTCATAACCTCAACGGTCTTGGTTTTATGTATCTCTAAGGAAGGGAAATCAAGGACCACTTTTTTATGGAAGGAAGATGCTTTATGATTGTTTTCGTTTTCTAGGACCAAGATATTATCCCTAGAAGGAGAGCTTTTAGGTGAACAAAAAGACATATAGTCTTGACAAGTAGGGCTAGGTTCTTCCAAAATGACTCCATCGCTAATAGGGGATGATTAGGAAAAGGTGTTAGTTGAATGTCGATTGTTGTTAAGGTCTCAATCTCTTGTGATATATTTTCTACCCGACTACGAGAACTTGTAATGTGTGCATCCAAGTTTGAAGTCTATAAATTAGCTTCATCACAAGTGAGGGAGGCATCAAGAGAAGGATCACTATGGTTTTCAAATAGATTATCCCAAAGGATGGGAGCATTAGGGAAGGGAGGGTCAAGATTCTCATGACTCTTAATAGGGATATCTTCTAATACCAACCTAGCCTCTTGAAATTGAGGAGGGATATTAGGAGATGGGGAATTTTGATTGTCATGGTTATGGAGATTAGGTATGGTGGTATTTAGGATTTCATATTATTTTTTTCTAATGTCTTCCAAAGGTTGAAGAGGAGAGGGACAATTAAGACTCATAGTGCTTGTAGCTCCTTTCACAAAAATACCTTTGTCACTAATAAGAGAGGTATTTGGAGAAGAAAAAGTATGAGGGTCATGATTATCTACACTTGCATCCTCTTG
>VDFB02009646.1:0-13083 GCA_007258455.2 Sequoia sempervirens | reverse complement strand
CTTACCTTACTCTAAAGGGGTGTTTGAAATGAGGGACGAGAATGATTTCCATAGCTAGCTCCAAAAGCACGTCCACCTACACACAAGAAAGAATGGAAATTTTTTGGGGTTGTATAGGGTCCTGCCTCAATTAGACCCCCATTTTGGTGTTTCCACCTCCACAACAACCAGATAGCAATGATAGAGAAATATGCGATAAAGAAGTAAAGAAGGAAGGAATGCAAATAACACTACAAAATAGTAAAGAGCTACACAACCAAATCATCAAGGAGAGGAGCAAAACGTTACCACCTCCACCAAGAGCTCACTAGCCAATGGAGGAGAAAGAAGGCTTGAAAAATCACCACAACCTCGACCATGATGAAGGGAGGTCTCACAAAACCTCAAGCCCAAGCTGCAATGGCTTGCTTCACACTTGCTTTATAGAGTTGATGGAGTGTTTTTGCTACTATGATGAAGTGTTGAAGTGTTCATGGGAGTGAAGTGAAGGCAAAGAATGCTTGAGAATGCAAAAAGAGATGAGTTGAATGCTTAGAGGATCCAAATGAAGTGAAGATAAATGAATTTGAAGAAGAAGAGGGAAGAATCTACCATTTTTGGGGTCAGTTGGTCCAAGAGGAATGTTACAAATCATTTCTAATAGGAACTATAACGCCTCTGCCAATTTCAAATGCAAGAATTCGTCTGGGATGTAAGCACACCACACGGACGTCTGCACGCCATGCATGCATCCCTGACAAATATTCTTCTACCGAGACAAAGGATAGATTCCAAGTGGAAGGAAGTCAGCCAACTGATGTGGAATTTCAACTTCGAATTTGGTTTTCTAAGGTGAGGATGTATGAAAGGGGAATTTACATAAGGGGTGAAAATTCGCTCCTATACATTTTTCCCCCACTTTAGCGAGCACAAATACTGATGAGTGCTTTAGTAAAGTAGATCAAATATTTAGTAGGGTTAGAAATGTATACCTGAACCATCAAGGAAGCAGACTGTGATCTGGAAAGCTCGAAAGCACAGGGTAGGAAAAGGACTCCATAGCCCCACAAAACTATGAAGCTATAGAATGGAAGCGTCTTACAGACCCATAGACTTGTAAGGAGGCAACGCCAAGATCTCTCACATGAAGGAAGCCTTGAGAAGTAAGCGCCTCATAGGCTCACAAACCTACAAGGAAGGTGTCCTCCAAGATCTCTCACATGAAGGAAGCCTAAAAAAAGTGCCTTACAGATCTACAGACCTACAAGGAAGGTGTCCTCCAAGATCTCTTGCATGAAGGAAACCAGAAGAAAGTGCCTCATAGATCTGCAGACCTACAAGGAAGGTGTCCTCCAAGATCTCTTGCATGAAGGAAACCCAAAGAAAGTGTCTTACAAGCCTACAAACTTGCAAGGAAGGTGTCCTCCAAGATCTCTTGTATGAAGGAAACACAAAGAAAGTGCCTTACAAGCCCGTAGACTTGCAAGGAGGTATCCCCCAAGATCTCTCACATGGAGGAAACTCGGAGAAGGAGACTCCATGGAGCCAGAAAGCGGATTTATAGGTGCACCTACAAAGTGGAATGTTTATTTGTAGATAGAACATGTTCGGAAGTGGCCACGTAGGCAAGAAAGCGATTAGTCATGCATACCGTCAACAAGCTAGAAAGCTTTCAAAGGGGTCCCTCAGGAACCCGGCGTGAAGAAGGGGTCCACTCAAGAGACGCACTATTTTGAAAGTGTGGAAGAGATGTTGCTTCTCAAATTGATTCATCACCAAGGAATCCTTTCAAAAGAAGTTCACCTCATCAAGGAATTCAAAAGGAAGAAGATGCCCCCTTGCAAGGGGAAGGTCAAAGTTGCGCGCACCTTGAAGGAAAAGTTTTCAAGTTCTTTCTTTGCGAACCCATGATGAAGGAAACACGTTTCGTTAGGGGTCCAAGTTGAGAATGTGATTCTTGAACAAGTTTGCGAGGATTCTTGAGAAAAGATTCGTTGGAAATGAATGTGTTTTCTGAAAATCAAAGTGATGGGGTTGTCACACATGAAAGGGACAACTTAAGAAAAAAAGAGAGAAAGATAAAAGAAAATCTAAAGAAGACAAAGACATCACAAACAAGGGGCACAAGGGGATCTGGTTTCACAGGGTCAGATCTACTTATGCTTATATAAATAATAGGTAACCACGGTGCAAGGGGAAAGATCATCAATCCCTAACCAGATCAGGAATAATTCATGGAAAACAAAGTGAAAATAAAAAATCGGGTCAACATGGAAGGGAAGCCTAAATGCTCCCAATGCTTTGCATCATCCCCAATTTGTCGAAAATCAATCACAAACATGGAAGAATGATGATACAAATAGAAGAAGGTTTATGACACAAAAACCATTCCTATATCCAAGCACCAACAAGGGTGACAAGGGTCATCTAGCAACACATAGCACGATCATGGAGGAAGACATCACAACATACACACACACACACACACATCTAATCTAAAGATATAGAAGAGGCCTCCCCCTAACACTGATTAACCAAGAGGTTGTCTATTTCCCAATCTATATCTTCATAAGGGGAAGGAGGACATGCCTGTAGTGGTAGGATGTTAAGAGGGGGAGCTTTCAACCCTTCCACAACAAGGGATAAGGACGAAGGCCCCGCAAGGTCTCCTCCACTAGGCTCTTGTGGAGCTATGGTCAGCGATTTCACTAAGATCCTTGACAAGGACAGAACTTCATCAAGAGAGTCAAACATGCACTTCACCAGAGTTCCATGTCGTACCTCAATGGATGGAGAAGGTTGTGCCCAAGATTCACTGCTAGGATCATTGAGTGACTTCGGGGGAGCGATGACCAGCTTCGAGAGGAAGTGGTGGCCAGAGTGGTCAAGTGCTTGCTTTACAGCTAACTAAAGAAGACTTTTCTTTAATCTTCATCGGGGAACTGATCCCTTTCCTGAGTTCTTTTCTAGGCTTAGATTATTAACTAAGTCATGTTTCAACTCTTCTCCAAGAGTCTCACTCCTTGTGCTTCACCTTAGAAGACTGACACCACTTGAACTTGCAAACTCTCTCCTCCACTTAGAAGACTCTAAGTGCCAACATTACACAAAACATTGAACTGCTTGTAGGGGTATCCAAGATACTAAAATCTTGCCAAACACATCCATTTGGATTCATCTTGGAAGGTCTTGATCTTCCTTCTTACGATTCAAGATTTGGTCTTGAAAGAGGCCTAATCTCTTGCCAATATAGCGTGACCTTTTGACTTTCTTGCTCAAAATTTCCAAACAACTTGGAGAGAAAAAGCACTACACTTTCAAGGTACCTTTTTATCCTTTAAAAAGATTCAGGGGTTTTAGACCCCACGGCTCCTCATCAAAACTCGGTTTCCCTTATAACCTAGGGCAAATAGGTACAATGAGCCTAATTACTAAGGAGTTTCCGATCCCTGCTCATCTCTCACACAAATGGATTGACTAGGCCATAATCCTTCTATCATGTTAAGATGTGACTAAACCCTACCTAGAACGGTACTTGTTCCGTATTGTACTTCTTTCCCCTGCCTGTTCTCTTCAACTCTTCACTGCCAAACCTCTAACCGGGTATTGTGAACTCGCCTAGGGTTTGGTTTTAAATGCAAATGCTCGACTCTTCATGAATCCTACTGCTAAGTATTTATAGATCATTGGCTCCCCTATCATATCCATCTAATCTCAAGAATATCTCATGGCTCTATTTTATGGGGGAGCCATAAAAAGACTGACTGGTTAGAACAAAACAAGAAGACCCTCTAAACCTTAACTATTGAATTCAGAACACTAAACTAACTCAAATTAAATTTCTTACAAAAGGAAAAACACTTAAATATACCCTATAAACATAAATCCAATGTCAAATCAATACATACAATCCACTTGATATCACTGTTTCTTCAAAACATATGGTAAACTCAAAAATTGCAGACTTCTCTCTATTCCCACAAAAAAAAAAACTTGATTACAACCACTCTATCATCTTGCATTCGAGCCACACCTTTCATAGATGCCATTTTCCATGTTTTTAGGGATGTTGGTCGATCCCACACTCCTATCTTTTAGGGGATCCAAGATAACCAAGTTGCATGCAACATGACAAATGTTGTCAAGGCAACTTTGTAACAACTTTTTGCAACTTATCGTTTTGCCATCTTCCAAACTCCTAGGACCTCTACCTCCTAGATTTCGAGCAACCAACTCCCTTAACTGCCTCTTGGAATCTTTCTAACAACATTGATGTGTTTAGAACACATTTAAAGCTCCAATCCCATCTAAACTACTAAGGCTAATTAAAACAAAAATTAACAACAATGATTAACTATGGTGACCTTAGTCCTAGTGACTAACTCGCCTAGACCACACACAAGCAAGACCTTCTAAGGTCCAAAATAAACACCCAAACTCTCTGACTTGGCTAAGGTTAGATACAAGCCAAAAAATGACTATTAACAAAAATGGAGGTTAGCCTAGGTGCTCACGCGGGAAGGCGAGGCTAGTTCATCACCCAAGATAGAAAAGGCCAGTGCAGGACCACCTTTCAGAGAAGGTGGGCTCCTCTTACATCCTCTATTATTGGAAGGGCCACCATCCACCTTCTACTTCATCGAGGGAAGTGAACTCCCCATAGATGAAGCCAGAGGCGCAGAGGAAGGGAAGGAGGAGAAAACCACAACAGATACCACCAAAGTGTTCAACATATTTACTAGCTTTGGGAAAGGAGGGACATCCAGAAGGGACATCAAAAAGGGTGGCTGCGTAGAGGCTTAATGCACACACTTGCCTTCTTGGGGTCAGCCACACTCTGAGGAGCCAAAAGTGATAATGAAATAGATTGGAGGCCAGTAGAGGGAGGAGAGGGAGGATGCATCAGGAAACCACAGTAAGGCGGTCATCTCTCCTATAGGTGGCTTGCTTGGCCATGAGATCCTTTTATTTTGGTGCTTTCACTCCTGCCCAGGTAGTTTCTTCGACTCTTCTAGCTAGAGGCCAAAGGTTGCGAAGGGATAGAAGGCTCTTGCTCAGCCATAAGAGTGTCCACCATAGCTATTTCCAATGGAGAGATGGCCTCCTAAGTGAGAGAAGATGGAATAGGTTGAGAAACAATGGGGAGAATTGGTTCTAATTCCTCGATAGTAGGCCTCTTCTCGTTTACTGTGTTGGGAGTAGAAGCGATAGAAGGTTGCGGAGGCTGAGACATAGAAGATTCCCCACGGGGACCTTTTCCTCTACCATACAAGTAGTACCAAGGTCCATGTAGTTTAGTAGGGAGATCCAATATTCTGATCTTGGGTCTACACCAAGGAGGTATCATTGGACTTAGCAGATAAAAGCCAGGCATATTCATCCAAAACTCTTCTCTAGAAAGAGGAGGAGAGCCATCTTGAGGATGGGGTAGCTTCTCTTTTCCCTTTTGAGGAGAGGAGGCAGTTGGTTGTTGCACTACTGGAAGGGTCAAATTATGTTGTCCTTTTCCCCCAGTCTTATACTTCACATAGTTTTTGTAAAGTAGGTCCATCCTTGGAGGGAGTGGACCAACTGGGGCAGGCCAAAAATGATCCAACGAGTAACCCCCATGAGACACCAATGGCTAGTATCCAGTGTCATGCACCAAGTGCACAACACCTTCATGGGAAAACTTTAAACATTTGTGAATGACAAAGGCAATTCCATTCATAGAAGCTAGCCAAGGTATGCCTAACTTCATCCTCAATAGATTCGACTCTGGAATAACATCAAAGACTGTGTCTACAACCCTAGGTCCAACTAGGATAGACAAAGTTAATGAGTCATACAATTTTAGACAAAGACCATCATGCGTACGGATGGTAGATTTTATTTCTTCATACTCCTTTTTATGAAATGAATTAAGCCACAACGTCTCTTCTGTAATGACATTCACTTGATTCACGGGGTTAATTAAGACTCCTATCACAATGTTGCCATTGAGGCGAGTGGGAATGTAAAGGGGAGAGGGCTTGTTATTTAAGGGTAAATCCTATGAAGTGAATGTCACGTCTAGGGAGTCGGGTGCAAGTTGCATAGTAGGAGTAACCATGACCATGTTGACATAGGCCTCGGGTTGAGTGGTAGAATTGGAGGGATTGATAATTATGTTAGTAGAATGCAATGGAAATAGGTCTGTGTATATCTACAATTCACTATTCACCTTCACCACCAACTTGTTTGTATTTTGTCTACTTCAATCAAGACAAATAGTAACACCCTCGATGTGGTCCTGTATCTCATGATGAAGGTGCATTAAACATTTGGTATCATGTATGTTAACTCGATGATACTAATAGAAGGTATTTGGATCGTACCAACTAGGGAAAGGTTCCTTAAGAGGTTTTGGGTTCTCCAAGGTTATGATCTTTATCCTTCAACAACTTTTACAATATGGAAGAATAAGATTTTGTTATCTTTGTGAACTTTTGGTTATGTCTGAGGCTATTATGATTCATAGTAGCTACTACATTCACAAAAGCCTTACCTTTCCCAAAGATTGATACAATGGACTTCCCTTCTAAATGGGAGCGTGAGGAGGATCCCTCGAACTAAACTACCATTTGTTGATACTCTCGTAATGCAGCGCATAAATGCACAAAAGAAGGGTATTTCATAAGGGAAAATTTATCTTGCCAAGGTATTTGAAAGTTCCCTATGAACACCTTCTATACATTAGAATCAGGTTGTGGATACGATATTTTTGAAAAGACAGCTTGGTACCACACTATAAAATTAGTAATATTTTTGTTATCACCTTGTTTACATCGGACGAGATCTAAAAAGGTCATCTTCAATCCGATGTTGGCTTGGAACTATTGGAGAAACTAATTTACAAGTTGATCAAATGAGAAGATGGAATTGTCGGGCAAGGAACAATACCATTTGAGTGTTGTATCCTTGAGAGATTGGGGGAATAAGTTTTCCATCAATGTTTCATGATGGAATAAGTCTATACATAGGGCATTGAAGGTGGACACATAAGTTTGTGGGTTCCCTTTGCTGCCATATTTTTTGAATTTGGGAATCTCCATTCCTTGGGGGAAGGGAGTGTTTAAGATTGCTACCAAAAAAGGACTGTGTTGGAAGACGGGTTGAAAGATAGGCTGGGCAGAGGCTTGGGAGAGACTCGCCAACTGGCTTTGCATCTTACCCATATTCTAAAGAAGAGTGTTGAAAATAGGGTCATTAGAATACATAGGGTCAGAGGAACCTCCTCCAGAACCACCACCAGAGCCACCATTAGAACCACCAGTGTGACAACCACTGGAACCACTATTGGAGCCACCGCCACTAGCAAGGCATCCACTAGAGCCACCTCCACTTCCAAAGCCACCACCATGGCCTCCACTGGAATTGCCTCTGCCAATGCCACTTCTACCATTGAAACCACCACCACTATCAAATCCCCCATTTCTCAACCCACCAAAACCTCCACCCCTAGAGGTGACAGGATGGGTGAAGTTGAACCCTAAGGGTACTTTGTTCACCTTGATAGTTTCGGATCTCTCAAAGGAAGAAGGGATTCCAATCGAGGGGATTGTGTTGGCCATGTACACAGACGTGTGAAGCATCGACATTCCTAGATGTCTCTCATGATCTTCAAAAGTGGCCCCTTGTACAATGTTAGGATTATTTGCAGGAGCACATGCTTCAATCAAACTAGATGGATTAGCCAAGAGTTCTATGCCTATTCGATCTTTTCCAGCCATATATTTTATTTCACTAATAACCCTAGTGGCCCTAGAAATCTTTAGGTCCTTTTCAAAGTGATTCTCCAAGTCACCTAGTCCCTTGCTAATGGTAGAAATATATTCAGAAGGAATGTGAACGGCCTCATACTCGTCTACCAATGACGGTGTAGGAGACACAGGAGGAGTGGGGATGTGGTCAATCTCGTCAAAGATCCCTACCTCACCCCTTGACAACTACTCCTATGCGACAAGACCAATGCCAGATCTAGCAAAAAGGCATGTAAAGAAACTAGTAGTGACCTTCGTCCTCTCCATCAAAAGGTGTCGAACACTTCTCCTAACAATATACCCAGAGGTTGTGGACTGGGTTGTGATGCTCATAAACCTTCGCAACAATCAGGGACATAATGATCACAAGGTACAAGGGAAAATCCTCAACACCAATGAATGAGCAAATGTTGTTTCACTTCAGGTTCACCAAAAATGTAAGAGAGGGGGATCAACCACATCAAGGCCCCAGGTCACGGAGAGCTGAGAGCGGAAGGCTGCCCTAGCTTACCTCACTCTAAAGGGGTGTTTGAAATGAGGGATGAGAATGATGAGGACTATAATACCCTTTGATCACTCTGTAAACCTAAGATCTAAATTTAGGCTAGGCGAGCTAGTTTTTGGATTCAATATTGTACCTCGAGTAGCTCTCTGCCTGAGGATGAAAGCGTGGTGCGCTAGCATCTCTCAGGTGCGCTAGCGTCCGTACAACCAAAGAATAGAGAATACAATATGAACCACCAAAAAACAAGCTGGCGACCTAGCTAATGACTCCTAAATGAACAAAACAAAATTATAAAGTACAAGACATACAAACGGATGTGATAAAATAGATAAATAAGAGCTAAAGTGACGAAGATAATCTCGCAAGGCACCAATTCACTAGTTGGCTTCATGGATAACTTTAAGAAATCCCCCCTCAGCGAAGGTGTAAAATCCTAGTGAATCTTGTATACTTCCCAATAAAAAAAGTAATTTTAGTGGAGAATTTTTTCATTTTTTGGGAAAAAAATCTCAATTGGCAAATCTTTTCTAATCACTAGAAGTCTATGGAAAATCCTGGCGAAATGCAAATTTTCTTAAACCATTAAAATATTTTCATTGGCGATTAAAATATATTTTCAAACATAGAAAATATTTCCATTGGCGAATTTAACCTATTTTCAAAATAGTTGGCAATTAAAACTTGTTTTCAAACCAAAAAAAATTCTTTGGCGAATTAAACCTATTTTCAAATGACTAAGAAAAAACATTGGCAAATTAAACATAATCTCAAACTAATAAAAAAATTCAGTGCCGAAATGTCAGTGCAAATCAATATAACCATGGCCATTTGATGAATTTTCAATGGACGGTTGTAGTTGCATTCCGAAAGTAAATCTTTGAAGGACTAGACTTGTAAATTAAAAACTCTGGAATAACACTAGAACCGTTAGATGCAGACACATGGTGAGATCAAGGCTCATCACTCATCGTGGTAATGAACACGATGGGTTGAAGTATTTTGGTGATGAGCAATACAAGAACTTAAGTGGCAGAAATATGCACATGCATAAAGTTTGTTTTAAAAGAGGGACCACTTAGAAAGAACGTAGGATCGAGGCTTTAAAACTTAAGAATGTTTTACACAAAGGATGTAAAGGCCAAACAAGGTTGAATTATCAATCTTATAAAATAATTTATAATATAATCCCCAAACCAAAGTAATGAAGGAAATATGTGTGAAGGATATTCGATATCTATAGCTAGATGTCAATGCAAATCAATATAACTATGACCGCTTGATGAATTTTTGATGGACAACTGTAGGTGCATTCCAGAAGTAAATATCTAAAGCACTAGACTTGTACATTGAAACCTTCAGAATAACACTAGAACCGTTAGATGTAGACACATGGTGAGATCAAAGCTCGTCGCTTATTCTCTCTTTTCAATGCCTCAACGTACTACATTTCATTTAATTGAAATTCTCAATCTTTTTGAAGAAAGTGTGGTAGTCGTACTACAGGCAACGATTAATGCCATATGAACATCTAAAGCGATTGATTGGACAACTCATAGCTTTAATGAAACAAGATTTCTAATTATTTCATATCATTTGAGTGGCACTAGTGTCTTGCAATTTTGATAGCTTGTCAGCTTGAGGTACAATTTGCATGTAGCCAGACACCAACCAAATTAAATATTTTAATTGTACATGTAAGGCTTAAGTTACACGAATCAATTAAGTTAGTTTTTTGGATTGCGCAAATTAGGCTGGTAGCAGCATTGGTGGCCCATAAATAGGGATAGTGATAGTGGATAGTGTCATAAGGGTTTTCATTTTTAGGGTTAATAAGGATTCAAGAAGAAAATGATGTGGTATTATTGGGGATACTCTAAATTATCATGCCTCCAGTTATGTAGTTACAGAGTAAAAGACCAATTTCCTTCAAGTTTAGAATGGGTGGAATTGGAAAGAAGTTGATTTGGTTGACCTGACTTCTCAGACAGGTTTTGAACTAGGATGAGGAGCTTTGATGGAGATAAGTGTTATCCTGATGCATGGAGGTTGCAGGTAGAAGGTGAGAGCAATTTTACTACCCCTCATCTTCTGCATGACTCTAGTTCTCAAAGGGGATAAGTACATTTTGTATCTTCACAGCTCTTAATTCCCCAACATGGTTGGCCAGGAGAATCAATGCATTTATTTTCAGAGCCACATTTATATTATGTTTTCACCAGCAGAAGCTTTGGAATCATGCATTTATTTTTAGTGTCACATTTGTATTACGTTGTCACCAACAATAGCTTGGAAATTAGAATCAATTTGTAATCCATTGTCGTGAGCAATAGCTTGGAATAAATTGTGTCTATGTAAAGTGACATATGTTGTTTATACAAAACAAGAGCTTGCCTGCTCTATAACTACTCATCTTTAAAAAGGTATGTAATAATGTGACATTTTAATTCAGTTGTAATAAAATAAATGGTTGTGTTGTGTTATTCTTTGTTATTCATTTACAGTAAAGAGTTATTTGTTGAGTTCAGTGTCTATGAATCTATTCAAATCATTCTTTTTTCCTTTAAGAAATTAAGTATTATCTATTTATGAAACAATTGCATGCATATTTAAAAGTAAAACATAAAGCAATACAAATGAAAAAATAAAGTTGCCATCAAATTGACAAAAAACATTATAAACACTAAAAGTTGTCACTCTTGTTAGGGTTTACTGAAATGTTATTGATTTCTAATTTTTTGTTGACCTTCTCCCCCAGTTCCTGACATCATTATTCATTTTATTAAGTCTTTTGCAATGTTAAGTTATTGACCCCTTTGCCTTGATGTTAACCCTAGCGAATTAAAGTTTAAAACAACTTTAAAAGACATGTTTATTATTTATATCATAAATTACTCAACCGTTTGATGAACATTTGATGTATGGTTGTAGTTGCATTCAGAATGAAATGCACAGAGCACTAGGCTTGTGAACTTAAACCTCTAGAATCACCCTATAACCATTAGATTTACAAAGATCAACAGCTTATAATTTTATATCAATGCAGGACTAAATGGCTTGTTTTAAATGTTGTCAGCCATGTACTAATTGTGTAGTTTGGAAGCAACATGTAGACGTTTCATTCACTTTAATGTTTAAAAAAAAGCACATTCTACTGCTAAGTGATTTTATTTTTAAGTGAGAGGATCAGCACACGAGGAGATTTCAATCTTTAGTTTTCTCATTGCAGTGTACCACCCTATTCTAGGTTCCATAGTTCCGCTTCTAACAAAGAGCCTTTCAGGTAACCGGGTTTCCCTGGCTAATAAGGCATTAATCTTTCAAGAATCAAAATCGGGGTAAAATTGAAAGAATTCATGCGCTATGTTTCATCGCTGATGTTTCTAAAATCTTATTTTGTCAAACTTTGAAGTTTTATGAATAGGGTTGAGACACTTTAAGAATTAAGAAAAATTATGAGGACTAATACGGAATTCACAATTTCTGCTACTGTATAAGCATTGCCTACCACCAGTACCATTAGAGCAATGTGAGACAAAAAAAATACATTATGCAAAATTACTTAAAACCCCAAGTTTCAATGATGAATACCATGATATTTATGATCCTAAAACCTATGGTAGGCGTACCTTAGAACTTGGATTTTCATCTCATAATAAGGTTGCAAAGCAAATGTAAGTTAATAGTTCTAAAGGAACCGGTAACTCGAATAGGTATGATGTTAAGGAGGTTTTTCCTCATTTAAAATTTATCAAGGTTTGTGCCCAAAATTATGATGATAACAAAAAGAGCAATTGTTAATCAAGATAGCAAAGAAGAATTGTTACCACAATGTAAAAGAACTTTGAAAAGTGTTGGGGTTTACAATTGAAGAATTTGGAAATGTCCACATTGACCTAGAAAAGCTTGCTAGTGATTATGAAGCAATGGATGAAATGGAGAAAAAATATTTCATAAATAAAATAGTTTAGGATAGAAACAAAATGAAAGGTGATCATAAGCCTCCTTATGATTTGGATATTTTTAAACCATGGGTTCAGGATACTATTTCCATGCTAGCATTTTTCCTCGGACTGGATAGCAATTTGGAAGTGGGTGCAAGCCTCCTTGAAATGGTATATAATATCCATTATGGTGTTCCACATGTCAAATATAATTTTATTGAGCACATTGTAGAATCCATGCATAAATTTTGTTTAATGATTAAAGGAGGTTCCACCAAGACATTTAAGTTCACAACCTACTTGTGCTATCTTTTTCTATTCAAATTTAGAGGAATGTTTTAGACCAACAAGCTTTAGATTCATCCCTATAGTAATGTTGAGGAAAATAAAATGGCTCCAATATATGAATGGACCACTGAGATAAGGTTGAATGATTCTTGAAGGAACTACAGTCATTTTGTAGACTACCTTTTTGCTCCATTGCATCAAGTAATTACAAATACTCCAATGCCTAGATTGCCTATGTCATGTAGAAATTGCATTCAACTAGGAAAAGATATACAGTTGGTTGATTGATACTTAATGGAAGAAAATACTATGCTAAGATTTTATGGATTGGGAGTACAACCATACAAATTTCCAATACATGTAACATAAAGGTTTTTTGCACTAGAATATGTAAGGCAGATGCAGAGTACTGATGAACTACACTTTGTCAGTTAACAAAAGAAGAACTTATTTCCTTCTTTACCTTTTTCATGTGAAGGGTTCACATTCAAGAGAAAAGCATTTAGTGTGGCACATAATCTTTTGAATTTTTTTTATTTTGATGCTATATGTCACTAGCAGTATGATCCATGTGACACCATTAAATCAA
>VDFB02009644.1:0-14789 GCA_007258455.2 Sequoia sempervirens | reverse complement strand
CCTCCAGTAATGCTCTTGTGCCTTTACTCTTTGCATGTATTCATGGTACTTCATGACAATTGGTTTCATGTTTTTTTCTTCTTGGAGTCATGGTGATTTGCAGCCTTTTCCTCCATTTTGAAAGCGCATAGTCTAAATCAAAAAAAAATTTATAGATCTTGTGAAGAGCCAACTAAGATTCCACAATGAAAGCACATGGTTCCAGATCACTCCAACATAAATACATCTAATCATCAAATGACAAGTATTTTTCACTTCCTTTTCACAAAGAAAGCATCTATTGGGCATAACAAAACCTCTTTTAATCAAGTTATCAGTGGTAAGAATTTATTTTGACAAAAGAGCCAAAAGAAACTATTGATCTTGGAGATCAGCCTAGAAGGCCAAACAAAAGCCCAAAAAGGAGGTAGGCCAATAAAAGAATCACTCATATGAAAAGTTGAAGCAACAGAAAAATTACCCTGCAGAGGATGGTTTCCAAACAAACTTATCCAGAGAGGGGGTAGTAGGGATATGAACCAAAGAGACAGCTCTATATAAGCCTTCTAAACCTGAATCCACCTCATGCAACTTCCTCTAGAAACCTCCTTCAATATAATCAGCAAAAAATCTACCAAAACTATTGCAAACGAAGGTCCATAAAGGGACTAGCCCAAGCAAAATCCTTAAGAGGCCCATTACCCAACCAATTATCATCCCATAACAAAATAATCCTCCCATTGCCCAGCTACCAAAAGAGACCCTAGCAATAAGACTTTGAGCCCTTAACATACAGTTCCAAAGCACAAAACCATTCGAGGGAATAATCTCTTGAGATAAAAAACCTCTAATCCCAACATCACCATAAAGGTATTTACTCCACACAATCTTCACCCACTCACTTGTAGCCTCCAAAAGGTTCCATAACTATTTCCCCAATAAGGCTATGTTGAACATTCAGATTTTGTGAATTCCAAGTCCACCAGCCCTTTTAGGCTGACAAACATCATCCCTAGCAACCAGATGAGTTCTTTTCTATTCTTCAACATTGGTCCATAAGAATTTTTTCTAAATTCCCTCCAAAATATCCACAAATTTCCTCGGCATACGAAAAAGACTAAGGGCATAAACTAGAATGTTCTGAAAGGTGGATTTGATCAGCTGTACTTTTCCATCTTGGCTCAACAAAGCCCCCTTCCACCCAGCCAATTTAGAATTAAATTTATCAATCAAACCCCTCCATAAATGATCGAGATCCTTAGAGCAAAGAGGAAGCCCCAAGTAGGAGGCCGAAAGTTCACCAATTTCACATTGTAGAATTCGAACAATCCTATTATGTCTATCAAGTGGGGTATT
Organism: Sequoia sempervirens; assembly: GCA_007258455.2. Lineage (NCBI taxonomy): Eukaryota > Viridiplantae > Streptophyta > Pinopsida > Cupressales > Cupressaceae > Sequoia > Sequoia sempervirens. Next base: position 13,454 of record VDFB02009644.1, on the reverse strand, counting down.
AAAAAAGAAAAGCACACTCTTCCAGAGACTAACCTTCTACCCAAAAGCAGCCTTATACATCTACAAAATATGTTTAATAGCCTTAGCTTCCTTAATCATAGCTTGCCTGAGAAAGAGAGAGTCATCCACAAATTGTTGATGAGAACAAGCAAGGCTAGCAAAAGACAAAGCTAAACTGGACATAAGACCAAAATTGAAAAATCTTTGAATAAGACATCCCAAACACTCAACCATAATGATAAACAAAAATGGAGAGATATGATCCCCTTGTCAAAGGCCCCCGGAGCAATCAAAAAGAAGAGGGAGAAGCATTGATGAGCACTGAAAACCTTGGGGTAGAAATAAGTTGATGCACCAAAGCCACCAATCTCTCCCCAAAACCAAAGGACACAAGAATTTTAGCCAAAAAAACCCTAGTCCACTCTATCATAGGCTTTAAGTAAGTCAAGATTGAGGATAAACCCAACCTGTTTATTAATAGTAAGAGAATGAATATTCTCATGAACAGTAAGAATAGAATCCAGAATCTACCTACTAGCCACAAAACCATTCTACTGAGGAGAGATGATGAGAGGCAATTTTTTTTCAACCTCAACACTAGGACCTTGGAGAAGATCTTATAGATATAATTACACAAAGGGTGATCCCACAACAGTGGTTTACAATTTTTTGCAAAACCAGACATTGAAATAATTTTTTTTAACTAAATCTTCACTTTCAGGCACCTATAGCGGCTAAACCGTGAGGAATTTGAAGATGATGCAAACTAGAGTTTCATGAAATTTTTTATGTTGATTCTAAATATATTTTTTTCAAAATTTTTGGAATCAAATTGCATTTCCTTTTCCATCTCCCTCTAAAACTCTTTTTTTCTACAAAACAACATTTTAAAAAAGTGACACTCACCATATAACGCATTTTTTTTCCATGAAGGATAAAAGGGTATGTGTAGGATCATCATGGAAAAAATAGGCCCTTAAGTGGCAAAAAATTTAGAAAAATCAGATTTAGGCAACTTGATGTAAAAAATTGAATAAGTTATTTATTTTATTTCAAAAATATGTAAGAATAGAATCTATATAAAATTGAATGTAGTTTTTAAACTACTATGTTTGTTTACAAAGAAAAGAAATCTATTTGGTCAAAATTTGAAATTTCATTGTAGTAGTACTTAAATTTCAGGGAAAAAATAAGTAGGTGTCTGTCTTACCACCCTAACCACAATAAAATGATAATTTTTTTTATAAGATTTTATATATAAGTAGAGGACTCATGTCCCAATGTGATGAATATTTTTTTGTAATTTTTTTCCAAGTAACACTAATTATGAATTTTTATTAGAAATTTTAAAAAAATATAAAAAAAAAATTTTGTATGTCCGGGACTAATTTAACTTCGGCCAAACTCATGAAATTCAATTTTCTTTTAATCCTATAGTATGCAAAGCACGCTTAGATTCAAAAAAATGTGATGTCATTAAAAGCTATAGATGTTTTTCAACTACTTTATCAATTAAAGACTTTTAATCAGAATTTCCGAATAGAAATGAATAATAATTACTTATTAAATTCAAAGTAAAGCATACTTATATTGGTGGAAAGTCGGTGAATCTCCTTTAAAACCCTTTCGCTTCATCAATTTTAAAGTTAAAAGTCATCACATGCCCATCATATATTGCCACTTTTTGGGCCCATCATGATCTTGCACATACCTAAAATTCTAATTTTCAAATTTAGATTTGTAATCTCCTGACATCTAGTGCTTCCTACATTGTTTTTTGTATGTATAAAAATTCAATTTTATTTTTTGACTGGCTGTGGACTCAATATCTAAAGGCACCCATCTTTTTCATTCTTTTTATAATCTGCTATTTTACCATATGTGCAGAACAGAGAGTTTGATTTTCGGTGGAAAACCTACATTCAAAAGAAATAAACATTAAATATAATAATAAAATTAAATTTATTTAAAATTATACTTTTTGGGAAGCTTAAAATAAGACTACATACTTACAAAAAATAAATTTTAAATAAATTCATTTGATCCCCCAAAAGGTAAATCAAAAGTGGTTTTTTATCAACATTTTGATAGGTGTAAAGGAGACTCCATTATTGGTATGGTTTAAAAGTAGTGGGGTTATATCCAAGGGGGTTTGATCTAAGGTAGTTTGATCAAAACCTCTTCAATTGGAATTCTTTTAATGGAACTTTTTAAAGGCTTAAATCATTATATTTTCTAAAAATATGTGATTTCAACAAAAATTAGAATCTCCGAGAAATTGTAAACCAGCTTTGTGGGATCACCACAAACTAATAGGATGAAACTCCTCAAAGGAGGCAACCCCCGACTTTTTGGGAATTAGAAAAATAAAAGAGGAATTCACTTCCTTTAGAAGAGCGCCCAACCTCAAAAACTCCCCAGTATCTGCAATAACATCTTTTGCAATAATTTCCCAAAGACTAAAAGAAAAACATGGGAAAGCCATCAGGGCATAGAGCCTTATTACCTTCGAAGGAGAAAATAGTATATCAAATTTCTTCTGCCAAAGGAATACAAACCAGTTGTCGATTCATCTCATCATCCACTAACCATACAATATATCTCAAAATATCCTCTTAACAAGCCCGATCAAGCTCTCCCTCCATCAACAACAAATGAGGAAAATAAGAGGCCACAACATTCTGCAAATCAACATCCTTCTCTAAGGCTTCATTATTATAATTAATCAGATTTATCATGTTAGAGCCTCTGTGTTTCAATGTAGACATATGGAGAAACTTAGTATTTCTATACTCACTTTTCAACCACATGATTCTCGACTGCTGCTTACTATCACGAAAAAGGAAGTGGCCACATGATCACTATCATTCATCATCTCCACCCATCTAATAACCTGAAGATTCCAAAAGGTCACTATCCCTCCAGAAGCACCAGCTGCCTTAGAATAATGCATCCCACAATCCTTAAAGAGATTGAATTTCAATCTAGAAAGTTTATCCATTCCCATTTTAGTTTCTTGAATAACATTATCAAGATGATGATCTCTTTCCAAATTAGCCAAGAGATCATGCTTATGAGGGTGATTTAAACCCCTCATATTCCAAGAGATTATCTTCATGATGATTTATGGACTATGCTCTTAGAGCACATCTCCAACAGAGTTCTTTGTGTACCATGAACAATATCTATCCAACTCTCCTTCTCCCTAGTTGCATTAGCAGGATGTCGGCCTCTACCCCTCAGTTCAGACCCATAGTCTAACCTTTGCCTATTCCTCATCACAACTCCTTGTGAAGGAGAATGTTTCTTCCTATTCTGGCCATGAACTTGAGTATAGGGTGGATTATCCACTTCATCCAACTCCTCAAACTCCTTAACATCATTCTTTAACTCTAGTCCCTCAGTATTTGACATCATACTAAGAAAACACCCCTCCCATGGGGACAACCAACAATAACTAACACAAAAGTATTTTCCTTAAACACAATAAAACTATTATCAACAAAACAAAGGGAAAAGCATACATTATCATTAAGACCCATGTTCTGAAACATTTCTCCCTAGGTAGGTTGACCAGCCAAAACCTGTTCCCCCTCATCCAAAATCATCTCCTCTAAAGTCACCATGGGGTGCTCACCAATAGGCACCTCCATTTGGGCAAGTGGGTCCACCACCACCTCCTGAGTAGGAACTGAATCCGCTTGTTTAACAGGAGGTTTCTCCACCTCCTTCCATTGTTTACTTATTTTTCATAGGAACTTTAAGAGGACACCTTTTAGCCCAGTGTCTAACTTATTTACATTGAAAGAAAGCAAAGGGATTCATTTCAAATTCAACCGATTGCTCCCACATGCCCAAAAGGAGGTCTGTTGATTGCTCAATATTCACGCAAAATCTATCATAAACCAATTGTTTCCTAGAAGCAGTTATTTGGTCAATCAACAACAAACAACCAAACATACTAGAAATCCCTTTAAACACCTCCTCATCCCAAAACTCCAATGGGAGGCTAGGCACTCTAACCCAAACCGGAATAGCCGAGAAGGAGCACAAGTCTAGATTAAATCTTGTCCCCCACTTCTTAAGCATCAACAAGGACTTCCTAAGGAATGAAGGGCCACTTGTCAATGTCAACACCAAATCTTCCTCATAGCTGAAGGAGAAAGAGAAGAAACCTTTAGCCATAGCAAGTACATCAATTTTTCCCTTAGGTTTCCAATGATTAAAATAGTAAACTTACAGACTAGCTCAATGTGAGGCCGAGGACCAACAAATTTACCCAACAATGGAAATTCCATATTTGACATTGTTTTATCAACAATACATTCTAGGACCAAAACAATGTACTCTCTAATCTTTTTATTTGCAACAAAGGGCACTGGAGGGGAGGTACTTTTTCCTTTAGGCCAAACAAATTTGACCAAACCTTGTCAAACTCAAAACCCACAAAATTAGGAGTCTCATCACTTCCATTCAAAGATAGCTCGTTCCCTAACTTTTCAAAGCTAGGTACCAATTTTCCAGAGTTTGGCATTGCGGAATGCGACAAACACACACTCTCTGAAGCCTCTTTCCTTAGCAAAAGAACATTACGAACAAAATGGGACCCACATAGCTTACCTACAGCAAGGGCCCCACCTAACATCACCCTCCCATCAACACACCGACCGCCATTACTACAAAGAGGCTCTTCCAAATTTTTGGCCTCATTCGAATTTTAAAAAATGCCACCACCATCGCCATCACTAGAGGAGCTACCCATTGTCTTGAATATTTTTCTATTTTCCAGCTAAGTACACTTTTTTATTTATAGGGTATTTTTTTAAATTAATGTATATTAATTAATCAACTTATCGAACTTAATTAAAAAAAGATTAATTTCTTAAATTAATATACATTAATTAATTTATCCTAGAAGTACTTATTTATGTCTGATTTATTTCCTTACATATTTTGGGGATCCTAAATGATCTCACACCACCCAAGGTTTTTTTATTTAGAATTTGATTTAAGAATTTAATTTTTAGATCTTAATCATTTTTATTTTCTAATTTACACCAAATTTAAATTTTATAATAGATGATTCGATGTTCTTTCATAATGACTATTCTTATATCTCTTACATGATGATGTCATGAGAAATAATTGCATTTCTGTGGCTCTAGAAAAATTCACATACAACAATTCATCGATGGAAAATTTACCACCAACAATTCACCATGGGAAAATTCAACATCATGAAAAATTCATCGCCAAATAAAATTCACCGCCGTAGAAAATTAATGTCCATTAATATTTTTTAATATATATTTCAAAAACTTTGGTTTTTTTGCAAAAGAACAATTTGACTTATGACAATAAAAATGAATAAAAGAGATGAATAGAAATTATATGAACCAAACCTAACACAAAAACAAATCATCTCAATACATCAATTAACAATTAGAGAGGTATAAAATTATTATTTATGGGGTATCTAAATAAACAGGTAAAAAATAATGGGTATCTCAATAAATCAATAATAACTATTGAGATGAATAGAAATTACTATGGCCAATAAATGCCAATAATTAAAAATAAAATTGTCAATAAATTGTAATCGACGTGAAAATTCTATATATTAAAAAATATTAATGTGGTTAATTTTCCCTACAATGAATTGCTAGCGGTGAATTTTAGTTGGCAATGAATTTGTCATAGTGATGAATTTTTACATGATGAATTGTTGGTAGTGAATTTTCCATCAATGAATTGTTGTTGATGAATTTGTTGGATTCCCATTTCTATGTGTATACCCGAGTGAATTTGTACCCCTGGTGTAAATTACCCTTTTGCATCCCCTCACCTTAGAAAATAAACATCACCCATTTGAAACACATCCACTTGGCACCTATGTTTTGTGTCAGTGGGGGAATATCTATTGGGGATGCAAGAGCGACATGCAAATGTTTGCACAAAATGCTGCCATCCCTGACAAATACCTACCTCTAGTGTCCATCGGGATGTTACTTTCTCCATTGGGCATGAAGCGTAAAAGCTCTGTTTCGACCAACTAGCCTAAAACTTGCTCTTTCCCTCTCGTTTTGATCTTGAAATGCCTATCTTGCTAATTCAATCCATCTTTTTAGCATCTCTTTAAAAATAGCAATTCTTTAACTCCTAAGCATTCAACTTCACTCTCTTAGAACTTTCATAACATTCTTCATTGAGAAATTCCATCCATCTTCCTACACTTTTTCAACCATTGGAGTTGTGACTTGGTGTCCTAAGGGACTGCTTCTTCATTGTTGTGGCAGTGTAGACCTTACCAAGTTTTTAGCCTCCTCTATGTCCTTGAGAGCACCTTGATTTGGAAGGTGATATTACTTGTCAATTAATGTAGCATAGTGCCTTTTTTATTGTTTAGTTTCCTTCCTTTGTTCTCTTTATCATATTTTCTATTTTGTGGCTTTCTTGCCTATCCATGGAGGTGGAAACACCAAAGTGGGGGTTTGACTGAGGCAAACCCCTAAACTTTTTTTCATTTTAATAAATGTAGCTAGACACCAATGCGTCATGCTATCATCCTTTACCCATGATGTTGTCCTTGGGTAGAGAGCTATCTGGGGTGTAGTTTGAATTCCAGAAACCAACTTGTCTAGCCCCATTTAGGTTTTTGGATATGTAGAGTGATAGAAGCACTTGAGAGTGCTTTTCATTCTTTATCCTTGCCTTAAACACCCTTTAGCTTGAGGTAATATAAGGCAACCCTCCACTCTTGACTCTTCATTACATAGGGCCTTGGTGTGGTTGGTCCCCCTACCTTACATTTTGGTGAACCCATTGTGAACAACATTTATCCATTTATTTGTGTTCCGACTTTTTCCTCACACCTAGTGACTATTGTAAACCTGAGTGTTGTGAAGGTTTATGATCATCACAACCTAGTCCACAACTTTCAAGAGCATTGTTAGGAGAAATGTGTGACACCTACCAATGGAAAAGATGAAGGTCACTTCTATTTTCACCTCCATTTTTTCTACTAGTCTGGATACTGTCTTTACCACTAGTTTTCCTATAGGTTTTACCAATGAGATAGGTTTCATAGACAAGACCACTCATGCTCCTACCCCTCCAGTTTCCCCTATGGCTTTGTCTATGAATTAGGATGATGTTGTGCATATCCCTATGGAAAACCTTTTCGCATTGGATAACAGATTGTTAGACCTTGTAAATCATTTAAAGAAAGCTCTAAACATGGCTAGATCCGCTACACTTGTGAGCAAGGTGAGGAATATATTAACAAAGGATCAAACATGCATAGATTTCCTAGATCTTAAGTGGCCTTACTGATCTAATTGAAGCCTATATCCCCTCGTATAAGACTAGATTGGGTACTACCCTGGGAGAGGTACTTGATTCCTATGAGAGATAAATAAGCATCTCAATGCCTACCTTGTCTATATGCATGGCTAAAACACACTCTTTGATTAGAGTTTCCTATGCTTCTCAAAATCCCCCTACTATCCAGGCAAGTAGAATACCCCTTGGTTTCAGCTTCAACCCTCCTGCTACCCTTGGCAATGGGGACTTTGGTGGAATGAGTGGTAATAGCTTTGGTTGCAAGGGTGGAACAAATAGAGGTGGCTCCAGTGGATGTCATGGTAGTGGCTTCGGCAATGGAGGAGGCTCTAGTGGTGGTGGTTCTAGAGGTTCCACTGGGCATTTTTCATCCTCTGACCTTGTTCTAAATGCTCTTCTTTAGAACATGGGTCAGATGCAAAACGAGTAGGTGAGCCTCTCTCAAGCCTCTACCCAACATATCTTCTAGCCTTTCTTCCAACATAGTCCATTTTCCATGGCAATTTTGAATACTCCTTTCACTCAGGGAATGGAGATTTCTAAGTTTGAAAAGTATGGTGGTAAAGGGTATTTGTAGACACATGTGTCAACCTTCAACACCATGTGTATGGATTTATTTTGTCACAATGATTTGATGGTGAAACTCTTCCCCCGATCTCTCAAGGACACAACACTCGAGTGGTACTCTTTCTTGCCTAATAACTCCATATTCTCATTTGATCAACTCGTCAATCAATTTCTCTATTAGTTCACACTTAGGCTAACATCAATTTGAAGATGACCTTCTCGGATCTTGTATTATGTAAGTAGGGAGATAATGAGAAGATAATTTCCTTTACAGCATGATATCAAGCACATTTTTCACAGATCTCATACCTACTCCTCAACTCTGATGTGAAAATAGTGTTCATAGGAAACCTACAACAAGCTTGGTAGGAGAAGTTTTCCCTAATGAAATTACCTTTACACATTTGTGTGTTGTATTGTGAGAGTATCAGTAAATGGTAATTTAGTTCATGGGATCTTCCTCACACTCCCATTCAAAAGGAAAGTCTATTGTGTCCATCTCACAAAATGGAAAGGTTATTGAATATTTAGTCACCACAACTAATGATCATGTCCTTAGACACAACCAAAGTTGAAAAAGTTAGCATAATCTTATTCTTCCATTCTAAAAAAGTTGTTCAATGATAACATCATATCTTTGGAAAACCCTCAACCTCTAGAGGAACCTTATCCTAATTGGTATGATGTGAATGTTTTTTCCCAATACTATCATGTTAATGAGCATGATACCAAGTGTTGTATGCACCTGCATCATGAGATATAGGTTCGTATCAATGACGGTACCATCCATCTCCATGGGAAGAAACAAAATGCAAATAAATTAGTAATAAAGGCCAATAGTGAGTTGTAGATTTAGACAAACCCATTTCCATCTCATTCTTTGAACTTGATTATTGACCCCTCCAATGCTTCCCCTCAACCATCGACGTATGTTAACATGGTCTTGGTTACTCCTCTCCTGCAGCCTATAACTACTTTGCAAGATGTGACATTCACCTCATAGAACTTGTCTTCGAATAATAATCCCTCTCCTCTATACATTCCTACTCGCCTATATGGAAACATTGTGATAGGAGTCCTAGTTGATCTCATCAGTTGAGTAAATCTTATTATAGAGTAGATGTTACAGTTAAAATCATTATAGAGGGAGGAATATGAAGAAACTAAGTCTATCATACGTATGCATGATGGTCTCTCTCTTAAGCCATATGGTTCTATAACTCTTTTCATCCTAGTTTGACCTAAGGAAATGGATACATCTTTTGACATTATTATAGAATCTAATCTCTTCAGGGTGAAGTTGGGCATCCACGTGGCTAGCTTCCATGAATGTAATCACTTTCATTATTCATAAATGTTTAAAGTTCTCCCACAAAGGTGTCATCCATGTTGTGCATGACATTGGATACCAGTCATTGGTATCCCATGGGGGTTATTCATTGGATCATTTCTAGACCACCCTAGTCAATTTGTTTCCTCCTAAAACATACTTGCTTTACCAAAATTACATAAAGTACAAAACCAAGGGAAAAGGACAACCGAAAGTGACTCCTTCGGTAGTGCAGTAACAAGTTGCCTCCCCTCGAAAGGGAAAATAAAGGCCTGCCTATCCTTAGGGTGCTACTTTTTCTCCCTTTCTAAAGAGGATTTTTTTATGGCCACTCTTTGATTTTGAATAAGAAATATGATGGTACCTGCTTGGCATAAAGCCAAGATTTAGATATCTGACCTTCCTACTTTTCCCCCTAGACCTTGGCCCTACCTACATGGTAGAAGTAAGGGTCCACATGGGGAATCCTTTATGTCTCAACCTTTGTGGCCTCCTACCACTCCTACTCCTAAAGTAGTGAATGGGAAGAGGCCCACTCTTGAGGCATTAGAGCTGACTCCCCTGCTGTTGGCAACCTCCTCTCAATCTCTCCTTCTACTCCCATCTAAGTAGTCTCCTCTCCACCAAAAATAGTTGTGATGGGACTTTCTAATGGTGGTAGCCTTTTGTTCAAATCTCATTACCATGACAGTCACCTCAGGTTAAACTCAAAGCAACTGAAGCTTTACATCAAGTCTTCTTACAATCTCCATCAAGAATGTGTCATTGATGCGACAATAATTCCTCATTTTGACCTACTTAGTGAGTTGTGCAAACCTTCTATACATAGGCATGTCCAGCATGGGAGACCCTTGAGGTTCCAACCTTGCCTAGATAGCCTCTTGACTGGCTAAACTCTAAACTAGATATGAGCACATATGGAATGCAATAGTTTTCTAGAAATTTATTAAGGCTTTTGGTACCTCTCCTTTTATGTGCAAGACCCTAGAAGTGTAAGAGAGCCTCCACATTCCAAGAATATTTGGTTCACAAATAATTTGATGAATTTTTTAAGCATACAGGTGTAGTTTGATAAAAGATAACTCCTTATACTCCTCAACAAAATGTGGTGGTAGAAAGAATAAACTGAACCATACTGTAAAAGAGCTCAGAGTATATTAAGTAACTTTCTAAAATTGATAAATATTTTTGGGAAAAAGTAGTTGGTACTTCTTGTTATTTAGTTAATAGATATCATTTTTCAGCTCATGTTGATAAAAATTATGAATTACATGGATAGTTAGAAATCCTTAAATTGTTTCACACTTAAGGGTTTTTGGTTGTGAGGATTTTTTCATGCGCCTCAAAAGAAGTGATCCAAATTGGATCCAAAAGCACAAAAATACATCATTCTAGGTTATGGTGAGAATGTAAAAGGTTATAAGCTTTCAAATCCTCTAACCCATAAAATATCTCCACACCCCAAGGTTTTTATCCTAGAAGTACTTATTTATGTGTGATTTATTTCCTTACATATTTTGGGGATCCTAAATGATCTCACACCCCCCAAGGTTTTTTATTTAGGGTTTGATTTATGAATTTAATTTTTAGATCTTAATCATTTTTATTTTCTAATTTAAATCAAATTTAAATTTTATAATTGATAATTCGATGATCTTTCATAATTAATATAGATTAATTAATTTATCCTAGAAGTACTTATTTGTGTGTCATTTATTTCCTTACATATTTTGGGGATCCTAAATGATCTCAAACCCCCCAAGGTTTTTTATTTAGGGTTTGATTTATGAATTTAATTTTTAGATCTTAATCATTTTAATTTTCTAATTTAAATCAAATTTAAATTTTATAATTGATAACTTGATGATCTTTCATAATGAGTATTCACCGAAAACAATTCATCGATGGAAAATTCACCACCGACAATTCCACCGACAATTGCAATTCACCCATCGATGGAAAATTCACCACCGACAATTGGCAATTCACCCTGGGAAAATTCACCTAAAATTCAAATTAATAGCCATTAATATTTTCTAATATATATTTCCAAAACTTTGATTTTTTTGCAAAAGAATAATTTGATTTATGATAATAAAAATACGAATATTTTTCAATATATTTTATTTTATAAATTATCTATAATTGATTTATGATAATAAAAATAAAAATGAAAGAAGAGAATTTGATTTATGATAGTAAAAATATAAATATTTTTCAATATATTTTATTTTATAAGTCATCTATAATTGATTTATGATAATAAAAATGAAAATGAAAGCTTATATACCATATGTGGAGTAGAGATGGATTGTGGAGGATAGGCCACAGGCATAGAAATAAAAATAAAATAAAATAATACAAATAAAATAAACAAATTAAAATAATGCAATTGAAAATAAAAGAGATGAATAGAAATTATATGAACCAAACCTAACACAAAAACTAAATTATTTTTTAATATATTATCATGTTAAAAACATTCATATCAAAATAAACATAAAAAATAATTACTATTGAGATGTATAGAACCAAACCTAACACAAAAATAAATCATCTCAATGCATCAATTGAAAATTAGAGAGATATATAATTATTATTTATGGGGTATCTAAATAGGTAAAACATAATGGGTGTCTCAATAAATCAACAATTACTATTGAGATGAATAGAAATTACTATGGGCAATAAACACCAATAATTAAAAATAAAATTGTCAATTGTAATCGACGTGAAAATTATATATATTAAAAAATATTAATGCCATTAATTTTCCCCATGATGAATTGTTTCCAGTGAATTTTAGTTGGTGATGAATTTTTCATGGCAGTGAATTTTTCCACGATGAATTCCTGGTAGCAAATTTTCCATCAATGATTTGCAAATGATGAATTTGTTGGATGCCCATTTCTATGTGTATAGGAGTGAATTTGCACCCCTAATGTAAATTCCACTTTTTCATCCCCTCGACTTAGAAAATAAAACATGAATGTGACAAACTCCTATCTATGGTGTGCATAGGGACGTTACTTTCTCCATTGGGTATGAAGCGTAACACCTCTGTGTCGACTAGCCGACCTGAAAATGGCTCTTTCCCTCCCATTTTGATCTTGAAATGCCTATCTTACTAATTCAATCCATCTTTTTAGCATCTATTTAGAAATTCTTGAACTCTTGAGCATTCAACTTCATTCTCTTAGCACTTTCACAACATTCTTCATTGAGCAATTCTATCCATCTTCCTACACTTTTTCCACCATTGGAGTTGTGACTTGGTGTCCTAAGGGACTACTTCTTCATTGTTGTGATAGCGTAGACATTACCAAGCTTTTAGCCTCCTCTACGTGCTTGAGAGCACCTTGATTTTGAGGGTGATATTGATTAGCATACTACCTTTTTTATTATTTGGTTTCTTTCATTTGTTCTCTTTATTGCTTTTTCTACTTTGTCGCTTTCTGGGCTATCTGTGGAGGTGGAAACACCAAAGTTGGGGTTTGACTGAGGCAAACCCCTAAAAGCCCACCATTTTTCCCTCTCTTTTCTATGTGTAGGTGAATGCGCATGTGGAACTCACTGGCGAACTAGAGCCTCAATGAGTTGATCCTCGTCACCCTTACTTTCATCTACCTTCTTTACCAATTATATAGTTATTTCTCTAACTTTATCATTCTTTTCATTTTGTTAAACTTAGTTACCTAGACTATTAGTAGGCTTTCTGGTGTTTTACATTGCACTTTTCACTTTTTGATCATACAAATGTCATTGCACCAAAGAGACGCCAACGTGTCATGTTTTCATCCTTGACCTATGCTGCTTTCCTTGGGTAGAGAGCTATCTAGGGTGTAGTTCAAATTCTAAAAACTAGCTTGTCTAGCCCCATTTAGGCTTTTTGATATGTAGAGTGATAGAAGCATTTGAGAGTACTCTACATTCTCTATCCTTGCCTTAAAAACCCTTTAGCTTGTGGTAAGATAAGCCAACCCTCCTCTCTTGGCTCTTTGTGACCTAGGGCCTTGGTGTGGTTGGTCCCCCTACCTTACATTTTGGTGAACCCAACGTGAACTACTTTTATCATTTTTTTTTTGTTGAGACTTTTTCCTCGCACCTGGTGACTATTATAAACTTGAGTGTTGTGAAGGTTTATGAGCATGAAAACCCAGTCCACAACTTTCGAGTACATTGTTAGGAGAAATGTGTGACACCTACAAATGGAAAA
>VDFB02009643.1:0-10736 GCA_007258455.2 Sequoia sempervirens | reverse complement strand
ATTTCATGGCTTGTAAGATAGAGATGCAACATAGTTGAGAGATCTTCAGAATTTCAAGTTTTATCATCTTTAGGATTTGCATGCAGTAGTGTGAGTGTGTTCAGCTCTAACTATTTCAGCAAATTAAGAATTTTGGAATGTGTCCTTTATATCACAGTTAATAGAGAAATTTGAATGTTTAATGGGCCAATGAGAGATTGAAATACTATTTTAACCTTTTTAGATTTTATTTTTGGGTGTTGATTGAAGCTATGTCTTTCCAGAGCCATTTTATGGTACAATTTGCTTATGCTATACAGAGAGGAGAGAAAAGTTGTATGAGGATTTCTACTTCCAGTTCTTACCCAATGAACTGCAAGATGTAAGTGGCAATTAATATTTTTAATTTACAAGAGAGCATGCACTTTTATATTTTTTTGGTTTCTGTAATTATATCATTATGTCTCCACTAAAGTAGCATTATGACATCATCTGCATTTCATCTTATCTGTCTGGTTAGTGCATAAAATCATGGACTGTTATATCAAACTATTAGTCAATTAATCAAAATTGACTTGATTTTAGAAAATTAACTAGTGAAAAAATGTTTATGAAATTCCAGGGTGAAGTGCTCTCAAAACACCATGCTATCTTTTCTTTAGATTCACCATCTTCATCTGTCTATCTACTCATTCAATTAGAAAAACCTGCTACTAAAGAAGGAGGATTCACACCTTCTGTATACTCTTGCAAAGAACCCGTGAGTATATGATCCATGACATAACTATGGTACTTTTTGTTACATGTGCGATGCAAGAATTTTGTTCTATTTCCCATGTCTATTATTTGGTTTTTCAGTGTGGCTGTAACTATAATCCATGATCTTCCAACTTTGAACTTGTGTAGTTTTTTGGTCAATGTATATTTTGGATTTGCGTGAGAAATATGTGATTAGTAAGTTACCTTCAACTTATGAAAGCAATGTTTGCATTGAGTTTAACATGATGCTTGTTAGGCATGTATTAGTAGTCATGGTACTAGATTATGAAGTTCTTCCTTTATTTGTGCTATTTGAATTCATTGTACTTGAAAATTGTAAGAGAAAATGGGGAAATTTAACTTAGCAATTTCTATTGTAGTTTTGTTGAATCTCATTTTTTTTTGCTTGTGGTCTATTGATCTGATGAGAGGCTTTGGTTATAAGGACGTTGTCAGTGCACCATGGGCTTGAAATTATGAGAATATATATTATTAAAACTAAATAAGTTAAGAATGTTGCAGGTACATTTGACAGAAAAGGAGAAGCAAAAACTGCAAGTGTGGGCTCGAATAATGACATACAGAGAAGATTTTGCTTGGGCTGTTGTTCCTTTGTTTGAGAGCCATGCTGGTGGAGGTGTTGGTGGCATTGCCTCTCCAAGTAGTCCACTTGCTCCTAGCATGTCTGGAACAAGTTCATAGGCTGTTTCAAGTTTACTTTGTTTCTTTTGGTAACTCATTGAATCCCCACTTCTTAATATAGTTTCTAAAAGATTTTTCTTGAGTTCTTTCAACAATCAATCAAAATTTCAAACTTGAACTTAATTTCAATGAAATTTCCTTTATTAGAATAAAATTGTAAATTTTATTTGTGATTTAGCAGATATTGGAGATGAAGAACTTCTGTGAACTGCTTCTGATTTTTTAAAGGAAACATTATTTTTGAAAGTGTTTTGGTCACTTTGAGATCCAAGACTAAATTTTGAATCAGAAGGTCTAAACTTTGTAATCTGGTACTTATATTTTTAAAGGTGAACCCCTTTGTCTTTTGGAATAGGAATATCAATTAAGGTTACAAACAAACTGAGCGCTCAATTACTGGGAGCCAATGGCTGTGATGATGGTCCTGGGGTGGGTTCCTTTTAACATCTTAAGATGCTACATTGTACTAATTGTTTTTTTCTCATCTCATTTTCTAATACTCTTAGCAACTAAAGCTTTGAGCAGTTTTTGTCCATTTTGCATACTCTTCATAGTGGTGCATTGTCTTATTCTTTGTAGTAATTTTGTGTTCATTCTTAGCATAATTTTTGAAATGCCCAGTGCCTTCTTGTTTTATGTTCATATAATTTTATTTTCTTTTCAATTTGTAACTTGCTTTGTCTTAACCTATTGTAGATTACAACATGCATCAAAGAAGGAATAAATAGAATATCATTGCAAGCATATGACCCTCGATCTTTTGTTCTAGTTGTAAGAATTATGCGTCATCAAACAATATCATTGCAAGCTATGGAGGATCACAAAGGATAAAATGTGGTTGTTAGAAGCTCTTTGTTTCACATGGGAAGAGTTGTATAATGGAGAAATGACAGTTGAAGGCATTGTTCCAGTTTTATGATAAATCCACATGCATTTCCTCCTAGATAAACATTTAAATAGCTTTTGAATGTGCCTTATCAAATATAATTGTATCAAGAGGCATTGTTCTAGTTTTATCATAAATCCACATGCATTTCCTCCCAAATAAACATTTAGATAGCTTTTGAATGTGCCTTATCAAATATAATTGTATCAAGAGGCATTGTTCTAGTTTTATCATAAAACCACATGCATTTCCTCCCAGATAAACATTTAGATAGATTTTGAATGTGCCTTATCAAATATAATTGTACCAAGTGGCAGTGTTGCTGATGCCGCACCTTTTAGTCTTATCACCATTGAATCCATTAGTGAGCAACTTCACAGTCATTTTATAGATTAGTGTTCTACCATAGTCACTATAATGAGATATCTCACCGAACCGTTGAAATAGGTAAAGGATGCAATATTGTAAAAATATAAATGTGCTCATTATTAGATCTTGGTTATATTTTCATTTTAATAAATATATTCTAAAACCCTCGTTGAAATCTTATTTTCAGGTTGCAGCTCATCAAATTGGAGAGGTGAACATGCACTCTTTACTTTCATCCGACCATGACCAGTGATATTTCTAGATAGGAAGTTGCCATCCTTCTCATTCGAATCCTTCCAATCTTCTCTCAAGGGTTGTCCAGTTGGAATGGGAGGGAAAGGCTGCTCTGAATCGGACAATATATGCACCACAAATAATATAACTACATTTATTATATATTTTCATGTCTTTTCTCCCTTCAATGTTTGTAGCGTTTGTATCATATTTTGGATTTGTCTTCCATGGCAACCAAGAGTGCAGTGAAGGATGTATTTCTTGGATTTTTGTTTATGCAACTGTATGCTGTTTGTAATTCCTTTGGTTATGCAGTTGTTTGTTTGTATATATATTTTTTTCATGCAATACAAAAAATATTTGAATATCTATGATATTTGAGCTTTATATGCATAAAGTTGTTTTCTATTTGTATATTCTTTTATTTTCATTCAATACAAAAAAAACATTTGAATATCTATGATATTTGAGCTTTATATGCATAAAGTTGTTTGTTGATTGTATATATTTTTTTCATGTTAATCTAATACAAAAAAAAGATTTGAATATCTATGATATTTGAAGTTTATATGCATAAATTTATGAGAATTAATTAAGTTAGATTTAATCGAGGAACTTAAACTGTTTATTTACCCAACAAATGACTAAACCAAAGGACTAAATACAATGATCACTTATGACTAAAATAAATGAATAAATATAATGGACCCAACATGACTACAAAATTTGACCAAAATATACACTACCATACATTCTAAAATAATGACCAAACATACGACCAACCATGCGACCAAATACGAACAAATAAATGACCAGCTAACAAACAATCATTGATCAAATTAATGGATCTAACGAAGATCAAACATACGATAAATAAATGACTTGTCATGACCAAATAAATGACTAGCCAAACAATCAACGACAATTAACTTACTCAACCAACACCAAATCAATGACCAACAAATGACTAGGATAAATGACTAAAAATAGTTTAATTATAATTGGTCATGTTATAATGACCGGGTAAATAAACTACCAATAGTCATGACCAAAATTAGTCATTTATATGTAATTTTTAGTAGTTTATCGAATATATATTGTTGTTTTCGTACAGTGATACATGCACATACACACACACACACACACATACACACATAGTACACACAATAACACACACACACACAATACAGAGAGTAGTTATATGCAATGCATTACACACAATACGACACAATATTACTTATATATATACACGCACGACAATACGCACTCCCATAGCCACAGTTACGTACATACTGTGATATACGTACATGTATCTATATATTTATATTTTATTCCTAAGGGAATTATTTCTAAAGAATTTAAACTCTTTAATGGCCCTTTAATGTTTGCCAGATCAAATTAAGGAAATGTTAACCTTTTTATAATTTCTAGTGTTTGATTTAAAAAATAATTGATTACAAAGAAAGGCTAGATCATATATGACCAATTGTAATGAAGAGTATTTTTTTATTTTGATCAAAATTTTAGTATAGAGTGGTTGAAAGGATAAATATTTTTTTTACATATTTACTCTTGGTTGAATATTACATGCATGCCTATGATTTAATAGGTTCACATAGCTCGATAGATATAAAGTTTGAACTAGATCTCATTAGATACATTTAAATTCAAAAAAAAATTCTAGTTTTGAAACTTGAAAATTTTACCTTTAATTTAAATATATATATTTTTTTAGTTTTGAAAAAATTTCAATTTAAATTTGTGTAGTTCATTATGTAATTTTGTTTTAATGATATGCAGATCTCTATCTATTTATATATATCATGGCCGATGAGGCATCTCATCATTCCCCTCGTTCTGAGCGAGAAGCTCAAACTAGATCAAATATATTTCAGGATAGTATTGTTAGATTGGACAATGCTCTAAAATGTTTAGAGTAAACAATTCACAACTCCCCCAATTTGGCTAATCGAGATAGATTAGTCACTATTAGACAAGAGATTATTAAGATGATTGAGACAATTCGATCATACAATCCTTATGATGAAATCAGCATTGAACAGTTTTATTTTTCTCTTGCTAGGAGTGTTACTGGCACAGTGAAACATAGAGAAGTTGCCAAATTAGTTTCAGGTAAAAATGTGTTATCCATGTTCCCATTTGATAGAGGAAAAAATAAAATTAGAGGATATGTGGTTACGAGGTGTGAAGATCCTCTTGTTGCGCCATTCATATACCCTAGATGGTTGGCAGCACATCATAGATGGCCTAACAATGATGAGCTGCCATTGTATTTTGTCAAACAGTTATATGCAGAATTTCATTTACATATAGAGGTGGACTACACATCTTATCCTGAGCATGCTGGCCAAGGTAAAGGCTGTTTTTCTGACAAACCACAGTTTAGACCTTCAAATTTTCCACCGCCTGTGGACAAGAGGGCATTAGTTGGCCCAAACCTTTTGGTTTTACCAAAATGTTTGGAATTGGTAGCAGCAGGGGAGGCAGCAACAGGGTCCACTCAGAGTCAGATTTTTGAAAACATTGCCTCTATTACGACGCAGATTGATCAGATTTCATCTGATCGAGTTGGTAGATATTTATTATGCCCACGGATCAACCTTCCTCCCACTGAGGCTACATCTGCATCGTATGATCCATTTATTAGTGCCGATCTACCTACTCTTGCAGATGTTGAGCATATGACCCACACGACTCTGCGTAATACGTGTAGACTCTCAATTTTGGATTTACTAGCAGCATATCAGGTTTTCAGTGAGGACCATGGGATTGCTCTTGACAGGGTACCAGACTTTATTAGACAACGATATCCTCATACACATATGAGCCACAGGGTGGCAAATGCAGCTCAGGATATTCCACATCAGCCTACAGAATCCCATGCACATCATGTTTCTGTTGATCCTTTAGCTTGTCCAGGTGGTCGTCAGGATGTTACAGGTCACGTTGAGGCTACTGCGACACCTGATCCTGTCCATGGGACATATAGTCGACTTCTTTTTGCTACTGATAGTGTACATGCTACAGAGCCCCCTACGATTTCTTTACATTCTCATGATCTTAGTGACATTGGTAGAGCCTTCAAGTAGGCACAATAGGTACTTTCAATTTATAATTTAAATACATGTATATATTTTTAAAATTGTGTTCTAAAAATTTATGTAATGCATTTTAAAAACTTCTAGGGGTTTAACTCCTAATTGAAATTGTGTAATGACACCCAAGCAGAGTGGCAGAATTCCCACACTTTGGAAATTTCGAGCATGATGGCGATCCCATGCAGTATGCAGATGAGGTACATTTAAATTTAATTTTAAAAAACTAATTACTTGATGTTTTAAGGTTGAACACATTGAACTCAAGTACATTGTAAAATTTTTAGATAATTTCACATACATGCGCTCGAACACGCGGGTTGCATCTGAGGCTCACATTACAGATCGGAGATACTGATCGCATATGATCCACCCATCTCGGGATCAGCAGCTTTACTGGTCCAAGGACCTATGATATACCTATAATACACCGGCCGCACGAGGGAGAGGTCGTGAGGAGAGATCGAGCCATGCATCCGCATGACCCCATTCACCGCACATCCCTGAGATTTGTTTTATAGTATTACATGTCTGAGATCATTTTATTATATGTTGGGGACACTTTTTATGATTTATGTATTGAACATTTGGACGTGTTACATACTTATGTTTTATGGTACACATATATATACTTGTTATAATTTACATGTCACATTCATACAATTATGTTTTATGGTTTGAATCTTAGAGGTTTGTTATATACATGCATTATTATGGTTTGATGAACTCACTTACATTACATCTATAAGTACCTTTATTTAAATTTAAATTATGGTAACTTGTTCAAATGCACTTCTTGTAAATATATAGATAACTAAATACATTGTGAAATCAAAATGTTGTCCACTCCACTATCTAATGGTTGCTATTTGTAAATTTAAAAAGATGGACATGTACATGTAATTAATTTAAATAAATAGTTCAAATGAATTTTTCTTTAATAAATAGGTCAAGAAATAGAAAAAATTGAATGCATATATGCTTGAGATTAATGCTATACATGTTTTAAAGTAGAACATAAAAATGCAATCAGAAATAGATGATAGTTAGATTGAATGCTTTAAAGCTCTAAATGTTCATTTTTAAAGTCAGTAAAAGTTAAATTTATACATTTAAATTGTGCATATATCATGCTCTACATTAACCTAATTTCTAATTCCATATAATCTAATACACATGTTCATTTGAATGTGCATGCAAAGAATTCTTGAACTAGATGATGAGCTATACTTGTGTCAAGTTGAATGTAAATGAAATCATATATATATATATATATATATATATATATATATATACATATATATATATATATATGTGTGTGTGTGTGTGTGTGTTTGAAAGTGTTCACTTAAGAATGAACCATATAATTCAAATAAAGCATGCAAGCTATTAGTGGAGTTGAATGTAAATGAAATCAAATTTCTAGTTTTGAAAGTTTAATAATTCCATGTGGAACATTTATATATATGTAATTAGAAATTGATATATATATTTAAATCTTGAAAGACATGCACATTTAATATTAAATTAAAAATTGATGACAATTCTATATAAATTAAAAATTGATCAAGTAGATCTCTTGGATGACATTTCTATATATAAATTAAAAATTGATCAATCCATATTTAATTGTATTGGAAAGATGGACCAAATTACATACATGGTCTCAAGCTATACATGGTAAACAAAGCTAAATTGATGCCAAAATGTAGCTATCTCAAGCACCCCAAACACCATCACTATGATTCACTACAATGTTCATATATTCCAATGCACCTTAAGGTGAACAAGAAAGGACAAACCAAGAGAACTTGGATACAATCTAAAATTAACAAAATGGATAAATAATTTAGTTCTATACTTAAAAGATAGGAGCTAATATTCTTAAGCAAATTTGGATTTTAAAGATGAAATCAAATTATAAGGTCAAGTGATTTTTTATTAGGAGATTGGATTTGAAATGGATGATAGTCTAGATTAAGGATAAGGTCCCTAGATGTTGAAAAATTTGGGTGATGATGAAAGGAAAATATGATGTATGGACTAGATTGAGACCAAGTAACCAAATTTTGATGTTCAAGTGATGCTTTTTTATTATTAAGGATGGAGAATGGATGTATGGTTGAGATGGATCTAGATGGATAATTTTTAAATGATTCTAGGATGAGGGATGCTTACCTGATGAAAATAATAAAATTAGGATGTGATGATTAGGATACATGAAAATCCAAATGATCATTTAAAATTATTGAATGTCATGCATTAGTAATGTATATAAAATAAAGAAAACTAGAGACAACATTTATGTCTAGATTCTTCACCACTCAAACACCAAATCAACTAGATAATTTTATATAAGTTTGTGGAGTTGAATGTTCAAATGAAATGAAAGATTTGAATGTGAACTTAAGAATTCCACAGAACATAAATAAATTTAAATGCAAAATTGGAACATAGACTAGGTTTTGTACATATTGTTGCATGTATATATATTCAATCTAGCTCATGTATATAGGTGGAGTTGAACAAATATTTAAATTCAAAGATTTGAAAGTGAAAGTTTAACAATTCCATGTGTCAAACATAAAAATTTACAATCAAGGAATCTAGAGAGATGATATAAAGGAATTTCTAGAGAGATTCTCAAGAGTGAAGGTTTAAAAGAATGAACCATGTCCAACATGTAAAAATGCAATTGGAAATTTAGATGATTTAAAGGAATTTAGGCAAAATGTAAATTAAAACATTTTTAAAGTCATTGGGTTTTGTATCAAGCATATATATGATCTAACATACATGTCACATTAAAAAAAAAACCCATTCTAAATCATGTCACATGTCCAATCAATACAAATATATATTATCTAGATTTGGAGTCATAAATGTGTACACATGTATCCAAAAAACAACTTAAAGCTCCTGGTACATAAAATATGGATCCTCTCTATCTTTAATTATCTCTAAAATCTTCTCATGATCTTCAATAGGCAACCTCCACTTTTGTTTGGCACGCCCTCTTTTAGGTAAAGTTTCTAAATTTATTTTAGTTGCCAAAACTAAGGATCAGGAATAGAACCTTATTCCGCCTATAATCAACAAATATAATACTCATTTTTATCTATCTTTATTTGCTGATAATATGTGCCTTCAATAATGACTGATCCAATGGGATACTCTTGTCCATCACCATCTGTCATCGATTCGAACAATTTTCTTTTTGGTTGTGTACATCTTAGTGGATAGTAATCTACACCTTCCACATTTTTAGGGTCTGCAACTATAGCGAAAATATCTCCTGTACACACACCACATATTTACATATTTAAGTAAATTATACATTTAAAAGTTGTAAAAAATTATATTTTATATTTGAAACTTACTTAAACATAGAATATATATATATATAATTTAAATCTTGATTTTAACTAAATTAATCAATTTGGACATACCTATAACAACTAAATCAGATACACGTTCGTAATCGGCTGAATATAGTGGATCATAGACATCAACATTGTCATCTTCAACAAAAGGAGGCATTGATATTAATTGTTTCATTTCCCATTGTGAAACATACCCATCTCTAATATTCTCACATTGATCAATATTTGCATTGTCCTCAATGCAATCAGTACAAAAACATGATTTTTCTCACATTCATTGCATAAGGCCTACTACCCCCCGTTGTCATGATTTGATGTAGATTTCTAATACCATGAATTGCTTGACAATTATAAGGATTTGATCGATCAATATCTGTTTAAATTCAAACTTGAAAATTCAATTTGAAATCATGTATGTACTTGAACTTTGAAATTCAAATTTTTAAAACAAATTTTGACTAGACATACATACCTATAACTTCCCAAAAATACCGTGTGTTGTATGTTGAGTCGCGAGCAGAAAAATGACTTTTGCACCATTCAACAATTTCGTTTGCATTCCATATGGCATTACCTACAAGTTACACACAAGTTGGCACTATTTGTCACCTATTACTTAAGGAACTTTAAAAGGAGTTTAATGAAGCTAATCTAACACATATATATATATATCTAATCTTTTAAAATATGAAGTTAATTAATATACCAAGAAGTTCATAAGGATTAAAGTGCATTGACTTACACATGCTCTTTGCTCCATCCCTCGCTTCCTCTCCCTTTTTCCCTCTTAGCTTTTTGTCCACTTCAAAATCTCCACAAAATTGGTGTTGCCTAGCATGCTGGACCGGCTTAACCAAACAAAGGCTTTTGCAGACTTAAATTGTCCTGTGAAGTTACAAATAATTAAACACTTGAAAACCAAATTATCTTCAAAAAAAAATTTAAGTCTCAAAGTTAAAAGTAAATATAAATTAATTAAAAATAATTTAAAAACCAATGTACTTACCAGCACATCCATCAAACCATATCTAGTGTTGTTCTTGATTTATGCCACGTCGTCTTAGGTCTTCAAATTTTTTTTTGAAACAATGAGCTACATAGCTTCTATCATGATTCGTATCATCACTAATATAAAAGTGAACCTCTTTGATGATAATTCTATCATCTTTGCTACTTTTTATTCCATCAACCACTAACTCTGCATGCCTGTAACAAACTTGCATGAAGATTGCAACTTGTTTTGAATGATAATATTGATTTTGGATCTCAGTTTGAGGACTAAATGCATAGTTCTCAGAGAAATCTACA
>VDFB02009642.1:0-10292 GCA_007258455.2 Sequoia sempervirens | reverse complement strand
TTGAACTTGTGCCTCCTCCCTATCTTCAAGGACTATGTGTTCTTGAGCAAATTCATTTGATCCAATGTCTAGATTTTCCTCGACTTGAGCATGAGAACTTCCTGCTTGTTGAGCTCTTCCTACATGCCACAAAATATTTTGCAAACAAAAGTGAGAGATGATGTTATAGAAGTGAAGTTTATGTATGCAAGCAAACAAAGTGATAAGACATGATGCTATAATTGAGAGAAGTTTCTACTAGTTTTATATACTCATCCATACCAGTAGAAGGAAGTGATCTTTACCCCTCTCCAACAAGCATTGTTTTAACTTGGGTCTCCTCCCTAACTTCAAGGTCCATGTATTCTTTAGCGGATTTGTTTGATCCAATATCTAGATTTGGCCCGACTCCAACTTGAGAAATTCCTGCTTGTTGTTTGAATTTACATGCAAGAAAAGAAAGTGAGAGACTATGAGTTATCTAAGTGGAGTTGAAACAAATAAAATCAAAGATTCTTGAACTTAAGAATTCTATGGAACACAAGCAATTGGAAGTAGATGATAAAGAATTTAGGGAATGTCTATGCAAGATGACTATTGGAAATATATTTATAAGCAAAAAAAATTGAGGTCTTAATAAAAGTCCTAAACACACACTTGAGAGAGAGAGAAGAAACAAGCATGTACCTTGTTTCTTTCTATGATAATTTTCCAAGTTTTGTTCATGCCTCTTTTGTTCTTCTTCTTTTGACAATTTTCATTGAGACACATTTTTTCTTTTTCTTTGTTGTCCCATTTTCTTCTTCAACTTAAAGATGACTCTAAACAAGTCCTCTACCAACTTAGTTAAATTATCCTCCAATTTTTCCTTCTTGATTGATAAAAAATGAAAAGTTGTTCCTCCAACATTTGCCTCCTTGATAAATGTGCAAAAAATCTCTCTTTCCTCCAAAACTAAGCCCAAGTGATATAAATGAGAATTAATCTTGCAATTTGATATCCAAAATAATGAAAAAATAAGCTTATATTTATATATGCATATGGGATGAAAAAAATTATTCAAGTGTACATGGAATAACTAGATCCTCTAGTTTAAATGAATCAAGTAGTAAAAAAACAAGTTATTTCATTGTGAAGTTTGTTGTTATTTAATTCATAGGTATGCACAACATATCTAGTAATTTTAGAATTTTGTTAAAGTGTCAAAAATGTATATTAGAGGTATAATTTGAATTGAATTTTCTTAATTATATTTGAATTGAATTTCAAGTTACTTGTCAAAAATGTATAATAGATGTATAATTTGAATTAAATTTTCTTCAATATATTTGAATTAAATTTCAAGTTACTTGTCAAAAACGTATAATAGAGGTAATTTTGAATTGAATTTTCTAATTATATTTGAATTGAATTTCTCGAAAGCATTTGCCAAAAATATTATATCATTTGTTCTCTCAATCTCTCAATGAACTATAAGTCATTAAGCTTCATTTTAAAAAAAAAATTATTGTGATCAACATGAATGAACTTTAATTATAAGTGGCATTGGATTCTTAAAATTCTACTAGAGATAAAATGTATATTGAATATAAGTAAATGTAAGTTGTAAGAGATCATCAAATAAACAAACATGTATGTATATTTAATATTTAAAGCAAATGCATACATATATCATGTGTAAACATGTAACCATAAGAAAACACATGTACATACATGTAAAGAGATTCAATGTATAAACATAACACATGTTATAAGAAAAGAGGCAAATGTATGTATATATCATATAAGAAAATGTATGTACATATCATATAAGAAAATTAATGTAAATTAGAGATCATCAAATGCCAAATACTAAAGATCAACAAATAAGCAAATGTATGTATATATCATATAGAAAAATGTGCTAGAGATCATCAAATATGGAATAATTAAAGATCAATTATATAAGCAAATACATGTAGTAAAGATAAAAAAATCTAGCATGCAAGGCCTAATAATGAATCCAATCCTAGTCAGAATGACCATCCTAATGAGAACGTCCTACCTGATAGATGTACCGAGCCCGCGAAATAAAATTGTGTACAAAATGTGTTAAATACATATAATTTATATTAAATAAATTTTATGAAATTTATTTTTAAATGAACTTGTATTTTTAAATATCTATCTAGATCTATGCATGCATAAATATTACATTTAGATATACACGTGTATATATAAAAATTTAAAACTCACATGTCCACTGGCAGTAGATTCATCCATAGAGTCACGTCGATCATGTACATGCTCTGGACCAAGGCTAGGAGTGACATGAGGTATGTCCACTTGTAACAATATATATACATATATATCAACTTATATGAATATCTAGTTAAAAGAAATATTTAAAAATAATTAAAAAATAATTGAAACATGCACATGCACACATACATGCACATCACCTGATATCAGATGACCTAAGTCCTCTAAAATGATTCGCCTCCACCATATCCACCAAACGATCAAGCGACGAATCAACATCTGCATCCATCTTATCTATCCCATGTCGTGCCATAAATGATGAATGTAGAGGACTATGAAGGTGAGATGGCATCAATGATGATGAACCAGAACCAATCAACATATCAGTAAAACCCATAGTCTATGTAGCTGTCGTATGAACTGTAGGTGGATCCTGATGCACACTAGTGCTCGATTGAGAGTGATGGGATCCGGAGTCAATAATAGAATCCATGTGCCAAATGATTTTTGACATGCTCTATATCGTATTCCATTTTGATGCAATGTGATGAAGGCGCCTCCAATAGGTCCTCAACCAAACAATGCAGAGTCATGTGTGCCATATCTCCTATAAGTGCATCAAGTTGTGTAGGAGTAGGGATGCTAACCACTATAAAAGGATCCATGGTGGTCCACTGTGCTGAAAATGGCATGGATTGGGAATGTCTGGACATCAAATACTGACCTACACGATCATTAGATATCATAGTGGTGGCAGCCGCAATGTCACCTACAGTGTCAATTGCTTCCTTTTGGGAAGCAACGACAACCTCATCTGCTATGGGGGCTAGAGCTGGGGTGAGAGCAGGAGACCTCTCACCAACCAATATCCTAAACACTAGGGGTGGTCTATCTACTCAATGATAGGTGGGCCTATTGACAATCCCCGCCACACCCTTGACCAACATATGGTGGAATGTCTGTATTTCAACTTTTGAGGCCCAAATGGACCTTAGCATACAATTGTTGAGCAAAATATAATGGAATCCATTCATTGTTTGGGTATTGACCATGTGCTATGAGAAATTGTGGGTAGATCAATTCAGCCATAGCACGATCGACACATCTCGTGACCTGGTATCCCCTAACCTTACATACATTTTGATAAAAAGGAAAACAAGTGTTTTTTATCATTTCTTTGGTCACACTATCCTGTATTTGTTTAAGGGGAACATCACCATGTACTTCTTCCTGCATGCGGGAAAGAATAGCAGCTACTCTATCTGGGGAAAATGCACTAGTCCTCTCAAGTTCATCTCTTAGTTTTTCTAAACTATGTAATATTGACATGCATGGTTCATAATATATCCTTAGGTTTGCACCCTGTGCTAATGAGTCTCAATTTTTTAATCTCATTAGTGGTATTTGCAAACAAAGAATCTAGAGGTGGAACATGATCTGCATTTTCCATGTTATATATATGTATGTACACCTAAAAGAGCAATGAGACCTTGGTAAATAATATATCTAGATAAAGGGAATACAAATCTAAAACAGTTGTAATAATTCATCTACTCATCAATAATATTTTCATACCATTAACAAAAAAACATTCAACATCTATCATAGTTTTTAATAATTTCAAAACATTCAAATTACTAGATTGCACACAAAACATAATCTAAAACAATTCTAAAATTTAAATTTAAAACATAATCTAAAATAGTTCTAAAATTTAAATTACTAGATTGCACACAAAGCATCATTACTTAACATTGGTGGTCATGTAAAATCAATCCAGTCATTATTGAAGGCACAAATAAGAGAAGAAAATGAGACAGATGAAGATGTCCCTTATAAGGTTCAATGTAATGATGGAAAATAAAGATGAAAAGTATTGAAGACCTATATTTTATTTTAATGGCATAATAAGATAGTTCCCTCTACTAGCAAATGAAAACTCGTATGTCCTTTGAATTGTGTAATTATTGAAATTGACACCCTATGATTTGATAGAAATTAGGATATATCGATTGATCTAAATGGAGCTATATCAACTAATTGTAAATCTATTATAAGTGACATAAAGCCTCAATGTCTCATTTGTATTAAAATATGGGGATGATGTGGCTATTTTAAGGGCCAAAATTTCATGTGTTAATAGCTTTTAAGAAATAGTTCCACAAAATTAGAGGGGTCCAACCATGTTTTCAATTAATTTAAAACTATTATTTTAAGATTTTTTAATTTTTAAATAAATATATAAATTTCTTACATTATTTTGAATTAAAATGATAATAGTGGACATAAATTACACAAAATTGAATGTTATTAAAATTTTGGTTAAAAAGTAAGAAGGTTAACCTTTAAAGACATTGAGGAAGGTATTGAGCTACTACAAGTGGTTTATCCATGAAGGGCTTGAAGTCTCATAAAGAAAGTAAATACAAGAGGAAGGAAAATATAGATGATTTTCTCACAAGTTTATAAATGTTTCTACTTGATTATTTATTTCGTCCTAGAAAGAAACTATAAATGTTGTTTATCCTATAACTTTTATCGTATTAATAATCTTAGATGCATGTGACTTGTTAGCTTCCCTTTTCATTTAGTCATGTAATTTAAGAAATCTATTATTAGAGTTGCACATGAGAAAAAAATGAGCTCCCCTCCACTAAGGGCTTATTTTTTTCTTATACCAATTTGAGAATTTTATTATTTCAATTCTTAATCCTAATCAAAATGTGGTGAAGGGGAAATAATACCCATCCAATAAGTGTTCCCCAATCCCTTGAAAAGGAAAACTTGTGTATTATCCAACTTGGCTATCATTGTTAGGATTCTAGCTTCTAGTTCTACTATTTTTAGAATACTACTAGAGCCTAGATTGATGGCTCACTTCTCTCTCCTATGGATGAGGATCCCTCTAAGATTGGTTGTTCCACCTCTTCGAATGAGATTAGTAACAAGGTTTATGAGTGTGTTAAATAGGGGAAGAGGTTGGGTATATAATGTACTTTAGACATGGTTGTTGAATGTAAAATTATTTAGACCATGAGAGGGTTGAACAATTTAAAAAGAATTGGAAGACAACTATAATCTATAACATAGCATCCTTAAATGGTTCAAATTTTAAATGAAACAATGAAAGAAAGAATAAGAAAACAAAGATTATTGTAAAATTATTTGAAAATAATTGGGTCCATAAAAATATCTAATTTAATAGTTGTTAACATAAATGAACTTCAAAATAGGATTATGTAAGTGAAAAAAATTTCTATTGCCTTCATTGAACCTAAATTTATCTAGTTAAGATATGTCTAAAATTAAGAATTCACACTAGAATATCAATATTCCATAAGAATCTCATAAAGAGGATGAATTTAATGGAAGATAATATAAAATCCTCCATGTATGAGGATGAATTTTATCATTACATTATGAGTGAACCATCTCAATTATATAGCCAAGAACATCAAAAAATTATAGATTGGAAAGCAAAATAATCACACATTTATCATATTTTTATATGTATAAAGTTTAGATACCATCAAACTATTTAAACTTATAGATTGCATAAAGCTATAAATTGAATTGTTAAAACTAATTTATTAAGAATCAAATCTAATAAAGTTTGACTTCATATTGCATACTTGTTATAAATATCTCACTAATCCAACCATACATTTTATATATGTTAAAAAATATATAATAACAATTTATACAACTTAAAGAGTGAAGAAGATGGCGGAGCATGAGTGTGGGCACGGGCATGAGTGGGAAAAGGACTTTGAAAATTTGAGCGTTGGAAATGGAGGCAGAGTAGGATTTGAGAAATCACTAGCAGGATCAGTGTTGGTATTGAGTAAGAAGCAAGGAGAGGCTGATCCAGAAGAAGCAAACTCCAGAAACAAAATTCAAGTGGACTCGGGAGGAAAGGATATTCTGATTGCCAATCCTGTGGGTTCCCCTATTAGTCAAAAAGGTGAGAAACCAAAAGGTACCATGGGGACCACTGGCAAAAATGGAGGTAATCAGAAACCTTGGGCCTCTCTGTTTGGGATAAAACCGAATAGAAAGTCATCTTTCCCTCCAGTACAAAATATCTCCTTTCCTGAGAAAGGTAAGTTTGCAATTTTTGTGCTAGATCAGTTTATAAACCATAACATTGCTTTAATGGAAAGAACCTTGGTGGGGAAATTCATGGGTCCCAAACCAAATATTGAAGTGGTTAGGGAGTTTTTCAAAAAAAAATGGAGAACTTATGGAAAAGTTTCAATAGTGACACTCCCAAAAGGTTATTTTGCATTTGAATTCACTTGTAGGGAGGATATCTTGGTAGTAAGAAGTGGCGGTCCTTGGTTGATAGGGAAATCCTCCCTAGCTCTTAAAAAATGGTCTTCAAATATGGACCTTTCAAACTCTATTTTTGAGAATGTCCCAGTCTGGGTCAGACTCCTAGGTCTTCCCCTGGAATACTGGAATGAAGATGTCTTTTATGGAGTTGCAAACTCTTTTGGAGAGATTCTTTCTATTAATTCTATGATAGCTGCTAGAAAGAGGTTGGTTTTTGCAAGAATATGTGTAGGTGTTTCTCAGAATGCTGACCTTCCTTCATCAATCGAGATTCTATCGAAGTTGGGTTCCTAGTCGCAAGATATTGAGTTTGAAACTATCCCTTTTGCTTGTTTCAAATGTAAAAAATCTAGGCATTGGGCTAAGAAATATCCTTTAAATGCCATCAAAGATAAGGAGAAGCTAGCTGGAACTTCAAAATCTATATAGAGAAATAAATCTAAAGGAGAAAGCCTAGAGAATAAAGAGACTAATATTCAAGGCACATCAAATGAGGCTGGTAGTGATATGGGAAGCAAGGGTGTGGTACCATAGAAACTCTAGCATAAGGATTTTGAGGACACCTTGATAACTAAGGAAAAAGAAGATAATATGGAACAGGGGTTTGGTGAAGAAAAGAAGAGTCAGAATGCTGACCCTTTATCCTAAGAGAGGAGCCCAATTGAGAATATAGAAGGGAATCTGAGTTTGGAGGACATACCTATGTAGGGTACGTCCTTAGAGATGAACATTCCTCTTCTACTCCCTTCCTCAGAAGGTTGTTTTCCTTCGGGAGTAGATCCCTTTATGGATCCTAATTCATCAAAACTAGTTAATTTCTCCTATGATAATCTAGACCAAACTATAAATCTTTCTAGTGACTATTAAACCTCTCATCTGAATGGCATCATGGATACTTTACCCTGGGAGCAAAGAATTCTAACTGATAAGGAATGGGAATCAAGTAAAGAGACATAGAGTCAAGAAGATATAGAAAGAGAAGAGGTTCTATCCAAGAAAAAGAAAACAAAAAACAAACATTGGAAGACTCCAAGTTGTATTTCTACTAGGTCAAAAGCTAAGGTAGATTGTGGAGCAACAAAGAACTCTCGTGTGATAAAATATACTAAATGGACAAGAGAGCATAATAGTTTTCAGGATATTGTGGATGGCTTTCAGAAAACCATCCCGGAGTGCCTCCACTCCCCAAGTAAATCATGAAGATTATGTCATGGAACATTAGGGGACTTAATAATCCCCATAAGTAGGATGTACTATGTAATTTTGTGCAAGATCATAAACTTGATATCCTCCTTATCCATGAAACTAAAATGTCAAAGGAAAAAGTGGAAAAGTTGAAACTATTTCAGTATTGTAGTACACATGGCAATAACTCAAATGGTGCTTTAAGAGGCATTACAACTTTCTAGAATAGTCACATAATCAAAATGGATTCGATCTTGGAAGGTACAAACCATATCGCTACTAGATTTACCCATATTAGGGATATTTTTAGTTAGATTCAATCAAATATCTATGCTCCAAATGGAAAAGGTTTCATAAAATCTTTTTGGTTGGAGTTGGCTGCCCTCCAAAGGATTTTACTAATGAGTCCTAGGTAGTCATGGGAGACTTTAATACTTCTTTACTGAATGAAGAAAAATTTGGAGGATCCCAGATCAATGCTGAAAGTAAGGAGGATCTTCATAACTTTATTAACAATCAGGCACTGATTGATCTAGACTTGCAAGGAACCTCTTACACCTAGTCGAATCGAAGAAAGGGTAAGGATTTAATTCAAGTTAGATTAGATAGATCTTTAATATCATATCAATGGTTCTTAAACTATTATTTTTCTCTTAAATCCCTTTCTAGGATTGGTTTTGACCATTTCCCCATAAGCTTTGTTGCAGATCCTTTAAATATTAAGAAAAATATCCCCTTCAGAGTTGAAAGAATGTGGCTTTCCCATCCTCTTTTTAAAGAGGAAATTAGGAAATGGTGGAATATTAATATATCTGGTACAACTATGTTTAAAGTGGCTAAAAAGTTAAGGGAAGTTAAATTTAATTTTTAAAAATGGAAAAAAGAGTCCTTTGGGAACATTTTTAGGATTAAATCTGATCTTCAGATGGAGCTCGGGGAGATCCAATATAAAACCTAGAAGGAAGGATATTTGAATGATATTAAGGAAAAAGAGAATGAGGTCCTTATTAAGATGCATGACATCATTGCAAAAGAAGAGGAGTTCTGGAGACAAAGATCTAGAGCTTTATGGTTATCGGTTGGTGATAAAAACACTAGGTACTTTCACATGTCAGCTTCAAAACATAGGGCAGTCAACATAATCTTTCATATTGAAGTTAACGTCAATAGGTACGAGGAGGAGGAGGATATCAGAAGGCACGCTCTTATCTTTTTCAAAAATCTTCTTTTTGAGAATGAGGATAATAACCATAATGATCAGGATCATTTGATAGAAGCTACACCTAATGTGATCAATCAAGGAGATAACTCTATGTTGACTTCCATTCCTTCTAATGAGGAAGTTAGGAAGGCTATTTTTTTCCTTTGAAGGGAGTAAAGCTCTGGGTCCTGATGGTTTCCCTATGTTCTTCTTTCAAAGGTTTTGGGAGATTGTTGGAGAGGATGTGGTGACTGCAGTAAAATAATTTTTTGGGTCCAAAAGTCTCCTAAAAGAGTTGAATGCTACTTTCTTGGTTCTTATCCCTAAGAAGCCCAGAGTAGTGAACTTTGATGCTTTCAGACCAATCAACATCTGTAACTTGATCTATAAAATCATCTCGAAGGTTTTGACTTCCAAACTTTTAATTCTTTTGCCTAATCTGATCTCTCCTCAACAGAATGGATTTGTCCTTGGTAGATAGAACCTTGATTCTATAGTCACAGTGCATGAGAATATCCATTCCCTGGTTGAATCTAAGACAAAAGGATTCCTTTTAAATCTTGATATCTCAGAAGCCTATGATAGAGTTGATTGGAAATTCTTGTTTAAAATCTTAAAGGCATTTGGGTTCTGCAACCAAGTTATTCAATTGGTGGAACAACTTGTGTCTACAGCTTCTATCTCTATTTTGGTTAACAAATCCCCCTCAATTTTCTTCCAAAGCTCTAGAGGTCTAAGACAAGGAGAGATCCAATCTCTTCTATCTTATTCACTATCATGGCCAAAATTCATGGAAGAAATTTGAAAAGGCTAATAGATCAAAGATCCCTTGCTGGTCTTAAAGCGTCCTCTAACAATTTGATATGTTCTCATCAATAGTTTGTCAATGATACCATGCTCTTAGGAAAATCTACCATGTCATAAGGAAAGACTTTGAAATCTCTGCTGGATGCTTATGGGAGGGTGTTTGGACAATTGATTAATAAACAAAAAAGCTCTCTCTTCTTCTTTAATACTCTTGAACACAAACAAATTAAAATTACCAAAATCCTTGGTTGCAAGGTGGAGTCTTTACCTTCCACCTATCTAGGTTTACCTTTAAGCCTTAAACCTCCAGAGTCCTTTTGGATTTCGTTGGTTGAGAGGTTTAGTAAGAAGCTTGCTAGATGGAAATGAGCTTTGATAAGTTAAGAGAGTAAATTACAACTCCTCAAAGCTACTCTTTAGAATTTTCCAATTTATGCTTTAAGCCTCTTCAAAATCCCTGCCAAGTTTGCGGATGCCATTGAAAAGATTCGAAAAATATTTCTTTGGTCAGGTGTTGAAGAAAAAAAAAGGTTTCCTTTAATAG